>LPNX011104160.1:15282-48475 GCA_001517045.1 Pseudotsuga menziesii
GCTATATGATGATGATGATGAAGATGAGGATGAGGGTGATGATGATGATGATGAGGATGAGGGTGGTGATGATGATGAGGATGAGGGTGGTGAACAATGATGCGTTAGGACAAAAACAAATTAGTTTAAATTTAGCTATATAGCACCATTAGAATTTACCTAGTTCAATTATGGTGGCAACATTAAAGAACTTCCATGAAGTAATCTATAGTGGGAACCCACCACCCATACAACTTCGAAGTAGCTAGTGACATTGTGAATCTAGAAGCCATACCACATAAATTAGCTCTAAATGTAATTCTATGTATCGCATATGCGATATAACGCATATGCGATATGAATAATCCATAACGCATATACGCTATAATGCATATGCAATATAACGCACATGTGATATAGCTTATCCATATTGCATATGCGTTATATCACATATGGGATATGGATAAGCTATATCGCATATGCGTTATTTGAACATTTAAATAATTGGCGGGATTAAGGTTTGGCATTAGGTTTGGAAGCAGCTTCAGAATACCGAACCTATTCGCTAGGAAAAATCAACCAGGGCTATTGCTTGTCTTTTAGAACTCTATCAATATGCTCAGATTAGATCTCGTGTTTTGATATGACATACACAATATTTTTTTATGAAAATGTACGATATTGTAGAGTACGAAATGACGATTCTGAATATATAATGTTTTCCTTCAAAGCTATGTTTTATTTATTTATAATTATTTTTCTAAATGACACACGTTAGTTTTTGAAAATACATACATCGATTCTTTGTTATATAACTTTTGATTTCCATCACCATTTCCCATAAAAACTATATGGTGCACTAGATGAGATCAAGCTCTGTGATATTATATTAAGAAATCAAGGATTTCATTAATTTTTGCCCCTAAAGTGTTGCACCCACACATAAGGTTTTAATTTCAAGCTTTTCTGAATTCAATAATTAATAATAATAAAAAATAATTCATGAAAAATTCTGAATAAATAGTGTTGCACTAGGCCCATATGTCCTTTATATCTCTGTAATATTTTATCCCAAATGGACATCATTTACCTCATATATTGCTGCACCTGCACAAACATATATGTTAAGATGTGCTAAAAATTTGAAAACCCACTTTCACAGAAACTAATTTTATAATCATTTACACACATTTTCTCTGCACAAATGCTATATATTATGAAAGTTGATTCAATTACCTATCTTTTCTCTTTTTACTTCATCTTCAAATAAGTTAGGGAAGTACCCCTAATTGTCACCTAAAATCAGAGTTTTCCGTTTATTCCAGTATTATGTGGCATCTAAAGTGTCCTTAAAGGAGTCCATGATTGTGCATCAGCCCAAGTGAAAGTGAACATAGTGGTGGACTGCAGAGGAAGTCATCACGAACAATTCAGGTACCCTCGAGGTATAAAGATTATGCATTGATGACATAAGTAATGCATATTTTAGAACCTATTTCTTATGAACAAGCCAAAAATCATAACGAATGGAATATTGCAATGAATGAATAATATGAATCAATAATGAAGAATGAGACTTGGGAATTAACAGAAATGCCTGAAAACAAACTTCCAATAGGATGTAAATGGATGTATAAAACCAAATTTAATGTAGATGGAAGTGTTGATAAATATAAGGCCAGATGAGTTGCAAAAAGGTACTCACAAAAGGAAGGAATTGATTATGAAGACACTTTTACACCTGTAGCTAAGTTAAATACAATTAGAATCATGATTGTATTAGATACAAAATACAATTGGAAAGTACATCAGTTAGATGTTAAATCTGCATTTCTGAATGGTGATTTAAAAGAAGAAGTTTATTTGGTTCAGCCTGAAGGATTTATAAAGAAAGGACAAGAGGATCTTGTCTGTAAAATTAAGAAATCTTTATATGGTTTGAAACAAGCACCTAGATCTTGGTATATTAAAATTGATTCATTCTTTGCTTAGAAAGGTTTTGTGAAAAGCAAAAATGATCCTAATTTGTATGTCAAAAATGATGAAAATGGGAATGGTTCTATGGTATCCGTATATGTTGATGATTTGATTATAACAGGTAGTGCTTCTCACTTGATTGAAGATATTAAAATTCAGTTAGCACAGACATTTGAAATGAAGGATCTTGGTGAAATACATTATTGTTTAGGTCTGGAAATATGGAGAGAAGGTAGTAAAACAATGATAACTCAAAGTAAATACACAAGGGAGATTCTGGAAAGATTCAATATGAGTGAAAGCAAGTCAGTGTCAACACCTTTAGAACAGAATGTTAAGTTATCTAGTGTTGATGAAACTAAAGAGGCAAATGGTATTCTGTATCGTTAGTTGGTGGGAAGTTTAAACTATCTTACCACTACCAGACCAGACATAGCATATTCTGTCAGCATCCTTAGTCAGTTCATGTCTAAACCACTTGAAATCCACTGGATGGCTGCAAAAAAAGTCCTTTGATATCTGAAAGGAACTATTAATTTTGGTATTATGTATACTGATGATTGTGATGTTTAGTTGATAGGTTACTCTGATTCAGATTGGGTTGGAAATCCTAATGACTAGAAATGAACTTCAGGATATCCATTGAACATAGGTATAGGGGTCGTGTCTTCGAGCAGTAAGAAACAACCAACAATTTCTTTATCATCAACATAAGCTAAATACAAAGCTCTATGCAATGCTACTTGTGAAGCTATTTGGTTAAGGAGAATTCTTGAAGATATTGGCCACAAGCAAATGAATCCAACTATTCTCGAATGTGACAATTAGAGATCTATTAAATTAGCACACAACCCAATTTATCATGCTAGAACCAAGCATATTGAAATTCATCATCATTTTGTAAGAGAAAAGATACAATCAAATGAAATTGACTTGATTTATTGTAATACCACTGATAATGTGGCTAACATCTTTACCAAGCCTCTTGGAAAGAAGAACTTTGAAGAATGCAGGAAACAGTTAGGTGTGGTAGAAAATCCATTTCTCCATTAAGGGGAAGTGTTAAATATTAATGTAGAAATGAATAAAATAGAAACATAATAAAATAGAAACAACTGCAACTGAATCTATGCTTTCCTTATTTATTGTTATCAGATCCATTTTTGTAGGAATATGTTGCTTGTATGACAAGCTATAAATGTAATGCTTTTCCTCCTTATTGAATAAGAAAAGTAAGCCTGATAACTTCATCTCTATTTTACTCTGTTACAGTCAATTTTTAACAATTCAAATAGATTCTTACATAATAAGAGGTGACTGTTCTTCCAGAATTTCTTGATGCCAATTTAATTCTCATGCTCATGCTGCCGAAGAGATATTCCCTTTTGGATTGAAAACCATAACGTAGGGAAGCAAGAACCAAATGTATTATAAACATCCATATTCATACATAGCTGAATCGACTAGGATATTTGTAAAAATGAAACACTTTACCTGAGATTTGATCCATAGTGAGCTGAGCCGTTTGGCCATTGTTCAACAATTTAACGGTTCTCCATCAAATATCGAAATTGTCCTTAATGTTGGAATAATCAACTAACCACAGAATAAGAATGAGGAATGAACTTATATATGCGAACTGTAGTGAATATCTTCGAAACCCTAAAAGGGCTACACAACTCTTCATTGAGACTAGATTGTCGACTTTGCCTCCCTTTTAGCAGCAGAGTAGTACTAGAGTACTAGACATACCAGATACAATTTCTGACAAAAGAGAATACCCTGCCTATATTTTTATATTGAAAATATCAAGATAGGCATCAAATTATTGATGGCGTTTGGACAAATAAACGATTACGATGGAAAGAGAATAACCAAACGAATTATGACATGATGGAGCAGTTGTCTTTCTCCATTGCCAACTTCTAGAATCTAATAACCCTATCATTATTCAAATGACTTTTATGTAAGCTATCAATCCATGTTTTTTCATTTAGCATTCATTACTTTTTACATTAGTTACTTCAATATTAAGAACATTACAAACATTACAAGATCTCTACCATATTATTACGCCGAGAGGCGCTCTACAGCCCAGTATGGGGGAGATCTTGTAACGTTACGTAACATTATTTTTATTAATAATTTTTTTTTTTTTTAATTATAGTCCAAAATAAATGTCGGCGAGAAACAAAACCTAATATGGGGGGGAGATGTTGTAATCTTCCTACCTAACAAAACAATAAAAAGGTAAAAATTTAATTATCCGTAAAAAAATATGGGTGAGGAAAAAAACACAATATGGGGCAGATGTTGTAATGTTTTTACTTAACAAAATAATAAAAAATGTTGGCCTTGCACATGGTTTTAAAACCATGCACATGGTTTATGGTTTATGGTTTATGCAAGGCCTTCTAAACAACCCATCGTTTTATTGTACATGGTTTAGGAGGGCCTTGCACATGGTTTTAAAACCATGTGTAAGGCCTCCTAAACAACCCATAGTTTTATTGTACATGGTTTAGGAGGGCCTTGAAAATGGTTTTAAGACCATGTGCAAGGCCTCCTAAACAACCCATGGTTGTAGGAGATGGTTGTAGGAGGGCCTTGCATATGGTTTTAAAAACATGTATGGGGAAATGTTGTAATGTTAGTTCATAACAAAATAAAAAATAATAAAAAATATTATATGTGTGCCATAAATAATATTAAATATTAATAATAAAATATTATATGTGAACTTTAAATAAAAAGATGTGTCTTTTGGTTTGAATCAAATCAATGGATACCTATGAAGAGATTTGATCCCTCTCGGCGCTTGGTAGAGCCTAGGATTTGGATCTATGCTAGTTTACTATCATTATTATTTTCGCAGACATGTTGCTAATGTTACATCACATTATATGTTGACCATAAATAATATTAAATATTAAAAATAAAAATATTAAAGGTGAATCATAAATAATATTAAATATAAATAATAAAAGCCTTAAATAAAAAGATGTGTCTCTTGTTTTGAATCAAATCAATAGCTTTTTGAGTGCAATACTTAATAAGAGGTTTGCACCTCAAGAGATTTGATCCCTCTGGATGCTTGATAGAGCCTATGATTTGGATCTATGCTGGTCCTATGATTCAATCAGGTAATCAAGTTACTCAAGGGACAAGTACTTCAAAACAAGATACAGTCCACCAGTTATTAAAGCATACTTATGATAATGAAATCAAGATATCTAAGTGTTAATCATAGCACCTATTCACTAATGAAATGCCAAGATATAAAATTTTAAAATAATAAGACCAAGTACCAAGGAAACTCATAGATTCAGATTAGTTTAGGGCATTCGGCTGTCATACATATGAGGTCTATAAGAAACCAGTGAATTGGAGGACCGGAATCACCACAAAAAGTTGCACGTAGATTTGGTTCGGGACTGTCATACATTGTACCAGCAAGATATGAATCTAGTCATGTATCAAGATAGGTCTATAGCAATCAAGGTTATATTAACCAGCAGTGACCAAATATTCCATAAACAAATAACTCAAGTGCTGATTTGATCTAATAGGATACCCAAAGCTATATGAACAGTAAGATTCCACCCACAAACAAATAACTCAAGTGCTAATTTGATCTAATAGGATACCCAAAGCTATATAAATAGTAAGATTCCAACCATGGTTAGTATTACAGTATATTGCCTTAGGAAATTGCCGCTTGTCAACAGAGATTGGTTAAAAAGCACTATGTAAAGTGCTAAATAATGATGTCAGTGAACACTAATAAGATCCTTAAACACTTTCAAGTATACATCAGATTTGAAGCATATGACTTAAGTTTTGTGCATTAAATTCACTATATGAGTATGCAGTGATGATAGTTTGAGGATAGCCAACAAAATAGTGAACAATAGAGATCATATGCTCCACAAAACAATGTATAAACTGCTGATTTGATCTCAATAAATAAGTATTTTATTAATAGTAACCATTTCTTTTAAAAGTATATATAACTCTTTTGTTTGTTTCTTCAATATAGAGATATAAATTCTTTAGTTTCTTGAATAGATGGGTAAATTATTTTGTTTGTAAATACTAGTAGGATTTATATTAGTTTATGGTAGTCAATTTCATGGTAGTTTTATATGTGAATAGGCCCTTAAGGTCGGGGTGTTTGAACCAATGGATCTGATACAATTCTGAAGTGCTCCTTTTTCAACTAGATCCACTAAATTGATCAATTCTAAGATTTTTATGCTATTCTAATATAATGGAATATTTACAACATCACTTTTTCACATATTTCTATTTTACATTTTAACAAAATAAATGTGCAGCATATTTCTATAACAAAATAATTGTGCAACGTAGCTATGAGATAAATCAAAATTTATAAAGCACATTTCCATTTCATACAAGAATTGAAAAGTCTAAGATAATGCTTGCAGAATACATGGATTCAATTGTTTATATAATGTTTTCGTAGCTCTAGCTCTGGTGTGCTCCTCTTGTAGCTTCCGTTGGCCAAGATTATTGACCAGACCAACAAACCACTCTGCCGACCAGCTTATCGTGTTGGCCTTGGGAAACCAACAGGTTTCCTAACCCCCGAGACCACATTTTGATAATCCCCATAGTATCTTTCCTTAATTCAAAATATCTCATTCTATAGTGCATTTTTACCTCCCTACTTTGAGTTTTCCCACCTCCTTATATCCCCTAGTTAACCTCCTCCTTGGTCTTCCTCATTTTCTCCCCCCAAAAAATACTAAATCTAATTCTTCCCAAAGAAAATGAACCCCCTTCTCCTCCATGAGACCTTCCTTTAATATCCATTTTCATCCTCCTTCCGTCATTCTTACTCCACCTATTCCCTATAATGTTTTGGGACTATAAATCATTAATACCATTACACTATTAAAGATTTTGAATAATTATTCAATATCGTTATCTGATTCATGGTTGTCTTGAGCAGTTAAATACTTTAATGCTTAATTAAGTGGCTACACTTTGAGTTGACTTATGTTTATTTATTCGTAGAATTATTATTATTACTTACTTGTTTACGAAACCTTTCATTTAACAATGACTCAATGCACTCCTTCAATAATTAAATGTGGTAGATGACATAATAATTACCTTGACTTTCATGGAGAGGATATTTAAGTTCTTGTTACTCAATCCATTCTAATTCAATCATAATATTTTATTATTTTCAAAATAAAATTTAAATAATCATTTAAAGTGGATAATATAATAATATTAAGTTACAATATCGCTTTTCATTTGGTTAAACCTCTAACAATAAAAATGATAATAATATATATTTTATAAATCATGTAAAACATTTTGGAGAGTTAAATAATCCTTTTAATTCTATTCAATGAACCTTAGGTGTAACAATAGTTATACCATTCTTAATAGTATTATTAAACTAATGATCAATAATAACATGCAATAATAATAATAATTCCTTTTATTAATGATGAATAATAATAGTAGCATTTATTTGTTTAATAGATAAGTAAATTTGTATTAAAATAGTATCTTTATATTAATAAACAAGGTACCCTTAATGGTTAATTAATCTTGATTAATAGTTAAACAATAAAATTTTGCACTCTTAATGTTTTGTCTATGATGATTCACATTAGTGATACCTATCTTAACTATTTATTGCAGTGTTATTGCAGTGTTTACATACAATGACTAATTCACTTATTTACACATTAATAACGTAACCATTCGTTACCTGAGTTGATTAATACATCATTAACTAGTTATATATAACATTTATACAATTATTTAAGCGTGACTAGTATGGTGTGTATAAATAATATCGTACATGTACGAGGTGTGCATGCATTGTGAACGTATGCACATATCATATATGCACTATAACAAATACGATCCTTCCTATACATATGTGATAATTAATAATAATAATAATAATCATTCATGCAAGTAGAACACACATAAATATAACATAATTATTTTAGCATCCCAAGTTATTTAGTTAATCCTTTAATTTTTTTGATTATTAGCCTCATGTAGGTTTCCATTAGTTTAATTAATAAAGTGCAAGGAAGAGTACGTAATACCACTAATTAAGTATCAAGGAATGCCAAAACCTCAATAGTAGTAACTAAAAAATCCTCCCATCCTAACCTATGTCCACATCCTCCCTATCCTTCCTCTGCTAGTATAGAAGTGGATGTCGACTTCACCGACCTAACTAGGTAAGAACCCGAGAGCGATAGCTTCAGATCAACAGTGGACCTATCTTCTCCTAGAAAGAATCCGACTGTCGTTATTACAACAACTTGGGGAGTGTGTGTCATCATGTCCCTCCCATGACTCCGGGTATCATAGTAACATAGGGTGGAAAATACATCCATCCCTCTCAACATACTGGGTCTATACCCTATCTAATCATTCTCTGCTGCAACCAAGATTATCGAATCGTGTCATTGTATTATCAGTTTGGTCAATAAGGTTCCTTGCATAAGTACGTGCTAATCCACACATCATATTCATTACTTGGTTATCACTTATTCCTTATGCCCTGTGGGTTAGTATTGAGAAATAGACATTTCATAAAAAATATTTCCACTTGATTATCAATCGATCCATGTTATCATCATTATTTTCTTTCACGTAATAACTTTAGTTCATCACAACTACACATGAGATATAATAATTCAATCAATCACACCACCATATGCTTTCCACATGCCATATCATATATTTCACATTTTATAAATGAAAACATTTAAACATATACTATCATCCTAAAATACAAGAATCCCATGATATTCTCAACATTGTACCCGCATAAACATAGTAACATGATATTCATGGTGACATCATAACATAGTAACAACATATAATTTGGTTTATCATGTCTTAATTATAGTTTACTCAATCGAACTAAGTCCTACAGATACTAGCAAACTAAATGTTGAGTTAATTCATATTAGAGTTTAAATACCAAATGTAAAACAAATATGGGGAATTACAGAAGCCACTACATATCTATACATGTGATAAAAATATATTTCTTTACTAAGTAAGTTAATTCTTGTCCCCTTCCTATAATAAAGTTAGAATGCATGTGCTTATTAAAGATTTTATTCCAGGTTAAGGTTTCTACATTTAGATATCGGAATAGTAACCTTTATACTCTTCATAACAATAGAGTTCTCTAATTGGAACAAAACATATAACCAAATTACTAAGTTATGTTAGAAGCCCTAGTTGAGGGCTATGTCTTTTTCAAAAATATTTGTAAAATGATTTATTGTCTCTAGAACCTACTGAATTACTTTCCCATCTCGGGAATGGATCTAGGTGAAAAAACATATGCCAAATGGAGCCAATGGTTGGGAGGAAAGTCATACTCCATCTTTCAATCACTTTCAAGTCCTTTAAATTAGAAAAGTAACTTTAAGGACTAGTTGATTAAGTAAACATTGCATTATGTTCCATGCTTGAGTAGTTTGATTAAATAAACATTGCATTGTGTTCCATGCTTGATTAGTTTGATTAAGTAAACATTATATCATGATTAATGTTTAATATTTCCTTCCTTAATTAGTTGAAATAGAATAATATTCAAGAATTGTGTTGCTCTTAATCATTTATGAGCTTACCTATTTAGTGACAAGTTGTGATTGCAGAGAATGTGGCACAAGGGTAGAAGGAAAAATTAGTCTTCCCTATGAAGATATTATGGTGGATATAAACTATATCACTTATGTATATCTAAATATGTATTTTTATTTGTTATAAATATATATTTCATTTATTCGTCGAAAATGTAACTATCTAACCTTGATGTTTACTCGACACTCGACTCGGGAGTTTGGCATACGTCTTCTCCTATGATTTGTGCCTAGTAGATTGGGTTCCTTATAAGATTCATGTTATGGAGTGTGCTAATCGTAACTAGAGACCATATTTAATATGTAATTGTCATTTCATTCAAAGGATCATCATGTGAATAACATAATGTATATGTATTATTATAGTATTTGGAATTATGAAATAACCTTCTAGTGGATCTGTTTGTTAAGTTTACTTGAAGTATTAAGCAATGTATCAAGGACATACATGAATACTCATGTATGGGAACCATCAAAATAATTGGGTGAGAATAGGGTAAAGTATGCATGGTAAAATAATATTACGCTTTTGTACATACATTCAAGATTGCATATGTTATGCATTAATGGAAATTTCAACTCAAAATGGGCCTTTTAACTTTTATTCAAATTCCATGTCATTATGTGTTAGCCAATGAAATTGCTTTAAATTTTAAATACCGTATAGGTCTTAAACACTTTTTTAATATAAATTTGGGGATAGGTATCATAAAAAAAACTACTTTTTTTGTTTGTATTTTTGACATATCTCCCTGTTTTTTTACTCAAATTTCGATTGGGAGAGCTCGTTGGATGCGGAATTAAATTCTACATCCAACAAGTACCCACTCGAAATACTTTTGACAAACCCCACTACCCGAAAAACAAGAAATACCTGAAAAAATGGAATGATGATGTCATCATTCCATTTTTTCAGGTATTTCTTGTTTTTGGGGTAGCGGGGTCCGTCAAAAGTATGCCAAGTGGGTACTCATTGGATGTGGAATTTAATTCCACATCCAATGAGCTCTCCCGATCGAAATTTGAGTAAAAACACGGAGATATGTCAAAAATACAAACAAAAAAGTAGTTTTTTTCTTTTCTTCCTCCAAAATTAATAAATATTATTTTATTATTTTAACTATTATTTTATTATTTCATTTTAGGAGGCCCATTTTGAGTTGAAATTTCCTCTAATGAATACTAGACAAGTGGTATAGTTATAAACTATGAGGTGTTAACAAATGAGAAAGCGTTATAAATTCATTATTTTAATATACTCGATCAATTAACAAAAAGATGAAAACTTTACCCATTTTCCAATAAAATTTAATCAAAGAAGTTGGGCCTTTTACACAAAGGACCTCGTTACTATTTTGGGTTTGTTATAGGTGCTAAAGGGTAAGAAAGTTTTTATTAGTCACTTGTGAACTAAGGATATCTATTAACTCTTGGGTGTATTTACCTACGAATATTTTTGTTTCCTTATAAGTCTAAATAAGCTATCATTGTTTCTAGGCTTGGAACTAAAGAAATAATATTGTTTGCAATTAAATTATTTTTACTTTTGTTAGTAATATGTGTAGAGGTAGACCTAGAAATAGGGCTCCCATAAGCCATAAAACTAACGATCACAAAACAGTCTCACATCCAAGAACTAGACTACGAAAAAATCCCATTCAAATGTAGGAATTTCCATGGATATGGACACTTTGCATGACAATGCAAAAATAATTTTGAGGAAGAGGCATAGAAGACAAAAACGAGAATATTGGGAAGAGATGTAGAAACTAGCAATGCTGAAGCAAAATAGAAAACTAAAGGGAAAAGGGACATCTACTAGGACTGGAGCACCCTCCCTCCATTGGGAAGTTTCAAGGGGAAAGGAGTGCATCCTCGGAAAGGGAAGAGGTCTACAAAAACTCTTTTGAACTTTTTATAAATCCAAAAGAACTTCCAATTCAAGAGTCGAGGAAGCCGAACATTAGAACCCTTCTCTTGTAGTGGAGAAAGGTAATCTACAAGAATCTCCTACTCCATCTGGTTCCCCAGCAAGAGGCTCCACCTCCCCCCCCTTCCTACGTAGAAATGAAAAGGAAAAAACCAATGGAAACCTCTCGATCTTCAAAAGATGAGACATTTTGGAGGACATTGGAAAGAGAAGGGAGGAAATATCATAAGGAAGCAACATAATAGGAAGTGGAGAGGAAAACAATGTAAGGAATCAAATCCGAAAGTTAAATGTCCATTGACATAAATACTAGAATGAGCCCCCTTAAGCAAGGTCCTACTCCCTCAATTACCAGTAAATAATGTGATTAGTATCTTGGAATTGTAGAGGCTTGGGGAATCCTTTGAAATCCGAAGCAGTCAAAGAACTTTTGAAAATGGATTATCTTGAGATCCACATGCTCCAAGAGACTAAAATTGAAGGGGAAACCCTTCTAGATCTAATCAAATTAGAATGGAAAAAAATGCAAGGAAGGACGTTAGCGAAAGGGGATCCTCGGGAGGGATTTCAACATTGCGGTCAAAAGACAAGTTTCATCTAGAAAGACCCTTCAAGAATCAGCACTGGATATTCACTGGACTTCACCACTCTACAAGTAAGCTTACCTTTGATCTCTTCAATATTTATGTAACTGTCCTTTTTTCTGAAAAGAAAGAATGATGATAATCTCTATCATATTTTTTAGAAATATAATTACCCTACAAACATCATAATATCTATATATTTAAATATTGTCGTCGAACCAATGAAAAAAAGATGTGGCAATAGTGGTAGCGATCAAATTCCTCCTCTTGTTGAGGATTTAATTTAGCAATGGGATCTTCTTGACTTCAAGCCTTCGAAAGGCCTCCACACATGGTCAAATAATAGAGTTGGGGTGGAGCACATTTTATCTTTCCTGGATAGATTCCTAGTGCAAAGTTCATTCTTGCTGGAAAATAAATTAATCTCCTCCAAAATTATTCCAAAACTAACCTCAGATCATAAAATGATTCTTCTACAGCTAGAAGAGGAAGAAATTTTTGGCCCTACTCCTTTCCACTTCATCCCTCTTTAAATATAAAAGGAAGGGTCGCCAAAATTTATGTGGGAATATAAATTAAATTCCACTAAACTAGTTTCGAAAGACTGGATCAAAAAGTATTCTAATACCCCCTCTAGGAATAGAAGAGAGAATGTTCAGTAGTTAATATATATACAAATGGAAATGTAGAGCAAGTACATCACAAATTTAGAATTCGAGAAGGAACAACCTTCCCAATTCAACTCCTTTTGCTCTTTTAGACATGAAGAAGAGTATTGGAGGCTTAAGTACCGAAGCATGTTTCTAAAAGATGGAGATAGAAATACCTATTTCTTTCACCAGCAATTTGAATCTCGCCTCTCTCAAAATAATATTTTTGAAATTGAATCCACAGGAGGGAAAATATATAAAGGATTTGAGTATATTAAAGAGGAAACATACTCACACTTCCATAATATTTACAAAGAAGATGGATTAGGAAGCGATGAGGTCATCTTAGACTTTCACTCTCATACTACTTATCTTGTCAGTGAAGAGGACAAATCAAGCCTCTTGAATCCTTTTACAGAAAAAGAAATCAACTATGTAATTTGGTCCATGGAGCATGACAAAGCTCTAGGGCCTGATGGATTTTTCATCCATTTTTATAGAACATGTTGGATAATAATTAAAGTTGATTTTCTATGAATGATAAAATACTTTCAACAAAAATCCAAAGTGGGAGGCATCATTAGCTCCACTTTTCTAGCTTTAATCCCCATAGAGGTGAATCCCAGCACCTTCGACAGATTCAAGCCTATTTTTCTTTGGAATGCTTCATACAAAATTATTTATAAGCTAATGGAAACTAGAATCAGGCCTCTGCTAGCAAAACTCATCTTCCCCATTCAGAGGGGGGTTTGTTAAAGGTAGACATATCTTGGACAATGTGATCATTGTGAAGGAAGCCTCACACTCTAGTCATCAATGATAGGAGAAAGGGATGCTAATAAAGCTAGACATGTCTAATATGTTCCTTTACAAAGTTATCCTTTATTTTGGTTTCAAATCTATTTTTGTAAACTTGATTAAAGCATGTACTGAAAAACCTTGGATAGCTCCACTAGTAAAAGGTATATCGGCTCACTATTTTGAAGCCACGAGGGGAATAAGGAAAGGATTCTCTCTTTCCCCCTTCTTGTACATCCTGTAAAAGGATTCATTAAGTAGAAAGTTGAGAGATGAAAAGATAGAAGTGACAAATCCATGCATTATGTTTATGAAGTAAATAGATCCTATCAATCATGCCTTATTTGCAGATGAATCCCTTATGTTGGGAGGAGCCTTGATACTAAGATTTCAAGGGTATTCAAAAAAATCCTACAAATATTCTGTAGTATATTTGGAGCGCTAGTAAATAAAAGAAAAAGTGTAGTGTATGGATGGAATGTATACCAACAAACCATCCTTCGCATTTCCCATTTCTTGGGGTTTTTGGGATTTGCTTCTTGGGAAAAAGTCAAATACGTAGGCTTACCCTTAACTCTAGGATCCAACAAGCCTTTTCTTTGGATTGAAGTAATAAACAATATCAAGTCCAAAGTAGTTTCCTGGGGAGGACAGTGGCTCACCAACGTAGGGAAACTCACTCTTATAAAATCGGTCCTCTCATCACTCCAAATCTTCCAAGCCTCCTTTCTTTTGGATCCAATGTCGATCATGGAACAAGTTTCTAAATTGATCCAAGACTTTGACTGGCGAGGAGGTAAAAGAAACCAAAGAAAATTTCACTTAGTACACTGGGATATTGTTAAACATACAATTTTGGAAGGAGGTCTACATATACGAAACCCTGAATTGGCCAACATTTCCTTGGGTGGGAAAATATTACGGTAGATCTACTCAAATTGCAACCATGCTATAAGTCAAGTTCTCTGAAAAAAATATCTAAATGGGGCCTCATTCAGAAATATTCATGTAGAAAACACTTCCAAAGGCTCTATGATCTGGAAGCTTTGTCGTTGAAGGCTTCATTTCTTCTAAAAATAGTTGTATCGTGTCCCTAGAAATGGAAATAAAACTTTGTTGTGGAAATATAGAATTATGGCAAAACCGCCTCTCAACACCTATGTTGATTTCAAAGAGTTTCGTGAGTGGCTTAATGAGCATAATTAGGTTTTATTTTTCCCAAAATGTATCCTATTTAACAGAAAGTGAAAATATTTCTGGAATCTTTCGTATTTTGGGATTAATGTTTCGCTCGTAACTCGAAATTTGGCAGACTTTTGACCATTGGAAATCTCTTCAAACTATCTACAACTTTGTTTTTTTGGATTTTTCTAATTCCTTAGTGTGTGTCCAGGGCAAGTGTTTTAGTAAGAAAACATCTTTTAAAAGATGAATTTCAAAAAGATCAACTTGTTTTCCAAAGGTTGATCTAGCAATTGATGAGTTTGTGTAAGTTTGTAAAGTCAAAGAAACTCCATCTCTCAATATCATCTTTCCGAAATTCCAACCAACTCCTCAATTGACCACCCTACCACATTGGGATTACTTGTTACGAACTCTATCCTAATGTTCTTCACCAAAAAGTATCACACAAGGGAATAGAAATATAAAAAATATAAGGAAACTCAAAACAGATGCCAAAGGGGCAAAACATGATTAATCATTAATTGTGATTCTTGTTATTCATTCAGTTTGGAAGGTCATATGTTTTAATATTGTTTGCAAAGCAACAATAAGTGGTGATAATTATTAATCGACTTCGAATGTTTTGCACAACAACTCTAATGTAATATTCAACGTAAGTTTGGCAATCATTGGGGTGATTCTTATCTTCCTGTAATTGTAGAAGAAATAACTGGCACGACACGTCTTTTCCAACCATAATTAGAATAAATTCACAGCTCATGCTATAGGAATACATATCATTTTATTTTTTTAAAGTTTGATTGTATTTCTTCTGGATTTTGTCATGAAGTTGATTTTCTTTTACACCAACAAGGATACGGGCCACAAGAAACATCCTAAAACAAAAAATAAAATCATTGAAAGGAAGAGTATATATCACATATTTTTGTTGGATTCATCGCCAATTACTGACAGTGCATATACACCCAATGGCTAGTATTTTTAGGATGGGTCTTGTACCCTATAGCTATGTGTCATTGGATATATTTTCTCGATAAAATATCTGAGCCACAACATGTATGAACATAGGTTGGGTAGGCCATAGAGTATTTTAATGGATCATAGGCAAAGATTGAATGTCAACTCGCATGGGAATATCCAAGTTATAATATCATAGCTTACTATTTATGGGGCCATCGTCTTTGCTCTTGTTAATCATGGAGTTAGTGTCTTCTTACCACTTTACATGATTGTTAATATTAGTTAAAGAAAAAGAGAAAAAAATTACCATAATGGCTCTGTGTGTTTCATGGTTATGTTTGAGCATGTTGGAAAGGATTAAACTATGCCTGATGTGGAGGAATCTCAGTTTTTCTTTAAAACCCCAAGGAAAAGTTTATCTTAATTTTTTATTAGACAAGATGTCGAATATTTTGAAATAGTCTAACTTTCCCAATGTTTATCATTCTCAGAGACGCTAACTAAATCTGTTCATTTTTTGGCATGGTAGTATAATTGTCAAAATATGTAACCAATTATTTTAATAATAACGATCTCATTCACTTAACTTAATTTGTAGTTAGTTAAACCACAAGTAAAATGCCATCAACTCTCCCTTATTCATGATATAAAATAGATATTAGTAACAATTAGAAAAGTAAACACCTATGAATATAATCAAATTATTCTTGAAATATATAGTTAATTATCATAATCATTATAAAAGAAAAATATTTTATAGAATATTTAATATTTTCCTTTTATAATATAAATATTTTTTATGGCAATCTTAATAAATAGTAATAATTCCATGTCCATTGGATGTATCTTGGGTGGTTCCGAAGAATGATTGTTACCCTCCCCACTTAAGTTCAATTTTGGTAAGTGACATTAAGTTAAATTGAAAATATTGTTTTCTTTCATCACAATCTCTAGTTTTTGGTATCATATCAAATTTACTGTGTGATGCATTCTCATCAAATTTTGTTTGTTAAAACTTAGAAAAAAATCAATAAATATATAAAACAAAGTCTTAATACATTGTTTTAATATATTGTTGGTATAAAAGTATTTAGAGAATTTTGTGAAAAATATGTTATTAGATATCATTTTAAAAGTTCATTCTATAAATTCTAACATTTTATAAGATTTTTTTTGGTATCTAAAGATGATTAAGTTCATTCCCAACAATCTCCTTCATTACTAAGCGCTCCTTCATTAATAAGCGTGTATATGTTTCTTTGTATCATCGTAATATAAGTAGAAATAATTTAGATTTTCTAGCTTCAACTTAATAATTTCATAATCAGTTTTTCTTAATCTCATTTCAAAGACTAATTTTTACTTTAAAACTAATTACTATAATCTTTTAAATAGTGATGATATTTAAAGATAGCCTCCTCCTCTATATGGTACTGGTTGTGAAGCTAAGAATCTCTTATCTAGTCCAACTGCCTTTTGATGCTTGAGAGATTTGTGATAATGTTTTGACCGGTTAAACCCAGTCCCTCAGTTTTTTCATGTTAGCTAACTTAATGTTGTTCACTAAGAAAATATCACATCATTATTTTTAATGAGAAGAATACTGACATATAAAATGACGTTCGATGAAATGTTAATTATATGAATGAGATTAATGTTTATAAGGAGGTTCTATAAAATATTACTTGAGTTTTGATGTTGTGAAGATGATTCCACTTACAATCGGGAATTCTAACCAGAGCCTTACAAAATTTTATAGCAATGCATTCAATTCTCAAAATTGAATGGTCGACCTTGAAAGGTACTCTCCATAGCACTGACCGCACTAGTTCTAACATTTCGTCGTCACCTCTATGTTGTTGTATTGTGTGATTTTCAGTCAAGGTCACATTACCCAATTGGCAACTCCATACATGTAGGCTGTTAAAATAGGAGACCATTCTTCGCAACTAGCTATTGCTGAAATGGTAATGGGTCGAGGTTGTGACAACTATGCCCAAGTCCTAATTAGGTTGGTGATAGGTTTGATGATTTATATATTCTTTTGTTTTGGAGGGACGAGATTAATCAAAAGGATGACATAATTTTAAAATATTTCATTCAATATTTGAAGAATTATTTTATGCCGATGTTAAACAATTAAACTATAATACATCAAGAATTAATAATTTATTATTAATTTTTGCATATTTTATTTTATTATTTTAAATACTTTTGATATAAATTCAAATAAAACAAATGTGATGAATTATTCTTTTATTAATAAAACATAATTAAGATGATAGAAATCAAATAGTTGTCGAAGAGTGTTTGATGACCCACAAGAGGAAACGACAAGTGGTTGTAGCTATTGAGTGAGAACTCAAAGTGCACGAGGCATCGTCCCCAAAATCAGGTCAACTCTTTATTGAATGCCAAAGAATAGGAGTGTCATAAATAAAGAAGTCCTACGAAGAATACTATATAATAGTATTTCCATTATCAAATAGGACGCTAGCATTGGACATGGATTGAATCTAATAATGCAAGAGATGGTGCATTCAGTGGATTTTCTCTTGTGGTTCAGCGAACAGTCTAGGGGTTTGTGGCGCAATTGATTTGGGTACTCTAGGATTTGGTTCGGAGGAACGAATTTTCAATTTATGTTTTCCTAGTAATGGTGCGAGGTTCTTTTCCTATTGCATATTTTTTATAACTAGTTATAGTAAGATTTCCATTATTAACCTAGAACTGTAACTAATTCTTTTAGGAGAAATTTATTATGCATCTAAATTAAATAATGATCCATTATTTATCTGATTTATGTATTGATCCATTATGCACCTAAATACAATATGGTTCTATTACACATCAGTTCAATAATCATTCTTATTATGTTTTCGAACTAGATATTCTTTCATGTTAGTGCTTCAATCCTGCAAAATACACATTTAATTATTTATGTATCTCGGATTCGGTTAAGATCCGTGAGCCTTATTCATAATTATAACATATTAAAAAAATAATTCCATTTTGTAAATCCCATTACAAATTGGGATCGAAGTATTTATCAATAGACAATATGTATAGAATTATAAAATATATAATTATGCAGTTGACTATAATAGTAAATTATTTATCCATTAACATAGTGATTTGTAAGTTTTCAACTCACTGATTAAATTACTGTCCTCGACGAAATTGAATGTATATTTCCATATCTAGTATTGTTTAAACATATAGTTCCTTTGCCAGTTACAAAAGGGAGTTACTTTCCCTACATTTTAGAAAACAAGTTAAATCTATATGATACACATACCCTTAAGGAACTACAATCAAATTCAGAGTTATTTATCACTAAATCTTCTTAGATCTGATTCGAAGATCATGTTTGACCATCCTAAACATACACGTAGTAAACCTAAGGAAAAAATTATAATCAATGCTACATTTTTCTAATTAAAATTCCCATATATCCTCTTAAACAACGAATCTTTCCAAAACCAACTCCCGACAATAAGTCCATCCGA
Source organism: Pseudotsuga menziesii (assembly GCA_001517045.1). Classification (NCBI taxonomy): domain Eukaryota; kingdom Viridiplantae; phylum Streptophyta; class Pinopsida; order Pinales; family Pinaceae; genus Pseudotsuga; species Pseudotsuga menziesii. The sequence continues at coordinate 34,519 of LPNX011104160.1, forward strand.
GATGGCAACCGAGTGTCTCTAAACAAAAAATTCATATCTAAAAAGGATTCTCACCAGAAACACTTACAATTTATTCATAACCATGATTTCGATTGATGAACTTAGGACTAAATATTTCTTCTCAGATATCTCAAATACCTTATGAGTCGTAGAAAGAATCACAACTTTAAACCTTATCAAATATAAAAAATACGATTAATAACAATCTGGTTGTAAGACCATTTAATGGCATCCACAATCGTTTAAAAACAAACTACAAGATCTTAACTAGCAAACATCTAAGTGAAGAAAGACAATTTGCGAAAGCCTAATTTGAAAAAGTTCAAAGGTAACCCGCAACCTGCAATCCACAATTGTAGAAGAATAAATGCAGAAGGTTATTTCAAAAAAGTGGAAAGGAAAACCACAATCTGCACTTCGCAATTATGGAAGGATAAATGCGTAAGGTTAATTCAAAAAAGTTGAAAGGAAACTCACAATCTGTGATTACGAAAGGTTAATTCAAATTTTTTTAAAGTGAACCTACTATCCGAACCTCACACTTTCAGAAGGTTATTTTGAAAAAATTGAAAGGAAACCAACAATCTGCAAGCCTCAATTATGGAAGGATCATTGCGAAAGGAAAATTGATGAGATAGCATCGCAGAAAGATAAATTTTGGAAAGATTGTTGCAAAAAGTTCATTGTGGAAAGAATAATAAACTGAGAAGTTTGGAACTAAATATATAAATGAATTGGAGCCTAATTTTTGGAGTCGAGTTCAACGATTAAGGAAAAGTTGAAGGAAGAAGTAAAGTTAAAAGAAAACAATGAACCTTCAAAATTTTAATAACGCCATGTTAGAGTTAATTGGAGAGAAAGATAATTTATTACAAAACATCAGTTGTAGGTTGAAGAAAACCTAATGAGATTGTTCCCTTAGTAAACATTTACATTGCAAAATCGTTCATCTAGGAGTAAAGTATGTTTTAGTAATACAACAAAAAGCATGAAAGATGTTTTTAACATCATGTAGGGACTTTAAAGATGTGTCTATAGATATATATGTTATATAATTTCTTTAATGAAAGATCATGGTTACAACACTAGGCCTGAACCGTCTGAACCATAAAACTGTTAATTAGACTATAAGACTAATTTTATTTTATTTTTGGTTTGATTCTCTTGCAAACAGAATGAGAAGGATAACTCTATTTTTACAGGAAAAATATGGAAAAATTAGGGATGTCTACAGAAGAACAGTCACACCCTATAAATCCTATAAACAATGAAGAGGGTAATCTAAAGGATGGTGAAATTTGGGTAAACCTTAATCAGAGTAAAACTAATAACCCATATGAACTGCAAAGAACTATTAAAGAACTAAAGTCTCATTTAAAATTGAGTTAGGGAGGATAATGAACGAATATTGAAAGTTAAAGAGGAACTGAATAATATTTTACTAGCTAAAATACACAATGATGAAAAAGAAAAACAAAGAACCTGAACATAATATGCCAAAAACTACACCATAGAAATGTAAGTGAAGACAACTAGAATTTTCCAGTCATGGGGTTGAAACTTCCATTGAGGAATCAATCAAACACCACACATAAAAACAACAAGATTCTAGCGATAGTACTGATGTTAATAAAAGGAAAAACAAGTAAAAACCGTATGAAGAAATATCTGGGGAATTTAAAAATATTAAACCTCCTATTTTTAATAGTGATATTGGCAAAGGAGAAAAGGTGGAAGCCTGGATATCATGGATTAAGAAGTACTTCAAAATTTATAATTACTCCGATGAACTGAAATCTAAACTGGACATACATAATTTAACTAGAAAAATGGATATATGGTGGTAGGATATAAAGAAAGTAAAAGGAATAATGGAAGATACGTAACCTAGAAAAATTTTAAAAACCATTTTAAACAAAAATACCTCTTGGAAGAGTACTACAAAGAAAAGGCTAACAAATTTTACGAGTTAAGACTAGGAGCTATGACCATGAAAGAGATCTATAGTAAATTCATGAGTCTGCTTTGTTACATACTGTATATAATAGATGAAAAACCAAAGATACAATGCTTTCTCAGCTATTTTCCTATCATGTTTAAAGAGATAATTGTGCATGACAATCTGAAGATGTTGGATGAAGCAATGCAAAAAACAAATTTATGTTATGACCAGAATAAAAATAAAAGAGAAAGTGTACCAAATTGGAGGACTAAAAGACAATATAACTTTGATCTCATAAAGAAGAATAATACATTCCACAGAAATACAAGGAATAATTACAAAGGGTACCAAGGAAATAACCATAAAATTTTTAAACCACAAAATCCTACAGCAAAAGAAAGAGAACCTCCCACTATATTTAATAAGAAAACTGCACAAAGGGAACCTTTAAAATGTTGGGAATGTGGTGAGCCACATTATTTTAAAGACTATCCAATAAAAAAGAAAAAATTTAATGTTCACTCCATTCAGGAAGCTGTTACAGTTGGAGACATGGTGAGGAGTATGCCCAGAATTAGCGTCACGTTATAGAATCGACAAGAAGACCTTCAAAGTTCAATGCTTGATATCGAAGGTATGATAAAAAAATCAACCCATCTCCATACTAATTTATCTAGTGCAATCTTTACTTATGTATTACCTAGGATTGTTGAAATATGTAAATTAGTACTAGAAAAATTTGATAAGTCATGGTTGGTACAATTAGCCATATGTAATAAATGTAAAGTCATTGGTTATGTTAAAGGATGTAAAATATCAATGAATGATTTCAATATGCACGCTGTTCTTAATATTTTACCATTAGGTTCCTATGATATGTTGATATGAATGGATTTGTTAATGTAATTGTAACTTTGGAATGTATTCACTTGTATTTCTCATCTATTGTAACCCGATGTTTATTCCGGTATGTTCTTGTGTGATGTTGATCCATCAGATCTCAAATTGAGTGCATTAAAAGTTTTTAAAGAATGCGTTTACCAGTTTGCTTAATTCATGAAACAACATTAACAGAAATTAAATGCTTTAAAATAGAAATGAAAAGCAAAACTGATAAACAGATGTGGGAAAAAACTCAGAAACAGAGAGTCACAAACAGAAGTTGATAATGGATTTCACCCCCTTCATTGGGCTACGTCTCCGGGTCCCTCTCCAATGGGTACCGATTCAATTAATCTCTTTAAAATGGTACACAAATGGTTCTGGAATCAACTTGAGCAATTGTAAATAGAATGTTGTACAAAGTCTTCAGGACCTCTCTTCTGGAAATTACAATTAGCCTTCAAAAGGCAAAGAAAGCTAAAATTATAATAGAGAATGTTGACTTCCACAACAACAACATCTAGACATTTCATAGAAAAACTCTCGGTGCTTCTACAAGCTTCTCATAACAGAAAAGCGATGCTCGGTGCTCTAAACAATCTGAACTCCCCCTTCACTATGGCCGGAATCGTCTATTTAAGCGTTCGGTAGGAGGATAAGTAACGGGTTCGACTCGTCTGCTACCTGTCTTTTCATATTCCATATGCTATCTTTTAATTTTCGTCGAAATGTTTCAACTAGTTGTACGTTACATTCATTTCTGTTCCGCTAAATGTGGCAACGGTTCCCAACAGTTCCATCTAATACTATAGATGCTATTTCTATCCTGCCACATAATGGATATCCATCACATTTAGAGTTGTTCCAAATGTTATATCCGCTGTCGCAGCATTTAACTAAACTCCACAAATGTCGCAGCATACAAAGGTCGCAGCATACAAAGTCGTAGCATACAAATGTCGCAGCATACAAAGGTCGCAGCATACAAAGGTCACAGCAAATGTGACCGTGCACCCTCATCTAACCACCAGAATAGTCTCATTTAACCGCGCACAAGTCTGCTAGAGGGTATACACTTGACCGCGCGGGCTTTTCATGAACCATTTGAGGCTCCCCCTTGACGGTGCTCAAGACCGCCAGAACATTGCCAACTAACTGTGCAAGCATGTTACAAACCATTTTATATTACCTCTTGACGGTGCACAAATCGCCAGATGCCAAGTCTTAACCGTGCGATGTTATAGCCGAACCATGCACAAAATGTTGTGAAGTAATGGGATGACCCCATGTTTGACCGTGCATCGAATGCTTAACCATAAGACTTGACCATTCGAACCATGAGATGTTATGTTCTTTGAACCATAGATTAATAACCATTTTACCATATTGGATCAGTGTAATTTTTGAATATGAATAATCCACCGGATCAGATGTCATGCCCCGATGTTTCGATCGGGAGAATCAATAATGTAAACAAGTCATGTCAAGTCATTGTGGGTAACCATCCTATTGTCTAAGGGTTAAAGTCCCCGTAGTTCCAGGGCACTAGGGTTATTAGACTCTCCTGGTGAGGTCGACACTAGTAGGGTTAGTCATGTCGCGATTAGTATAAATAAAGAGATGGACTCTCTATTTAGCACACATCTAATACACACTCAAGTGTAGCGCATAGTTGAGGAAAAGAAAAACACTGGGGAAAGAGGAAAGATCCTACTGCTGTCGGGAGATGTTCTTACTATTTTTGGGTTTCACTTTGGTGCTGATTCTATCTCAAAGGAAGTTGCGTGGTTTTCTCCGTTTATGGTTTCCCTGAGGAAAAACACTGTGCTCATTGTCTCTTGTGTTTGATTGCTGCACTTGTTGTTCTCTCAGTTTAAAGATCTTAATGATATGCTAGCTTAATGTTGAAAAACTAACATGGTATCAGAGCTAACCTGAGAACAAGACATAGTGCAGCTGTGGGAACTAGGGATTCCTATTTTGTGGATCTCTCTCCACATATTTTCAGCAAAATAACGGTGGAATAACTCTTCTCCCTAGCGTGCATCTTTCTGTCGAAGCAGAATCCAATTCAGAGGTTTTTCAGTTTTGGACCCGACATTGTTGTCGAAAATTAGGGATTTTCACAGAAGAGGAATTTTCAGTGAGCCTAGGCCTCGATTGATCTCCTCCCCAAAATCAAAGTTATGGATCAATTTCAAAGCATTTCGTTGGACAAAACTATGGAAAAGAAAAACCCTAATCTGCTCCTAAACTAGTACTACAGGATTTCAGCTTCAAATCCAGATCTGACATCTTGAGCTGGTAAGATCTAAATCTTTTGTATTATCATTTGAGGTTCTCAATTAAGATGTCTCATCATACCAATCTTGATGAAAAGGTTGAGGGAGCTGATAACTTCCAAGCTTGGATGTATAGGATCTCCTTGGTCCTGGAAGAAAATGAGTTGGACTCCTATATCTAGGAGGAGGTTTCAGTTTCATAGGGAGATGAGGCCAAGTCCTTACATAAGAAGAAGTTGGTTATGGCAAAGAGGATCATTGCAGATTCTATCAAGGATCACCTCATTCCACAGGTGTCCTCCCTCAAGACACCTAAATCCATGTTTGATGCCCTAACCAAACTGTTTGAAGGGAAGAACATCAATCGGAAGATGACTCTAAGGAACTAGTTGAAGAATTTCAAGATCCAAAATGAGGAGACCATCCAATCATACTTCACAAGGGTCTCCCAGATCAAAGAACAACTAGAAGCTGTAGATGAAGAAGTTGAGAATGCATAAATTGTGATTACAACATTGAATGGCCTCCTTAGGTCATCGGATTCTTTCATCCAAGGAATCTGTGCTAGGAAGAAGTTGGTCAAGTTCAACAGACTATGGGAAGAATGATCTCAAGAAGAGGCTTGGATAGCAGATCGAAAAGAAAATATGGGAAATGAAGATCAAGCTCTCACGGTAAGCATTCTCTTAAGGAAAGGAAGAAGGGAAAAGCATCATCACCAAGGTAAGCATTCTCATTACAAAGGTTCATCTCAACCTAGATGTTATACATGTGATGAAATATGACACTTTGCTAGAAACTGTCCCATGAATAAAAATGGATCCAAGAAGAACAAGAAATCCAAAAGAAAACATCATTCTCACACTACTGAGGATGATGATCCTCCAAGGAAGAGAGTAAAGCAAGAAAGTGAAGACTCTTCAAGCGAGGATGAATATTTTTTGATTTCTGCTCTCACGGGAACTATCACTCATGGAACCAAAGATTGGATTATTGAAAGTGGGGCTTCCAAACACATGACAGGTTTCAAGAAATCCTTTGAGCAACTATTTGACCATAACTCACCCCATAAGGTGAAGCTAAGATATGACTACCAATATCCAATAAAAGGTAGTGGTGAATCCTCCTACAAGCTAGACTCTGGAAAGTCTATAAAAATGAAGGATGTTATATTTGTACTAGGACTCAAGAAGAAACTTTTCTCCATATCTGCACTGGATGCAAAAGGCATGAGGGTTGCATTAATAGATGGCCAAGTTATCATGTGGCCAAGAGGAAATACTATTGACGATGCAATAGTAATTGGAGAATAAGAAGGAGGTTTATACAAGCTGAAGGGCCATTCAGAACAAGCTATGGTCCATGACACAGTAGAGCCAAATGAACTATGGCATAGAAGGATTTCACATGTGCATTACAGAGCACTACCACTTGCAAGCAAATTTGTTGAAGGTATTCCAGAAATTCAAGCAAAACATGAAGGAGTCTGCAAAGGATGTGCAAAATGGAAGAATACAAAGAAGACATTTCCAAGTAGCGAGAGCAAGGAAAAAGGAATCTTGTAAATCATCCACTCCGATGTATGCGGTCCAATGTCATCAAGTTCACTAAGAGGGTATGTATACTATGTTTCTTTCATTGATGACTTTTCTAGGAAGACATGGATTTACTTCATGAAGAAAAAAGATGAAGTGTTCAGCAAGTTCAAGGAATCCAAAGCCTTGATCGAGAACCACGAAGAAAATAAGATCAAGACCTTTCGATCAGATAATGCTGGAGAATTCACATCAAATGAATTCAAAGACTTATGCAAAGAATTAGGCATTAAGAGGGAGTTGTCCACTCCTTAAAATCCACAACAGAATGGGGTTGCAGAAAGGAAGAATAGAACTATCATGGAAGTTGCAAGAGAAATGCTTCATGATCGGGATCTTCCTATGCATCTATGGGCAGAAGAAGTGAGAACAGCGGTGTATGTACAGAACCGTACTTCACACAAAGTACTTGAGAATAAGACTCCTGAAGAAGTCTTCTCCAGCAAGAAACCAGAAGTCATCCATCTCAGAATATTCGGCTGTCCAGTGTACATACACATACCAAAAGAGAAGAGAACAAAACTAGATCCTTTAGGAAATAAGGGTATATTTGTGAGATACTCTGAAAGCTCGAAGGATTACAGAATATACTTCCCAAGATACAAGAAGATCGACATCAGCAGGGATATAGCATTTGATGAAGACACGGCTTACAAAAAATCCAGAAAGAGACCTGATGAAGAACCTGAAGAATCCAAAGCTCCCAGAATGCATGATACAACCATGAATGAAGAAATTCAAGAAGAAGATCGAGAATTTGAAGAACCACAAAGACCTGTAGATCCACCTCAGCAAAACAATCCTCACAAGAGGAAACCTGCTTGGGTACAAGAAATTATCCAAGGTGCGGAAAGATATGGGGCTCCAGAAGAAAATCACAAAGAAAGAAAGAGAACCAGATCTTGCTCTGGATATGTAGCCTTACTATGTGACTTTATCAAAGAAGAGCCTTCCAGTTATGAAGAAGCGGCAGAATGGAAAGAATGGAAGGATGTGATGATCGAAGAATATCAATCAATCATGAAGAACGATGTTTGGGATGTTGTCCCAAGACCAGAAGGCCCAAGTCAGTTGTAACTTCCAAATGGATCTACAAGATCAAGCATGATTTAGACGGTAGCATAGAGAAATATAAGGAAATATTTGTGGCTGATGGCTTCTCATAAAAGGAAGGAACAGACTATGAAGAAACCTTTGCTCCTGTAGCCAAATACACTTCCATCAGATCAGTACTTTCTTTGGCTGCGGTAATGAAATGGAAGATACACCAAATGGATGTCAAGACTGCTTTCTTGATTGGTGTAGTGGAAGAGGAAGTGTATGTAGAACATCCACTCGGTTTTGAGACACATGATAGGGAGTCTCATGTGTGCATACTGAAGAAACCACTTATACTATGAAATGAGAACTTTATACTAAGAATGAGAACTCTAGGCATAAAAATGATGATTTTTGCAAAAAAAACACCAAAAACACCCGAAAAGTGTTGATACCAGTATACACTTTTTTTTTTTCGGGGTTAAAAATAGAGCCATGTCCAAACATCCCATACTGTTGTTTACAAAAACTTTAAAATCAACCCCTAAATTGAAAAAATATAAATTACAAATTTTGTGAAACTTGCATATTAAATAAACAAAAATATTCTATAAATAATTTCACCACTCTAACCATACAAAATCAAAGAAATTATGATGTGATTCATAATAAAATCATATATTAGACTATACAAGAACAAATGATTCATATAAATATTCAAAATCTCCTTCAGAGTTTCAATTACAAACATCATACTAATAGAAAACATCTAAAATGTTTCATTTTAAATTATTGAAATTCATCCATGGAATCTGACACCCCATCAGAATCTACATTTTCTGCAGACGAAGGGCTAGAAAAAGATGTGGATGACCCATATTCTTCTCTATTATCAATGGGTGCACCGCCTGAGTCTACATCTATGCCCATCATTTCAGTTGTCATATTCCTTCTAGATCTACGACTTGGTTGAGGAGACTCCCATCTTGCAACTTGTTCTTTTGGAAGCAACTTCTTGATAATCTCTAGAGTCTTTGAGCGAAGAGTTCCTTTCTTTGTCATCTTGAAATCATAAACAAGTATATCGACTTCCTCTACTTTCAATATGTCAATGCGGCGACGATTTATTTTTTGACCCTTTCTTTTTCTCTTTCTGCAAACCCTTTTCTCGACTACCATCTCTGCCTTGTACACACCATCAAATGGGTATGTATCCGTTGCATACCAACGTACTTCTATTGATACTACTTCTTCATTTTCTTTATTCACCTTCATAACTTTTGCAATCCAGAAAGGATAATCACATGCATCATCTGTAGCCAAAACTGCAATCATGCAACCCTCCTTGATATCTTGTATTGAGCCCTTATAAAGGTCTTCCATCTCTCGACGCTTTCCAGATGATCTTCTGGAGCCAATATACATTTCTCTTTCCTCTACTTGAGAAAAATCAACACCTTGAGGTTCAACATTTGTTTCCTCATTTTCATTTGTTACTCATGGCCAAGTAAATGGAGACTTCAAATATATATCTCCATTTGTAGAGTTTGAAATTATGTCACTTTGCTCCATGAAAAAAGACTCCCACCATACAGAATCAGCAACATCAAAGTACTCATATGTATCTTCGATAGATTTTTTTATTTCTTCCATGCATTGAGAATAATTAACATCTCTATTGTGTCGCCTTGCATTATGGATCTCTGAAGATGATTGCAATAACAATAAATTTGAAGCATACATTTGACGATTTGGGATGAATTTAAAAAATGCTAAACCTGATGAAGGCCCCCATTCTGTGCTAGTTGAGTACTTCTTTCCCCATAGTAGTGTTTTTCCATCAATCTTTTTTATATGAAATTGATGTTTAAAGCTAATTTCATTAAGTTTTTCAATGCACCTTTCTTCACCATGCGATCCAAAAATAAATCTTCGCATTGTCAACAATTTCTTCCAATTTTTGTACAACAGGTTCTTGATGGTATACTTTCCTTACAATTTCAATCAATGATGGTAGGCTCCCGACTTTCTTCCTCCTCAATTTCCTTGCAAAATGGCTGAACATTTGATCAATATGATCATGTGTATGCCCAACAAGAAGGAAACCAACTTTTACCTTTTTAAAAATTCCCAATTCAACAAGCATGTTTAGATAAGAAAACACGACCTGATTTTTGTTTTCTCGGCTTGTGTTGTCCAATTGCAAATATAGAACTTCAGGAATATCACCAGGCCAATGAGAAAGGACATGATGAATTATGGTGATGGTCAAATTTGCATCATTGTGAATGTTTGGAGCTATAAAGTAAACCCTTGGAAACATTTCACTATTAAAAACCATACACCCAACCAAGTAAAACTGAATCAAATTTTCCTCCTTTAAATTCTTTGGAACACGTACAAAATGTGGCAAGAGTGTTTTTTTCTGATCCATACCATCAATTATCAAACCCATATACTTATGTGGAGCATCATAACACTTCTTGCGATGTTTGTACAACTTTTGTGATTCATTTGATTGTTGATTGCGATGTTCTTACAGTGAATTAATTATGGAATCTACAAAGAACATATACAAAAATATTGATAACTTGTTTTAATAATTGACATTTATCTAAAAAAATAAACAAATTTTTAAACATACCTCTTTCTATCCCTTCTGATCTATCCCTCCTTTCTTTAAGAGAATCACATGTACTGCAGATCCCCATCCTTGACCTCTTTGGAATACGGACATTGTTGAACTTCTTTTTCCATACTCTTGTGAAATATGCATATTTGATGAAGTTTCCATTTCCTTGACCACCTTGAACATAATCCTTGTATAAGTTGTAGATTTCTTGTCTTGTGAAATTATCTAGAATGTGTATTGTTTCTCTATTTGGCATACTCTCTCCATGCTTTGAAAAGAAATCATGCATCCATGATATTGCAATGTTTGTTCATAAAAAATAAAAAATAGTATATGTCAGCAATAAATAATATTAAGTATCAATAACAAAAATATTATATGTGGACCTTAAATAATAAAAAATGTGTCTTTTGGTTTGAATCAAATCAATGGATACCTAAGAAGAGGTTTGTACCCGGAGAGATTTGATCTATCTCGGCGCTTGATAGAGCCTAGGATTTGGATCTACGCTGGTGTAATATAAAGTTGTTCTTTATTACTAAAAAGAATATCTTTAAAATTTAATAGTGACAATCACAATCTAAAAAAGTTAAAAATGTTTTATAGTAAATAAATATATAAAAACAAATAAATAAAAAATGAATAGAAAATAATAATTCATCTCAAAAAACAATACCTAAAAGTGAAACTGAAGTACAATATATTTGAATATCTATCTAGTCTCTTAGAAAAGAAAAGAAAAACATAATAAGCAAAATAATCATGATTTCATTTTGAGGTAACTTTTTCTTACAAACAATAAGAATAATAAGAAATCATCATTCAAAAATTTATTTTGAAAATGTTACAAAACCAATCCATAAATAATTTAATAAAAAAACTCTTACATATTTAATAAATAAAAAAACCATTCTCAAACAAACCCATTTTACTCAATAAAAATAATATATAAAAATATTAACTAACATGTCTAGAACTAAAATGCATACAAATAGCACTCTCAAATAAGCCCATACTACTAAATAAAGACAATATCCATATCTCTTAAAATGGAGAGATAATTTTGAAAGGTGATCAAGAAATAAACTTCAAAATAAACCCATACTAGTAAATAAAAACAATATCCATATCTCTTAAACTGAAGAGATAATAATGAGAGGTTCTCGAGAAATAAACTTCAAAATAAAATGTGACAATGTTGTTTGCGCTAGAGCAACTGAACAGACAACCTGGAAATCCGTGATTTTGAAATTAAATTCAAAATAAAATGCTGAAATACTGTTTGCGCCATAGCACCTAAGAGACAACATGGAAACATGATCAAGAAATAAGCTTCAAAATAAATTGCTGAAATAATTTTTACGCAGTAGCCTTCCTTCCCTTGGGTATTTTTCTTCAGGAAATATATCTTAATATGTCCATATCTTGTTGGTCCCTTTCTATGAAATCCCATGTAATCAAATTTTCAATGATCTTTTTAAATACTTCTCCATCTATCTTGAACATCTCTCCATGTTGCTCAATGCATTCACTTATTAGCTGTTGATAATGAAAATATTTTTTGCTCTTCATGATGCGGACTATTAAGGCACTAATTCTGTGATTTATGCTCATATCAACGTTGTCAATGGCCTTTTTCTTCTCATCATGCGATGGAAGTAGAATCTTAATCTTCCTTCTTCCGTTTGTAAAACTGTAATTGACCTCGAAGCCATCGCTTGTGGAGTGGAGATTTGTTTTGTATCCGGTTCCTTGAGAAAAATCCTATACTTTCCAAATAAAATGGAATGCAACAGTCTGATGAGATCTTCATCTCCCAAATTCAATTGAGATTTGATATCTAAATAACTCACCTTTTGAGAGTTATTAAACAATAACAATAAAATTGCATAGTATGGTGTTGCTAGCATTTCTGTTGGCCCAGCATCAAAGTTGCACACGACATTACAGGTACCCATGGAATGTAACCATGTAAGTTTTCATTTTGTATTACTTGCAGAATAAAACTCGTTGAATGCGTCCACACATTTAATCATCTCAAATGGTAAATTAGGTTCAGAGGATTTGACTATTGGCCAAAATGCAAAATTCAGTACCGTAACTTCCAAATTTATTCCAGGATGAATATTTGGATTGTTAGTCAGGTATTACTCAAAACTAACTTGGTTCACCTCTGCTTGTAACATATCTCTAAACATATGCTCCATCTTGGGTGCCAATTGGTCACCAAACTGCTGCTTCAGCTTTGACAACATGCTCAACTCACGAATATCATTTGTACTTTTATCATGCACTAGTCTACTGGCTAGTTTTCTCCTATAAAACTCCCCAAATAGATCTCTATCACTCACACATTGAATAAGCTTGGTCAGGTTTACAAGAATACTCTCAATCTCATCATCTCTTAATTTTTCACGAGTGCCGCCGCCCTTTTTAAGTACATTATCACAAAGGGTGCCAAGGATTTCTTCGCTTGTGCTTCCTGCAACTCTTTTATTACAGAATCCCTCGAATGCTTGGTTTAAAGTCCTATGAAATAAAACATTGTCATGAAAGGCATCGATGACGTATACCATATACTTGTCATACAATTCCAGAACTGTATACACAAATGCAGCTTCTTCTTCTACGCCACCTATGTCCCTTCTCCCTGCCTTATTAGTTATAGCATTTAGTGCCCTCATAACTGGTGCATATACTCAATCGTTCATGGTTGGATCGGAGACGGATGGATTCCCTATCTATTCCATGGAAATGGGTTCTCCGGTTCAGAGATCAACGGATCACAAATAGCATATCGTTTCCATCCCATAACCGCATGCCTATCGTCTTCCTTTTCAGAAGCAAGCGTCCCCTCCCTCTTAGTGCCCATCTATCTGGTCTGGTTAAAAAGACCTTCAATCTGATGCACGCCACAGGCAGGGGCTTGCTTCTTTATTATTGGTAATCATGAGAATCCCTAGGTTTCAGTCCTAAGCTCCGACCTTTATGGATCTAGTAGGGGCTTCCGTCCCGTCCCGAACGGATGAGATAATCGAAGTCTTTTCCCGCGTCAACGGGAGGATGTTAGTGGTCAAAGATCTCAGAGTTTGAAACTGACACACTATAAACCTAAAAGAAAAAGTTATCCTCAATCTTTTTATTGTTGGAGACACGGATTAGTCTTCAATAATTGGTTAATCACAGTGAGCGGCTCTCTCGACATTATCAGACTAAACCAACTAGATGTCTTCTCAAGAAAAAGAAGAGTTGTTGCTATTTCTGTCCACCAGTTACCAGGGTATCTATCTATACTGAATACTCATACTCAATCCTTAACTAATGCCACGGGGCAGATGAAGAATGATTGTATATAATCAAATTCGAGAAAGAATCTCTACTCCCTCTTCCCTGCGTATGCTCCCTTCTTCACCGCCGCCTGTTCTTTCTTCACCTCCTCCTCCCACGCTCCATTCACCTCCGCCTGCCTCCACCTCTCCACCTCCGCCGGTCCCTTCACCCCCCTCCCATCCTCCCACTCAACGCGGCCATCCTCCATCTCCGCCTCCCTTCCGCTCCACCCTCTTTCCGCTTCCACCTCGTCCAC
>LPNX011104183.1:0-22792 GCA_001517045.1 Pseudotsuga menziesii
GCAGCACAAAACTCAACCCATCTCTGCAATATAACTAACCATAAATGCTACAGGATATACTTCATCAAATGGTCTGCCATCGAGACTAATCAATATATTAGTTTATAACAATGACATCAAGTAATGTAAATGCAAAACCAACATGATTATCCTGCAAACTTAAACCAGCCCTAGCAAGAATAAGAATAGCACAGCCTAAGCCGCTCGCGGCCATGACCATTACATTGGTGCGGTCATTAAATACGGGCACCCACGACAATCCTTCGCGCAGAGGACACCAATCAGCGCCATTGCTCATTTTACCCATAAAGCTTCGAATAATGACCGCGCCACGGCCCTAGGGCTTCACGGTGGCCAGCGATGGCGAATGCGCAGTGCGAAGGCTACGACTAGGGTTCGCGGAAGAGGAAATCAAACGGCCAGACATCTATCATGGACAAACTGCGAAAAATCCCCCCCCCAAACGCTTCAAAGTCCACATCGCAACAAGAAATAACCAGGTGCAGGCGGCATAACGGCCGCCTGCANCCAAACGCTTCAAAGTCCACATCGCAACAAGAAATAACCAGGTGCAGGCGGCATAACGGTCGCCTGCACCTTGTCTTCCCCAATCTCTATGGATGAACCAAAACGCGGAGGTAGATGAAAACGCGGCTTTATAAAAGGGAAAAAACCCAATCCCTCCAACGGCCAAAAACTATTCCCCCCCAATAAGATAAGACGCGGGCGCGACTGCTGGGGAGAACGGAACTACCAACCCTAGCCGCGGGTAAAGAAGAACCCCGTTTACGAACAACGACAACAACAGGCCGTAAATTCTTCATTATTTTCACCCTAAGTAACCCAGCCAAAACTTTGAAAAGAAGGGCTTAAGCTCCTACCTGGCAGGATTGCACGAATGAACAGGTGACAGCGATGGAGTCCTTGACCAACAGCTGGACGCGGGTACCGGTACGAAGCTCCACACAACTCGCTAGCTCGACAATGCGACAGCTCGGACGCGATAAAACAATAAAAAAAACAACCACGCGCCCCGTATATATAAAAAACTAGCACCTGCGACGAGTCAGATCAGTCGGGCCGGATAGGAAAGTCTCAGCGGGCGGCTCAACTTATCTACGCCCGCAACGGCGGGACACCCTCTTTACTCCACCACCCGCATCACCAAACAAAGGCATAAGTTTTAACACGAGGTCGGGCGGCAACGGATTCATTTGTCAGGCGATCAGGAGTTTGGCGACCCCTGCAACGGCGGGTGCATCGTGGAAGCCAACATTCTCCATGGCGCCGACAAACATAGTCGGCCATAAACCGCATCTCTCAATCTTTCATTGGACCGCAATGGCGGCAAGGGCAGAATTCGTCTCCCTCCGACACGATATTAAGAACGCGCCCGCAACTGTTATATGACAACCAAGAAAGGAGGCAGGCCCGCAACGGCGGGGTGGACAAACAACCGGGTTCTTGCAGCCACCCGCAACGATGGGGCGAGAAACAAAGGTCAGGTTTCGAAAGCCACCCGCAACGGCGGGGCAAAGAACGAAAATGAAGTTTCGGAAGCCACCCGCAACGGCGGGGCAGAAAAGATAAAGATGAGTTGAAAAGGACCCGCAACGGCGGATCGGCCAAAGACGAAACCTCCCGATCCAAAAAGATTTTGCAATGAAAACAAGTAGAAACTCAATTTAAAATGAAAAACATGAAAACATTGAGAAACCAGCTAAGTGAAAGCGCTCAAATTCCATGCAGGCACTTCGAAATCCATAAGTTGAACTCAAAAGGATGAAAACAAGAAAAGGACTGAACTAATCCAAAGCAAAGGAGGGTCCAAATTTTTTTTAGAAATTTGGGAAAATCGTTGCAGCTGCAACACTACCCTCACAGGTAACATATCTCTGCAAGACTTTAATGGGCTCAGTCCATTCAGGTTTAAAGTTTTGGATTGGAACACCTTTTCCCCAATCTGCAATCACACCAGGAAGCAAGTATTTTTGAGCATTAAAGGTGAATAGAACCTTTTTAAACCATAGCTCTCCTTCGTCCAAGATCCCTTTTGCCTCAGCTATTAATTCCTTACTCAATTTGAACTTTAAGGTGTCAAAAGACACTATGTCTTTGTCTAGACATTGAGCAAATTTGTATGACACTTCTGCATGATAACCTTCGATTTTCTTAAAGAACATTAACCATCCTACATTTGAAAACAACTATGCACAGTCTGGAAAATTCTTCACCCAGCTTAAGTCTGAGGGCTCTGCCCTGTTTGTTTTTACACTCTTTTTCATATTTACTATGGTTAAACAACTTCTGTCAAAATATCACAGTTTAAATGTCTTCCAATCTTAATAGACTGACCTAAAATACAGTTAAGGAAACTCCAACAAGCTCTACTCTGATTTCTAATGTTTAAATGATGAATACTTTGAATGTATTGTTTTATAATTCATCATTTAACATGTATTAGATGAAAAAACTAGTATTATGCCTTCGAATTGGTCATTAATGATTTCTTCAGAAAAGCCCCAAATTTAAAAAACCCTAGCAATGGCACACGGGCTATCTATTGAGATGACCAATTCGAGCGCTGGAATACGGTTATTTCAATGGTCAAGTGCCGAATTGCATGATCCACCTGTCTCTAACCGCTTAGACCACTCCAACCAGCAACTGCGGAATGCCCTAATTTCTCGTTCAGTTACAAAATATCGATTTCTTAGCACTGTCTTCTCACCACGATATTAACTTATTTCTCGTGTCCTTCGGATAAAAAACATAATCCCAAATAGCTTTGTCTCATTATACTCCATTGCCATCATTATACCTGCTCTGCATGAAATCGCCGCGATCTCGCCCTTATGATGATCATCCACCTGTTTCAGTGATTAAACTATGAAAGAAACGTATCAAATGCATCATATAATGTGATTGACACCTCAGATATGAGAATCCTGAAGAAATTGGACCGAAAAATGATGATTTTAGCTCGCGCGATTTTCTTCTAGCACTCTAGTGTATCTGTTTTTGTCTTGCGCTACAAGAAAGTCCAATTTAATGATTTCACAATATTAAGCAAATGATATGAGTTTGTGCTTGGTTTAGGGGTCAATATTTAACTTTTATTCTATTTATAAAACTCTTTAATCCATATATGCCTTATAAAACCCCTCAATTATAAAATCAAAGCAAAATTTGTAAAAATAAGCTAAGAAATAAAAAATCATGAGAATTAAAAGCTTAAAATCAAAATTATCCCTACCAACAAAATTTTCTAGAAACAAAACGTAAAAGCCAGGTTCAAAATATGGATGGAAGTATGAAAATCAAAGGAAAAGACAAAAACATGATCTAACAGAATCCCTTTGGGGCAACCTCGCAATGGGTTGTACCTGAAAAGGTACTATGCCTAGGTTTTCTTGGATAGTATCTTGTATATATGTATATTGATTGACTTTCAGTTTGCTTTTAGTATTTTCAAGATGGTCACTGAGTTTAGTGTGTGCATCTGTTTATTCCATGTTTTGGTCATGCAAATGGATTTCTATGGCTTCGCTGATGGTGCTTGCCGCCACACCTTGAATCTCGCCTCGGCTGCTTGGGTCCTCTATTCCCCAGCTGAATATTTGGTCAGTTCAGGAACGGTTTGTATAGGTCTCGCTACTAATAACATCGTCGAGTATGAAGCAGTCATCGGTCTTCTGACTGAAGCTGCCTCCCAGGATGTTCATGATCTAGTAGTCTTGATGGACTCACAGCTCGTTGTTTGCCATTTAAACCATGTCTACACTATTAGGAACCCAGTGCTCCTCCACCTCTTCCAAAGAGTACGTTTGCTAGAAAGATCATTTGAAACCATCACCTATAGGCATATCCCTAGGGAACATAATGTAGTGGCTGACTCATTAGCTAATTACATCCTAGATTGGCATATTGCCCATTCATGACATCAAATCAAACATGGTACATTGTAAATAAACATTCAAAGACACATAAAACTCATAGAAAATGCATTTTCTATTTGAAACATATAAACACTGTGTAAAATTCTATATATATATATACAAAAAAGTTTACAAAAATAGGTCCCGAGACCTCATATGAAGCACGTAGGCTTTCAGGAAAAATAATCATACAAAATCCTGAAGTTGTCAGCTTTCAGTACATATCTCATACACTAGTGGTGCTCGTGATAACACATCACTACTCGAGCTACTCTACGTAGCAGCCTACTGAATTGACTCGGTACTCCCACTGTGGATCTCTGATATCTCATCGGGAGGTCATCTATGTCAGCATCTGGGATATCCAAGGTCAACCTCTCCAGGTTTTCCTCCAGCTCCTCGATGATGTCATCACCCCGTGGTACAAAGCGGGCTCTAGCTCGCCTATCTAATGGAGATGCTCCTACAGGTCACGCTACTCCCACATCTGCATGAGAATATATAGGTCTCATCACTTAACATAAAAAATATAAAACATTAAAAAACATAAAAACATTTTCATCCATTTTAGGGTTTCTTACTTCTCACTGATGTCACCCCATTGTCCACCAGGTGGGAGTGGTAGGCCAAGATCTCCGGTGAAGTCCATGCTTGCATAAGCATAATCCTCAACCATGAGGATCTGATCTCGTAGCCATATGAAGAACGGATCACCGAACTTCACCCTTCCCCTACCTGCTCCTGTGCGATCCATGACCTGGACCCACCTCAACATACGGGGGTCTCGTGCTCTCAGACTCTGGAAGACCACCTGAGGTCTCATCTGTGGAACCCGCTCAAAGAAGAAGCAGGATAAAATGGAACCAAAGCCAAACTACTTTAGCTCTCCCTGCCGACACTTAGTCAGCCGATCCTTGAAGATTGGAAGCATGGCTTCTACCCAGTTGAACACCATGGGTGTCATGGCCTCTATGGCGTACAACATGTGTGCCCTGGAATCCTGGTGCACACCCTGACTCCTGGCCACCCTCTGCATGGTAAATAGGACGGTCCATAGGGCCCTATCCGTCACTGCTTTGATGGGGATCTTCTTCCTTGATGTACCTGTCCCTGGTCCACAGTGACAATCTATAAGTTCTCGAGTGGTAATATCCCCTCCACAGGATCCTGTCAGTGAGATGGGGGCACCCCGTCTCAAGAGACTTGTCAAGAAGTAGATGTCCTCTACTTCCACCGTAAAGATATGGGCCCCCACCTCAAAACACTGCTACTCTAGATTCCACATCTGCAGTATTTGTTCCGGTAACCACTCATGTGACACCATACTTGGGGTCCAGAATAAATTCAGGAGCCCACAGTCCTGTAATGCAAAAATACAACCCACATTTCTTTTAGCAGCAGCATCCTCATTGTCATGCGTTCTTTCTTTCCATAACACCATGTTTTGAGTCCTGCCAAAAACAATAATGATATGCATTAGAATCATCCTTAAATCATTAAAAATCAAAGGAACGAATTTATTTTGCTTATACTATCAGTTTTAAATTCTCCACAGTCGGCATCGCTTGTGCGCTGTTGGAGACAGGCGGTGGCACCACCTGTCCACTGTGTTATTTGCGCGGTTCTCGGGTGGTACCGCGTATCCCGCAAGGGGTAGCCGCGGTGCCCGCTTTTAAGGTTTTAGGGCTTGCCATATGAGCCCAAAACCCCACCAAATCTCAAAATAAATGCTATGAAATGAAAGAGAAGGGTCTTAGCTGTTGCCTGCAACTAACGATGCTGAAAACAGACGGTGGAAACTCCTGATATCAGTTGCTAAAGATCTGGCTAAGAAAATGCTCCAAGTGCTCTCTGCTATAGGTAAATAGTGAAATGATTTGATTTCTTACTATTTACAAGACTTATATGGGAATTTTTGGTTCTGACATACTATAGTTTTGATATAAAATCATATTTTAGTCAAAGTTTATCTATCGTCATCCCTTAATGCTAGTTACGAATGCAGTTAACACTTGTTTCTGAGTCTATTGCAGGATAAGAGAACTATAGTAAGAAACTTTGGAAAGTTTGTTTATGGACTTTTGACACTTTCATAAAACGGAAAAGGTTGATGAGCGTTATTTACTACACTTTGTCATGCTCGTTAAAATCCAGTATCAAAGGTCCGAGTCCATTTCAAGTTTCTTTCCAGGCTCGTAAAAAATTGACATTGTGTAAAGAAGCGTCATGGAGTCCTCTTTTGATCACCTCTTTTTTCAGGCTCCTTATAAATGAAAAAGTCGTCTAATCTATTTCCGATTCTTTCCAGGCTCATAAAATATGACATTGTGTAAAGAAACCTCATGGAGTTCTCTTTAAACCCTTTTTAGGCTCCCTAAATACGAAAAGATCGTCGAGCGATCTTGTCTTCTTCACGCTCGTTAAAGTATTTGAAGAGTCGTCTGTCCGATGGTAGGTTATCTCTTTTTCGGTTCGGATAGGACTATTTACAAAAAAGGAACACTCCAGCCAATCATGATTGGAAGAGTTCTCTAAGGTATGGTTTTACACTTTTTCGGGCCTTAGAGACTAAATCATACAAAAAAGGACCCCTTTGGAGTCTTCTTCTGTATTCGTTCAGACTCTCTAAATATGAACGATACTGAGTTTTCTTTCAGTGGACTCGTTAAATTAAACATTGAGAGACCCGTTTTGGGAACGAACCCCTCCTCTCTCAGGTTCGTAAAACATATGAGTCTTGACTTGTCTTCTGACAAGCTATATTGAGTGTTTGTTACCCTCTTTGAACTCGTAAAACCAAAAAGAGGCACTCATCAACCATGGTGGGGGAAATGGGAAGGGAATCATTTTTGCATATAATGGCAGTTGTTTGTCGTTACCTTTGAACATGGCACTTGTCTGCACATCATGCCAGTCAATTGGGTATTCAACTGATCTCCGTGATGATCCACTTTCATGAGTCATGTCACTCCTCTGAGTCTTTCAAAAGACTGCATTGTCCACCGTCGCATTGTGTGTCTGTCTCGTTTAGTCATGCTACCAAGTCTTTTTGTCGAGCCGCCTGATGTTCAAAGGGGATTTGAAGAAGTTTTTCCCATGCAGTATACATAGTATTTGTGTCAGTATCTTTGAGTCAATCATATGGTTACTACATTCACATCATTCCAGAACTATGTTTCGAGTTTCGTGTCGTCGATGTGGGACTCATCATGGCCCTCCTTCGACGAGACTATTCCCGTCGACATCAGCTCTATATTTAGTACATTGAGATCTGTATGCCTTAATGACATATTCTCTCGCTTTTGACATAGGTTCACATCATTGACCTTTGATCAATAGAATCGACTGGGTGTTCGACATCAAGACATCTATTCACGCTCAGTAGATTGTACTAGAGTACCTTGGGAATCATTGACATTAATGGTGATCTCCCTCGCACTTCTTAACGGTTCACATCATTGGTCAGTAATCAAGTGGGTTCTACCATGTTCGACTTCAAATCAATGTAATCACATGGATAGAATCGTACCTTGTGGAAGACGAGACGAAGACCCTGGGTTTTTCTTTAAAGTGCTCATTGATTTTTCCCAGGTTGCGATGGAGTTTTGTATATCTAGCATGGATCCACATTTGTATGGTCGTGGCTATGCTCAAATTTGCATCTGTATGACATAGATCTATGTTGTATGTCTGGTATCTATGTCTATGTTTGAGTCCTTTATCACATGGATCTACGTTGTATTCTAGTAGCCATGCTTATTTATTCCTCTTATGGATCTTCCTTGTATTGGTCTGCGGCCATGAGTTTGGTTACTTGTGTCTATGATTCAACATATTGATGTACTACAGATGCCTACTTGACAACATACTCCGATCGAGCCAACATTTTCATCTCATGGCGATGACTTTTTCTCTCAAAGATCTCATTTATCATATCCCTCTAAGACTCATGCTTTGGGGGGCATCCTGTTATACCAAAATCCTGTCACCATCATGTGATAAGAACTTTGACATACCTACTTTCCCTGAATCCCAACTCTTGGAGTGGAAACTTATGGTTATTATCAATCTTTCATGGAAATTCCCAGCACCGTGCTTCCTCTGTTGTCTAGGAGCAGTACTTTGTTCGCACTGCCTATCCCATGTTTCCCACAAGCAGTGCCACCTCTTATGGCCCTTTGTCCATAAGCGTTTCTTACCAAAACCGCTCTGTCATTGAAGGAGAAACACGGTAACCTGGGTAAAAAAGGAAAAAGAGAAGTTTCTCAAGGCTTCTAGATGATAAGCCTCGTGTCCTCCCTTATTCCTACTGTTGTGGGTCAATTGAGCTCGAGATCCCTCATCCTAGGATCTTAGAGGCCACCTCACCCACCAATCTCTCAAACTACCCTATCCATTAATCCTTATAAATATGAGCTCATAGCCATGGTTGAGGGGAGAAATCTTAAGGTATTGTTATGTTGTTGGATTGATTACTTGGCCCAAGACCATTTGGAAGAGCATAAAGAGCTAGAGTCAGAGCTTTTGGGGATGAGAATGCTTGGTTTCATGGAGATGCATGTCAACACTAAGGCTTGGTTGTAAACTTCTTCATATTTCTATATTAATGCAAGTTGATTTCTGTCCCACATATATTGTTGTTGTTTGATTTCACATGTATTGTTAGATTCCTTAGTCACTAACATAGATCAGTAGATTATATTCGGGTGGTTTCGATATGTTTGCGTGTTGAATATTATTGCAGGTACACAGGATAACGATCGAAGCATTACATTCCAGGTATCTACGACATCTAGGGAGAGTCTTCAACCTCTGTCCTCTATTTGTTCTGGATCTGAACCATTCAGACCAGTGGAACACCTTGCTGTCCGCACGAGGTGAAATATTCCAGCTAACACAAACTGTATTAATAATTGGGATCGTTTAACTAAAAGGGGATGGACAATAAGAACATAGGTATGGTCCATGCAAAACAAGCCTACGAACTCATCTCTTCGATCTTGCTACCTGCTCAGCCTGTTAGTACACTAAATCTCATTTGGAGATGTAACATTCCTATTAAAGTGACCTGCTTCATCTGGTTGTGCTTGGAAAACCATATTAATACTTGGGATCATCTGACTAAAAGGGGATGGATAGGTCCCAATAGATGCAATATTTGTCATTGTAGTGAAGAATCGATCAATCATCTCCTCTCTATTTGTTCATTCACTCGTCATCTCTTAAGTTGTCTCAGTAGAAGACTTCATTGGTCCATGGTTTGGAATGAGCCCTCCTTTATTGATAATCTATATTTGTGGTTTAGAAGGGAAAAGGAGTTCCTCCACCTTCCACTCTTCATGGCTTGTCAACTGTGGCTCACTAGAAACAGAGTCATTCTTGAGGATCATAGACCAGATATAAACTTTATTTGTCACAACATTTTGGATCAGCTTCAGACTTACCCTGTGACCGCTCATAAGCATGCAAAAATGAGTAATATTGGGTTGGAACATGTTATTCAGTATCCTTCCGGTTTTTTTGATGGGGCATGTACCAATATGATTGGGGGTGTTGGAGTCCACTTGATGATCAGTGAGGATCACTTTTTTAACACTAAAATGGGTTGTGGACAGAGCACTAATACTAGATCTAAACTTCTTGCTTTGTGGGCTCTGATTGTGATCTCCAAGGATCTTGGTTTACCTTCTCTTCATGCCTGTGGTGACTCAACATCTATTATCAACTGGGAAAACAGGAAGGATACTCTCACTGCTCTCAATCTGGATGGGTAGTGTCAAAATATCAGGCATTTGGTATCATCCTTTCACCATCTTGACTTTCAACATGTATACAGAGTAATGTGAAGGCAGATGTCTTATCTAAGGAGGCACTTTCAATGGCCTCTGGCCTCCTACATTACACAAAATTCACTGAAGGTGAATGTGTTGGGAATCAAACTATTCAATTTTATTAGCTTTGTGCTGGCCTACTCTTTTCTACATCATTGATGTATATTTTTCATGAGTATGGCAGGATTGTGTATCTCATCCTTTGGATGATTGAGGTAGACTCTGCTCGCCACGTATCAGTATGGATTTCCCACAAGTGCCTCCTCGGATAATCCATGTATGGTTTTGCTTGTGTTCTATGTAGTCATTTTGGATATCGGGAAGGTGTTGGAGTGTTATCCTATGCTCCTCCTTTGGACTATGGAGTTGTTTTTTTTGGGTTGTTGATCCCTCGATATTTCTGTCTACCATGGCATGTATCAGCATCTTTTCTGGGGGGCAAAATATCATAGTTGAGACTGAGATTTACTTTACTATTGTTTGGATATGTCCATTATAGAGAGGATCCTCTGGTACTATAACATAGCTTACCTTTGATTCAAATGAATAACAAGGAACAACTATATTTCTCCTGGAAAATAAAACTATTCCCCTCCCTTAACCTAAATATGTTGGTATAGAGATATAATTTGAAAGCTAAACAAACATTTCAAACTTAGGGAGATACATTATTTCTTTCACCGTAAGATGACCAAAAGAAGTTGGTATAAAGATATAATTTGAAAACTAAACAAATATATTCAAATGTGGAGACATGCGTTGTTTCTTTTACTAGAGATGACCATAAAAGTGATGTATTTCAAAGTCAAGTTTATGCTATTAAGGTTGTCCATGAAAACTTAATACTTTTTAAGGCGTTCTATTGCACTCCACACTTTTAAGGATGTAAGAATATGAGAAAAATTCAAGAGAAGTTGAAATTTTTTTTTGTATCTCATTTTTAATTTTTTTTTTTTTTTTTTCAGTCGAAAAAATGTTGGCCTTGTTATTCATAGATGAATCAAAGGCCATCATAATGTGCCTCCCCAAACTAGGTATTACAATGCTATCAGCAGAGCTGAGATCATCAATTCAAAAAGAGCTTCCACATAACAAAGTATCAATTTTTCAAATCGATCCAAAGAGGTCCCAAATACATGCTAATGTCAAGGACATGCCAAACAGTCTGAACTAGGGGGACAATGAGACCCAGAGAGCTGATCCAAAGACACCCACCCCATATAATAAAAAGTTCTGAGAGACAAAGTCTCTAAGTGCCTGAAATGAAAAAGGAGTCAAGCTTCAGCACATTGCTCTAAAAGAGCTTAAATTCACCACTCTTACTGATAGAACCATCAAAGCTTTTAGATAAACAAAGGATACTAGGGGTCAAATTCACGACATCTTTGGATAAGTTGTCTGCACTCTGATTGTGCTCCCGGTAGACATGGCAAATGTCCAGCCATGCGAAACCATCCATAAGTATCCTGGTGTTATCACACCAGTGATTCAACTCAAGTGAGATAAGAGAAGATTTGTTCTTAGCCCAGTTAATAATAACTAAGGAATCACCATAAATGCGTAGAAAGGGGAGGCCCATTTTGTGTGCCACCAGAAGCAAAGTCCACAAATCCAAGAGCTCAGCTCTTGTGTTAGTCGAGGGTCCACATCCCAGCTTAAAACAGAGCTTATGTGAGTTACTGATAGCAATATTAACACCTGCTCCTCCCAGGGAGGCCGCAGCAGCCCCATCGAAGAAGCCATAGGGAAATGCCAAGTCCGACCCATCACCCATAGCTCTGAGTTTTTTTCTTTTTAGCAGGTATAGGAAAGAGATGCATCAGATATTCAACCTAAAACAACACACTGTTGATGGTAGCCTGTATATCCTAACAAATGCACTTATTATGTGTCTTCCAGATGCACCAACAAGCAAATATCAATAGGTATCTGCTCTCCCAGTGTTCTGAATATAATGAGCACCAAAACTTTAACAGATCATAGACTGAGCCTTCATCGTAGGGATATTCACATGATAGATCCCACAGATCATTGTCCAAACCGAGGAGGTAAAGGGGCATTCCAAGAAGATATGCTTAGTAGTCTCTTTAGCACTGAAGCACAACACGCATCTACCACAGCCAGTCCAACCACGTCTTACAAGGTTATCCCAAGTCAAGACTCTATTGTTAAGAGCTAACCAAAAAAAATATTTTTATCTCGAGGGGAAATATACCATGCCATATCTTCACCAAGTGCGGATCCCTGGGAGGATCCAACAACGAGATGGTAATCAAGTCATATACCTAAGCAGTCGCGACCATGCCATCCTTTTTATTATGGGACCAAAGTAGTTTATCCAACACTTGCCTAAGTTTAATACCACCAGTCTCCAGGCTAGAGATATACTCATTCCAGCAGGTATCCCAAGTTCCCCCCAGCTCCAGGTCCTCAGCCTGTAGCCAGTAAGATTGTGCCCCAACATTAATATTACAAGTATCCTAAAGGGTTGTGATGCCATAATCTGCAAGATAATCAATTAGATCATGAGGGAGGATAGAGTGAGCGAAATCCTGCCAATTATGGGATCAGATCCTATATGAATATTTTTACCATTCCCAACCTGCCATCCCAAACCCCTACCCAGCCAGGATAGAGTATTTAAGAAGCCATTCCAAAAGATCGAAGTCCCTCTAACAAGGAAATTTTTGGCTCTGAGCAATACTTCCACTGACTGATTTTTTAAATATTTTGCAGTTATCACCTTGTGCCATAATCCAGTACCATTAAGCACTAACCACAAGCCCTTCAGACGTAATGAGGTACTGAACCACTCCATATTTTTAATACCCCATCCCCCGAATTCAAGAGGTCTGGAGAGAAGTTGCCAGTCCACAAGATCACAGTGCTTACTATCACCCGAAGAGCCCCATAGAAAGTCAAAGATCAGCTTTCTCATCTTATTAAGTATGGATTTGGGAACAGGAGCAAGGGCAAACCAGAAAACCGACAGACTGGTGAGGACTGCTTGTATGAGAACCAGTCTTCGCCCCAGGGTGAGAAGTTTATGTGCCCAGTGCAAGATCCTTCTTTCAAAATTCTAGATCGGCCACCACTAGTCTTTTACCTTATATCCCAGCGGCTTGATAAAGTATCCCAGATACTTGAAGTCGTTTAGGATGGGCTCCATTTTATATGGTAAAAAAATCTAAATACTTCTTTGCACCCCCAGCTCCAGGTCACTAAAAAGGAACCCATATTTTTCAATACTGATGCACATACCTGAAGCCGTACAGAAGGTTTCCAGGATGACATCAAAGGCCATCCATTCATCTATAGTACCAATTCCAAAAAGAACCACGTCGTCAACAAAAAGGAGATGAGTAAGGGTCTTATTAGCCGAGATATTAATGCCACGAATATTTCCGTTTGCCTAAGCATATTTAAGCACTAAACTGAGCCCTTCAATCACCAAGATGAACAGTAGAGGGGATAAGGGACATCCCTTCCTGATCCCCCTGGAGGCAGTGAAGAAGTGTGAAGGAGTACCATTAATCAAAATAGAAAAATTGACTAAAGTGAGACAGCCCATGATACAATTGACTCCACCCAAGGGAATACCAATCTAAAGCAGTATGAGACGGAGATATGACCAGTTAACCCTGTCAAAGGCTTTAACCAAATCCAATTTTAAGACCAGAGCTTTGCTACTTTTTGTCTTCAAAGAATGTAGAGCTTCCTGTGTGATATTGATTGGCTCAACAATTTGTCTATTCCTAAGGAATCTAAACTGCTCTGGAGAGATATAGTTATCCAAGAAGGGTTTAAGCCTAAGAGCAGCAATTTTATAAATAAGCTTATAAACCAGGTTACAGAGAGATATAGGCCTAAAGTCTGCAAAAGAGAGGGGAATCTCCTTCTTAAGTATAAGAGTTATGAAACTGGAGTTCAGTGATGCTTCAACCCTCCCCAAAACCCTAGAGGATTCAACAGCATCCAGTAGTTCACTACCCAATAAATTAAGAAAATGGAGGAAGAATTCAACAAGCCATCCATCAGGGCCTGGGATTCTATCCTTTTGAAGGACCTCAGGGCCCCCTCAATCTCCCCCAGATTGATTTTAGATGTAAACGTATCAGATTCATCCTCAACAACAAAGGAAGGAAAATTTTGGATAACCTTAAGCTGGTCACCAATATTTGTCTGATTGTCATCTTTGAAAATCTTCGAGAAGTGCCTACTGCCCAAATCCATCAAACTTTTCTCATCTTCTACCCAGCTATCATCCTCATCCTGCATATCCCAGATAGAGTTATGATTCCTATGAGCCGAAGCAATGGAGTGGAGGTATCTTGTATTAGCATCACCCAGCTCAGCCCACTTAGTCCTGCTCTTGAATTTCCAGGTCAACAGTTCATGAGCAAGCATATTATATTTTCTATCTCTTAGAATTCAAAGGGATGCAGTATCTTCTAAGGACATAATACCAGAGGGGCAAGATGATAGCAAAGATGATATCTCATCAACCACTTGCAAATAATCCTTTTTCAAATGATGTGCCCTATCCTGAATACGGACTTTTACTTTCTTTTTAAGGTACCTAAGCTTAAGAGCCAAGCCACTCATATCATCCAACAAAGGGTCTACCACCCAAGAGCTCCAGCATTCCTTAACAAAGTCATAGAAGTCACTTTCGGCCAGCCGGGCCCTATTGAATTTAAAGGGGTAAATCCTGACTAAGGTATCCACTGCCCATTCCAAACAGAGTAGGTAGTGGTCCAACACATCTGAGGGAGCAGACCACACTCGATGGCGGTGAAGGCAAGGAATAACCAAAGAGGCAATCAAGAACCTTTCGAGCCGCTTACTGATACCATTCACACTGGCCCTCCCATTTCTGCACGTGGGCCCTGCAAATGAGGGAGCCAAGTCAACTAGATTATTGTTTTCAATTAGTTGGAAGAAGTAATGTGCAAGAGGGTCAAGATGGGCATTAAACCCCCAAATTTCATCAGGCCCAATAGTAAAGTTGAGGTCCCCAACCAAGATAAAGTTTGGTAGAAGCAACAGGCCTCGGCCACAACCCTATTCCAGAAGGTATTACGGTCCCTATAAGGGCCATAACAGTTGAGCACTGAAAAG
Source organism: Pseudotsuga menziesii (assembly GCA_001517045.1). Lineage (NCBI taxonomy): Eukaryota > Viridiplantae > Streptophyta > Pinopsida > Pinales > Pinaceae > Pseudotsuga > Pseudotsuga menziesii. Next base: position 14,891 of record LPNX011104183.1, read on the forward strand.
GCGGCGGAAGAGTTCCTAAAATGTGCTTTCACCAAAATCCCATCCATAGTTTCAAAGGCTTTACAACGTACCGAGCGAGGGTTGCAACCCGTCAACAAGCCACCAGACAGACCCACAGCACTCTTGGCATAGAACTCCCAACCTGGAAGAAGTTTGGAGAAATCCAGAAGTGCAAGATAATGGCTACACATTGTTTCTTGGAGCAATATCATATCAGGAGACAGAGAGCGAAAGAGTGTTACTAGGGTTCTTTGTTTGGCCAAACCCCCAAAACCACGGACATTGAGGAATATAATCTGCATTAAGAACCCGATGGAGAGGGTGACAGCGCTCTAAGTGCCCAAATATGGGGTGTAGAATGACCTCTCGCTGCGTTCTTGATTCTGACAGACAAAGGGATAGAAGGTGGGGATACCAAGCAAGGCCTAGAAGCCATGTGTGGTTTCTTTTTAGGTTTCCGAAGAGTGACATTTTTAAACCTAATGGAGTCCAAGGGTAAAGTAGACGGGGAGCTTGGTGTAGAAGTAGTAAAAATGAAGAGTGTCTTCAAAAGAGAGGGATCAGAGAAAGCAAGGGCCAAGCAAGAGCTAGCTGGAGTAGGAGCAGAGGGAGAAAGATTACCTAATCCAGGGAGGCGGAGGAATCCTTAGGCGAGAAGAAGGGGCCTTCAAGAGGGGGAGAAGGAAGTGGCTCAGAAGACGGGAGTTGGAGGGTTCTCTAATCCTCTAAGGAGGATTCCACCGGGGAGACCCTTTGTGTGTCCCCAGTACCCATCAAGGGAGAAGGAGGGCACGTATCAGCAGAAGAAGGTTCATCCAAAGAGACCCCAGAAGTATACCTAGGAAGGGATGAAGTTCCCGGAGTTTTAGTCAAAGAAGCACTAGCTTCAATATTTTGGATAATCAAAATATCATTATCAGAGACTTCGCCAAATAAGGATAAATATTGAGAATACTTACCAAACGTCGGGCTTGGACAAATGGTCTAGTTTTTCAAGGGTTTACGTGCTTCATGCCTCACCGGCAAGGGCGTTCCGTCCGAAGTATAGGAGGGCTCCGAACCATGGAGAAGCAACGGGCAGGAGCGTCGTAAGTGCCCCACCTCATGAAAACTGTTACAACAAAAGGGGATATGCATATAATCCAACTTTTGGACAATAACTCTATCCAATAGGGATAATTTTAGGGCTGAAATTTAGCCCATGGGCTCTTTTTAGGGGGTTTTCTCCAAAAACAGATTCGTCATTTTGGAGTTTTTGAAGCCCTGTATCGCCCAATTTTGATGGGGTGGACTTTTTTATCCTAAAAATCGTTAAATTATTATATAAATGATATAAAATCCTTGGAAATTAAAATATTTTTAAAAAAATCGCCAAACATTTTATAGTTGGTGTTTTAAGAATTGGTAAGATTCACCAATATTTATACACTTTTAAATAAGTATGGTTCCTTAAAATCATCCCTACTATCCAAGCACTGAATCTCCACCTTAGCTAGTAATCCCTTCATGATGTCGAGTTCAATCAAAATCTTGGCACATCTCTTATAAAAAATGAAGTGGAAATCATCTTCAACAGCAATAAAACAACCAAAGGAATTAGCCAGCCCCACCAGAAGGTCCTTGTTCCAGACCAGGAAAGGAAGTGCAAGGAGTACCATCCACAGATGTCATTTGGTCACCCTCTCCTTTAAAGGGTCAAAAGCAACATTCCACCGACTAAGAACAAGCGAGCCCTTTCCAATTTTCCATGGAGCCTCAAGGATATGAGTGGCGTGTTCATCCTCCAAGAAAACGAAAAATGAGCCACCCATTTGCTAGTAAGCTAATGGTCATGACGTATGTGAGCAGCGGCTTCCAGTGCAGGGACACCCACTCCGTCCAGTCTTTCTTGCCCATGCTACAATATTCAAGTCTCCCAATCAAATCCCTAGTGCAGAGGGCACCCACCCTTTCCATGAAGATATCCTTACCAAGCACATACCGAAATCGAACCTCATGTGCTTTTATATTCTTCCCATGTCTTTTAGTATGAGCTTTGGTAAAACCTCAACAGCTAACAGTAGCAGCAAACCCCGACTCAGTGTTCGAGCCTCTAGGGACCCCAAGGGCCATAATGTAGGACCCGACAAGAACAAACAGACAATCCAGTAAAGACAGGGACCAATAGCTAAACCCAGCAGACTGTGCTATAAAAACCCCTACCAAACCCCAAAGACCAAAGACTTCGGGTCCGCAGTATCCCAGGGGTGCCCACAGACTAACAAAAAGGAGATGGACAATGACTACAAAGCACACATCCCCCCCTTTGGATGACCAATAACCAACCCAGACAAACAGACAATCCGCAGAGAGCGTCGGTGAGAAGCACGAACACACGGAGAGAAAAAAACGGAGCCACGAAGCTAGTGAAAAACAAAAATGTTAAAAAATCTCATTCCGACCGAAGCCAGAAAACCCTCCAAGCCACGAAAAACAATCATCGAAACTAGCTGTGACCGGAGACAAACCTTTCACATATGACCTATCAAAACCCCCAGTCTCATCACAAGCAATGATATGGCCACAAAGTCAACCCCATAAAACAAAGAAGGAAGTAAAGAGCATGAGACAGTACCCGCACGTCAGAAGGTTCAAACCACCTCAACGTAGCATGCAAAGACAGACTTCGGAAGAAAACAACATAAAGACCGAAGAGAAAGGTGGCCGCCCAACACAAATCAAAACCCGAACCCCATTCCCACTTTTTAACTCACGGTTGGTACTAGTCTCCCGCATAGGGAGAGTAACTCCATGAAAACCCACCCTTGCAGCTACCCACAACGCCACCAGAGCGACCCACTATAAACCAACCCAAACCCCACAAAAACAAACACAGGAACGAGACCAGGAGCCTACCTTCTGAAAAGCCACCAGGCGACGTCCATAATTCAGGCAAGAAATCTGGGTGAGCAGTATGGACGCAACTCCTAGGAGTGATACCAAAGTAAAAGGAGGCACAAACCCTCGCCGCCATGAGCGCTCCCTTTCAAATGAAATGCAATATTAAAACAATTCTCATTTTTAATTCTATATAGAAGTATGTTAAAGATAAAGGATTTAGAATTTTGGACTAGAATATCTTGAAAATATTATAAAAGTGTGGTTGAATTCTCTTTACTATTTTTTTTTTTTAATTCTGGCATCTCCTAAATTGTGTTGTGAGTGTACTGTTTAACAACTTTGTAATATGGGTTTTCAAGTTTTGGTCACATTAATAAAATTTTGGAGAATTTTTTATAGATATCTATTTTTCTCATTATTTTTATTTATATGTTTTTTTTATAATGAATTTTGTTTTTATTGGTATTTATATTTTTTTATTACTAAATTATGAGTATAGCATTTAATGAATTTTGTTTTTATTAGTATTGTATTTACATGCACATTTTTCAATTTTGGAGTCCAAGAAGTTAGCACAATTCATTCTAGTCAATATGATTAGATATTTAATTAGTTTTATGTTATTGCTAACTAATTCAACTTGCTCTCTTATTAACAACATAATCCCAGGTCAAATTTTTTTTAATATTTTGTTTATATAACTAAACATTTTAGTTATAACCCCGCGGCGAGTGCCAACAGGGTGGGCCCCTTGCCTCATGTGTTCTACAATGATGACAAATGGTGAACGCAGCTGCTTGCCTCCCCCTGAGCTCTTAAATACCCACCCGATTACTGCTACAATAGTCAATCATTCAAGCATCGAATCAGGCCAACCCATATGCAAGGAAGTCTCTTCGCCTGTGCGGAGTGTTATGGAAATCTCATGTGATGGCAACTGCAAGGACGACTCAAAATCTACCCACATCCAACAACATAGGAAGGAGTGGCGCAGGCTTAAATTTTGGTTCATATTTGGCATTTACAGCCAGACAAAAGCCGATACTATTGCTCGTATCTTTTAAAACCCTTCTCTTTGGGATCTTCTGATCAGTGAGGTCAATATGGTGAAGATGAAGGTTACTCCTCGTAAAACAGCCAACATGACTCATCACGCACACATGTTGTGCGCCTTGAGGGAGATGAGCAGAATTTAGGGTTTCTTTGAACATGAGGTTTCGGCTTCAGCTGGAGCTTGCATCCTACAACTAGAAAACAAGTTGAGAAACAGGGAAGGGCGTCCATGGGCTAAGAATCTTCAAGTCGAATTCGGCGGGCTGGTGGAGGATAAGGGGTTTTCCTGAACTAGGGAGACTCGGTATACAAAGACTCTTAGGGTTATTAAACCATTAAGGCTCTAATGTCCATCACTGTGTATGATTGCATGCAAGGGCAGTTGAAGCAGGAGGAGGATGAGCTCTCATTGGCAGAGAGTCCGTCTAATGTGGAATCCACGCCGATGGCTCTTACCCAATTCCAGTGTGATGAGATGGCAAGGGTGGAAACAAATCTTGATGCGCTCGTGTGAGATCTCACTGGCAAAACTTTCAGCAAGCTTCCTTCAAGTTTTATGGCAAACACTCAACTAGTGTTCAGATGATGCCTGACGTCAACTAAGGGTGAGCATAAAATTGAAAGTCCATGTGTCGGCCCCAACTCACATCCTCATCTTTAAATGTTATCTAGTTGGTCATGCCTTCGGTATAGTTTCAGAAGTTTTATAGTTGTCACAATTTTTAGCAATCGAGCCATAATCCTTGGCCTATGGGGGAACATCTACATACTTTTCTTTAGGGAGTACTTTGGTTATCTAGTTCTAGTTAGCATGGAGACTCTGTTTAGCATTAGACAATCTCTGGATTTTTTGGAGACTTTGTTTGACATTAGACAATCTCTGAATTTTTTGGAAACTCTAGTGAGCTGCAGACCTTCTCTGTTTTGTTTAGGGTTTTGCACATTGTTGAATTTCACTCCTTGCGTGACTTGGCTATGTACAAACATCTTTTTTAATATAATGCTTTTCAAACCTTTAAAAAAAACATTTCAATTATAAAATTCACTACAATTTAGTCATATTAAATTTTTAAGATGTTTTTTTAAATCTAATTAAACTTTTGAGTGAAAAAACTTTATTAATTTAACTTGGTTATCGTAAAGACCATTATGCATATAAATATTTGTGTATTTATTCATAACAAAGTACAAATATGGGGCACCCAAGAACTATTTTTTCATCTTCAACCTACTTTTTATAGTGGTCTAAATCATAGGACCATAATTCGAGTACAATATGGATTCGAGTACAATACGGATACGAATACGATTCGATACCAAAAAAATAAGTAACTAAAAAATCCAATACGAAAGTAGACTTCTTATATATAATATTTTAAATTAAATATACAACAATATATATAATCTTTATATAGTTAAACATATACAATATTTTTAATGAAATATTGAATATCAACCATTAAATTTTAAACTTGAAAAAATCCATTCTTTTTTTAAACATATTTCTTATAACCAAAATTACTATTTAAAATACAAAAATATAATGCCCTTAATGTAAGAGAGAAAACTCTTACTTATTAATAGTTATTAATTATTTTAAAAATAAAGTAAATAATATTCACCACTACTTACATTTAAAATTAATTAATGAATCTTTAAATTTGAGTTAGGGTTAACTTTGACTCTTGAATGAGCAAGGATGTAGGTGGTTTTGGACACATGGTTTTGGTAACCAATAAATCTAGTGTTGCTATTATATTTGCATATTTATTTTCTTTGGCATATTTTATTCAGATTAAATTGAATTAAGAAGTATGAAATTGAAAGGAAGTTATTTTATAGTGTTTGAATAATTAAAATTTATCTTTTTAAAATCAATTTTCAAAATGAACCTGTAATCGTATTACAAATAGATAAAATATTCCAGAAATTCAAAATTGTTCCAAAATTTTCCTACCCAAAAGGCCAATACTACCAAATTATGCTATTTTGATATAAATTAATCATTCCTACAGATTTTGGTACTTTGTATTGCCCTTCTCTATTCTTAAGTCATGTGAGTCTTTCTGTTGTCTCACTTACTAGTTTTGTAAAAATTTTCTTTATTTTATTACAGCGTGATCATTAGTTGGTTTTAACACTCAACAAAGAGGGAACCAGGGAGCTGATCATCTGGGTAAGGAAGGTCTTCATGTCCAACAGGGTAAATGGATTGTTCATTAATAATAATAAAAATGATTTATATTTATTTTATTACAGCGTGATTATTAGTTGGTTTTAACACTCAACAAAAGGGAATCAGGAAGCTGATCATCTGTGTAAGGAAGGTCTTCATGTCCAACAGGGTGAATGGATTGTTCATTAATAATAATAAAAATGGGAATCAGGGAGCTGATCATCTGCGCAAGGAAGGTCTTCATGTCCAACAGGGTGAATGGATTGTTCATTAATAATAATAAAAATGGGCTGCACAGGGAATATGCCCACTTACCTTTTATGCGATATATTATTGTTTTCTAAAGTACTTTTCGTTGTTATACATCTTTGACATCATGCATAAGACTATATAATTGATATTATATAGGTTGATCTAAACAATGACCTAGAGGCATGATAGCTGTGAAGGTTTGTAGCCCTTTACAAAGTTGACTGCTCTGTAGATAAAATTTTGTACTGGAAAGTCTTGAACTTTTACTGGTTTTTTTATTTTCTTTTTGGGTTTTAAATGGCTGTTAACAATGTTGTACAAGTATCTGTCACTGTAATTTTAATCTTCTCCAATAAAATTGGTTTATCTTGCTTGAATAGAATAAATGATTTGAATAAGAAATGTTTAACGAATAAACTCAAAGAGTAGACACAAGCTTTTCCATCGGCCATTGGAGGAGATCAGAATAAGGATATTCTATTTCTACCCTACCATTATGGGTTTTATCATTTTACATAGGGGCCAAAACGAAGGCTTTGCTTCTCTGCCTTTGTTCTCAATGCATGATTCCTTGATTTGCATCAAGGAAGAATATTCTATCACTGGAACTGCAGAGCATTCTGAGGTTTGCCTATTAGTGACATGATGGTGGCTGCTATATGCCTTGATGACAGACCTGCTTCTTCAATTTGGTCCTTGGGAGATCCATGATCAATATATCGATCAGGAAGCACCATTGGTCTCCACTGCAAAAGAAAAATGATAATACAAGAATTAGCATGATGATTTAGCCTTATAATTCAAGTTTAATGAAGGAGAGAGAGATTGATGCAAAGAGCCTACCTTGAGCTTTCCATCAAGAAGCCCATGCAATGCAAGAAAGTGGGAAACATGAGATCCAAACCCTCCAACGGAACCTTCTTCCACAGTAACAAGGATTTCATGTTCCTTCACCAATCTCCGAATCAGGTCCCCATCCAGAGGCTTACAGAAACGAGCATCAGCAACAGTAACTGATATGCCCTGCTCAGCTAGCACCGCCCTAGCTGCAAGGCAATTTTGGACTATTGAACCATAGCCAAGAATGGCAATATGAGTACCCTCTGCAATAATCCTGCCTTTGCCAATCTGTTTCACACAAACAAAAAAATGTCAGCGGAATTCAGGAGGAGGGAGACTAATAATAAAGAGCGAAATCACATCATATGGATAATGCCACTTAAACTCATAAGCTGTCCTGTAATGACATTTAGACTTACAAGCTGTCCTATAATGCATATATATCTCTCAGTTATATAAGCTCTAAAGATTTGCTAACTACATCAAATATTTCACGACTTCGAAATTTTCTGGCATAGAAGGATATCCAGAGTGAGGCTTATATTCTTGTACTGACTAGTAACCCAAAAGTGTGAGCTTCAGGGAAAAACCTTCAGATGGGTTCCTTTGTTGTTTGGAGGCAGAGACACACCAACTCCATTGCCTCTGGGGAATCTAAAACAGCTTGGACGATCATCAATTGCTGCAGAGGTTGCCACCAT
>LPNX011104183.1:24385-71819 GCA_001517045.1 Pseudotsuga menziesii
CCAAAATCTTGAAATAGGTACAACTAAGAAATCATCCGAATAAGCCCATTGGAAGCCCCCAAAAACAACCAGAATCCATAGACAAGAAGTAGTTGCACTTGCAATTTTGTCCATAATCAACACAAATGGAAAAAAAACAGCTTATAAATCCTAAAACCCTGCAAAATATCTACTAAGAAATGAACACCACTAATCTAGTTAATCTAGTTGAACTTAGGAACCGCTTCTTCAGATTTTACTAGAAAAGAGAGAAGTAGAAGTTCCTTCATAGTGTACTAAAGGTGGGAACATACCAACAGCAGCAGAAATGCTGGTAGAGCTATGTCCAACACCAAATGCATCGTGTTCGCTTTCGACGCGCCTAGGGAAGCCAGCTAGACCAGAAGTTTGTCTCATGGTGCCCATTCTTGACCTCCTTCCTGTCAATATTTTATGTGGATAAGACTGGTGGCCTACATCCCACACAATTTTATCATGTGGAGTGTTGAATACATGATGAAGTGCAACTGTGAGGTCCACAACACCGAGGCTTGCACTCAGATGGCCCCCTGTCTCTGCAACACTAAATATGATATCTTCTCTAAGCTCCTTCGCAAGCTGCCTCAACTCCTGCAAACAAATAAAATGACACAAAACATTTGAAGCTTGTCAGGAAGCAACATTAATAAAGTCTCTAGAGAGATGGATGAAAACTGCCGAATACAATCAACTTTTTTAATGTTTTTTAACAAAACCACCACGTTCATAAGATGAATCAAAATTCTAAGAGGTATTCACAATTAATTACAGAAACAACAATTGATTAATCCCTAAACAAACAAACCAAAAGAATCTTAGAGTTCCTAAGTCAATTGATTATTCCTTAAACAAACAAACCAAAAGAATCTTGGAGTTCTTAAGTCAAATTCCCCATATGACTCAAGAGTGATTATCCAAGCTAAAGGCGAGATACTGTTGGATTCTTGTGCCTTGTATCACCTGCTTGCAGATCATTTAATGTCTTATAACTTGGGGGTGTGCATGTTGTAAGATTTGGCTAAAAATATTTTACATGCAGCAGAGTAATAAATGCTCTGGCTGCAGCATTGTGAACCCTTGGATCTCAACGTTGAGATCCAAGGGTTCACAATGCTGCAGCCAGAGCATTTATTACTCTGTTGAGATCCAAGGGTTCACAATGCTGCAGCCAGAGCATTTATTACTTTGCTGCATGTTTAATATTGTTCTCGGAAGATTCAACCTTACACATCCTAAATTGTACAACATTAAATGCTATACAGTCTGGTAGTTATCTAGATCCAACAATACATACTCAAATTGGTAGAACATTAAATATTCTGCAGCCAAGTGCTTGCGATCCTTCTATCACTATCAGCTATTACTATAAGTACGCCTAGCGATGCCTACTGGATACAGTTGTAATTGCACGGTGCACCCATGGTGCCTATAGGACATTACTACAATAACACCTTATCTGTGCCAAGCTATTAGTACATGCTAACTTTGCAACGAATTTCCATGTGACCCAGTGGGTCAGTGATGGCAACCCAACTGTGTAAATTAGCATGATTGATAAGTCATGAAGATACTCCCGAGACATCAAAATTAGATGATCTTATTCCTTGAAATGTTTAATTTGAGGAGAACCATTCTTGGTTCAAGAAAGATTTAAAAAATCATTTAGGTTGGCTGCCTTACCTTTATGTTGAAATTCTTCATATGGATTGGATAGTTTATAGTGTCCAACAATGGCGTCGGAGGCTTCTCACCACTGTACTTAATCATTAGAGGACCATCCTCTCCGGTGTTGGAAAGTCCTTTCATGCTTTCTTCTACTTCAGCATGGCTTGATATTGCAGAGACTGTTACATGCTACAACAGAAAACAAGCGTTCGTTCAAATTCACAGAATAAAAGAGCCACGAATGCACTTTGGCAGCCTGTTGGATTTACAAGAATACCTCAAGATAAAATGCTAACAAAAAGCGTTTGGGTACTTTAAAATATACTGTTTTCTCAAGCTCAACTACATGAAATGTAGAAGAAGGGTACCTTGGATTTTAATGGAATCCTTTGAAAAGTTGAAGTATTCTGCTTCGGACAGATCTTGACAACCTGGCTCCACAACGAAGTTCCTGGTTTAGATATATTGCTCCCATGGACGACCATTGAGGGTGATGATGCCATAGAAGCCACTCCCAGTGATGTCATGTTTCACTCTAAAGTCCTCTTGAGGATTAGATTCAAATGATAACCAAGACAATTGAGATCGAGGTGGTATCTGAACAAGTTATGAAAATTCAAGTGTTAAAAATTCTTGTAAACAACACGCAGGCAGAGATTAGAGTAGCACTGTGGAGAAAACGGAACTATATGAATGGAATTTAAAAACACCACATTCGAATAAGGACGGGACAGAAAGGTAAGCAACAGAAAGCTGAGACGAAGGACATGGATGAAGCCTAGCAGAAGATATATAAATTCGGCAGCCAAGGCCAGTGTAGCAATATATTAGAGTAAGATAGGCCAATCAGTAAAATACAATGCTACCAGATTTATGGCATTCAAAGACACTATGATACTTGCTTGAATTTGTGAAAATGGAGGAGGATCTGCATACCTATTTATCAGTGCCAACTAGAAGTAAAGATGAGGTACCAAATCATAGGATGTAGCAGAGCGAATAGTTCGCTCCAAAGGATGTACCAAATATTTTATGTATTGGTTTGTTTCAACGTTTTCTTCATGGATTTGGATGGGCGAGTGCGCTGAAGCCATCCGCAAAGGCCTTTAGATACCAAATATTTTATGTATTGGTTTGTTTCAACGTTTTCTTCATGTATTTGGATGGGCGAGTGCGCTGAAGTCATCCTCAAAGGCCTTTAGATACGTTTCTTTGGATTTTAGTGAATGATTTTGACACTCAAGTTGGGTCTCAAAATCATAGTACAGTACAATTGCTGGGGTTTTGTTGCAATTAGTGAGTTTAATTTTTAGCACATGTGTAATATACAAGTTGTAAGGAGTGTCGTATACTTGTTTAGGTGGGATATATTTTGGAGCACTATAAGCGCTAATTAAAACGTTTCCAACCTGTAGGAATCTGGCAGAGAAATTATGGTTAAAATCCTTATTTAAGGTGTTTAAATCTTAAATCTGATGATCTAGGTAGTTTTAAAATTAAATTTTTAAGTCTAAAGTAGACACTTATAATTGCTAAAATTTCAAAATATTTGAAATCACAATTTTCAGTAACAGATCTAACTCGGTTTTATCAGAATTTCATTGGAATCCAGCGTTTTAGTTGTCTTTTATTTTACTGGGTATATTTCTCCATACTTAATAAATATATTTAAAATGAATTTTTGTTGATTTTAAAGTCAATTCATTTATATTTATTTAGGTGATAATTATCTATATTTAATTTATATTTTGAAAGCTATTTAAAAAAATAATTATATTTGATTAGGTGATAATTATTTATATTTAAAAGTTATCCTTAAAAAAATGAAAATAAATTATATTTAGTTTTTTATATGGTAATTTTATCCATTATTTTGGTATTAATTTGATATTTTTAAATCATAAAAATAAATTATATTTAGATTTTTATATGGTTAAATCATAACAAAATTAAGATATAGATAGATTTATATGATTTCAGATACTTGTTTTCAAAAATATTTATTATTAATTTTAATAAATATTATTTATATATTTTTTAATTTAAATATGTTAATTTTTCAAAACTTAATACCGCTCCAGCAAGCTTGATGACAGGTGTAATAGAGTTGTAAGGATAAAATAAGAGTTGGAAAGAGTGCTTTAACAGTGCATTTATCTATCTTGGTGCGGCAGGGGGTGCGGGGTTTTCTTCACCCCGGAAGGCATTATGAAAACTACCTTCTTTTGGGGTCTTGGGTCTTGGGTCTAAGACAAACAACATTGCCAAAGCATTATCCCTTTGGCAAGGATTGGTGATTGCCAAGAACAAGGGAATTTCTAAGCTTATTGTGCTGGGAGATTCGAGGATCGTGATCCAAGCAATGGTTGAAGGTCATCTCCCTAATAATTTACAACTCACGCAAATATTATCTAAGATTCGATGCCTAAAACGATCTTTCCATAAAACAGATTTTTTTCATGTGTTAAGCGTGCACAATCAGGAGGCGGACCTAGCAGCAAATCTTGGGTCCATGCTAAGCCCTGGCACCCTCCAAATCAACAAGAATTTCGAGTTTTTCCCTCTTCCATAGGACCAGGGCTGGATCATGGTGACGTGGCCAAGCTTGATGCGTGTGGGGTCGTTCTGTGAAGGACAGGCGTCTTCATTGCATCGTGTGAGAAAGGACATGACGTGTGGGGGTCACGTGCCATTTCGTGGGAGCACTGAGCAATGCATAGGAGCGTTAATAATTCAGGTACAAAGGGGCGTTCCGTGCAAGCGCAATGGAGGGATGAGGTCTCGTTGATCTGCTGGGAGGTTGGAAGGATATGTGAGTATTAATGGAGACTATGATTATTCCGGGTGCTATGGCGATTTCGAGCATGGGACGCAAGGTTATAATCTCCAGAAAACTAAAAGGAAGAGGCATCGTTATCTGGCTGGTCTGCATGCAATTTGAGTCTGTGTTTCGTATTCGTTCTAGAACAAAGCTGCGAGAGATTGCTTCAATGGATAACTCTGAGTCGATGGGTTCTTCCTTGCCGGATCTTAGGGATTTCGACGTTCCGGAGGAGCCGGTGGTGAAGATCAAAGAAACAGTGGACATCATTGATTCTGAAGGTGGCATAAGACTGGGCAATGTGGAGGGAGATTTGCCTTCCTGAGAAAAGAACTCAAGCGCACAATTAGAAAGTCCGAAACTGCAATTCTTAGGATGTTAGCAAGCGTGGAGGTGAAAGTTGAAAAACTCGAGCTCAAGGTGGTCATGCTGGAAAATGCGACCAATTCAGGTTCCTCTTCCTGCTCCTTTGGGAAATCAACATAGTCTATGGTCTTAGTTTGTCTTCTGCAGGCGTCTGATTCGACCGGGTCTCGTATGAAGCTCATATGTTGTTTTATGTCTGCTTCTTTGTTAAAAGTTGTGGACTTTGTATGCATCTAGTAGTTTAATTTCCTGTTACCTTATGTATTTAGCTTTGTCTCTGCGACCCACTAATGGGTGTTTTGGACCTTCTTTGTCGCTTACATAAGGGCGCTGTTAAAATCGACTTGGGTCGATAACTTGCTTTGTCGCTTCCACAAGGGCATTTTTGTATACTGATCTAGTTTCTTTGGTTATACCACCTTAATATATTATAATTGTTTGTGTCTAAAAAAACAGTACATTTATCTACCATCTATTTCTCAATATTTAATAAATATAATTAAAATGAATTTTTATATTTCTTTAGGTGATCATTATTTATATTTAATTTATAGTTTAAAAGATATTTTTTTTAAATGATTATATTTGATTAGATGATAATTATTTATATTTAATTTGTATTTTAAAAGTTATCCAAAATAAATTATATTTAGTTTTTTATATGGTTATTTTATCCATTATTTTTATATTAATTTGATATTTTTAAATCATAACAAAATTAAGATAGAGATAGATTTATATGATTTTAGAAAATGGTTTTTCAAAATATTTATAGTTAATTTTAATAAATATAATTTATATATTTTTAATTTAAATATGTTAATTTTTCAAAAAACAAAAGTATATTTTAGATATAATTATGGTAATTAAAAATACGAGTTGGGATCATGATTAATAAAAAAATGTTTTTTTTTTTTAATTTCATACTTCTCAATGCAAATATATATGGTAAGAAGAATTTATTTGGTTTTGAGACTTTTATGTTTGAAAATGTTTTTAAATAAATATAACACGTATCTTTATTTTTTTAACTTTTAATTTTTGTGTTGAATTAAATGGATGTTTCTTATATTTGTTGATGGCATCCCTAATGTGCCTCGTTCAAAAATATCCAAATCAAGCTTAGTATAGAACTAGCAAAAAGCTCAATAACATCGGTTACATTACTGAGCTAACCCCTTAAGACTTATATTTGTTGATGGCATCCCTAATGTGCCTCATTCAAAAATATCCAAATCAAGCTTAGTATAGAACTAGCAAAATGCTCAATAACATTGGCTACATCATTGAGCTAACCCCTTAAGACTTAGACAACCTTAGATGTGTTATGTGCCAAGAGACATCAAATGTTTAGTCCCACTCAAAGTTGCTAACTTACAAATTTAAAGTTAATATGGATAGATATTGATTTTAAGATTTTTTTTTAACAACCACGAAATACATACATATCTCAATCTTTTATTCGCATATGTAGTAAGATTGATCTATGTTGATTTAGAAATATTTATATTTTTGTAACACATTCAAAGTCACTATCCACAAGAATTTGATAATAGAACAAATCTAAGTTTAAGAACAATTTGTTGTAATATTGAGATTTATATTTGGTGGTTTTTATTTAATAAACGTTATATTAAAATCTATTTTTAAGTCTAAACCCTAAATGTACTTCACACTTAGCATCATTACTTCGAAGAAATTGATACCTCTCAATACATGGCACATCTACGATAACGATAAATTTGTATTAATTTTAAAGTGTTATTTTTGGCTCATTATTTTTATTCTACACACTCATTTTCTTCATAAAAAAATATAAATATATATAAATCTAAATATAATTCATTCATAATCACAAAATTACATCATACACGTGCATTATGCATTTCATGATTCCTTAACAAAAATCTCATATTATCACATCCAAAAAGTATTAATAGAAAAATATTGTCACGTCCCCACCCTTCTACCAGAGAGAGGACGTGACTATGCTGCTATCAACCCGGACAATCTAGCCCCAGGAACATAAGATAAAATGCATTGAAATAAAAACATACACGGATGCATAAATCATTAACATACAACGGAAGCAAAACACATTCCATTCAAGCATTCAGCAGGTTCATATTATTTCATAAACAAATACATTTGCAAAGATAAAATACACAAGAATACTTATCTTGAACGAAGCTTGTCCTACAACCAGCTACATCGCTGCAACGTTCCACCCAACCATAGGCCAGTGTGCTTATCAATCTCTCAGCAGCATTGCCACCCCCAAGCTGGGCATGATTTCCACTAGGAATAAGGGAACTACAGCAGATTGATCACACAATATAATTTCGGGGTTTGAGGAAAAACAGTTTGGGCAACAAAATGAATTATCAAGATGGGTAAAGCAACCTCGTAACAGCAATTCGATTTCCATAAATGTTTATGGACTTCACGTGGGAAAAACAGACTCAACAACACCCAAAAATCATCGGTCTCTTCTCCCACTCGCTGGGCATTACCAAAAACGATTTCCAGCTTGGAAAACAATAAGGAAATGCAACAAAATCGTGGGGGAGGCAACCCAACCACTGATCATTCAAAAAATGATTTCCCAACTTGGGGAAATGAAGAAAACGGCAGCCCACGTGAGGGTAAACACACACAGTAGACAAAAAATGAGAATGCCACACACAGGAAGCTCCCAACTGCTTGAGAGAGCCCCAACGTGGATGAATGATGGGTGAGAAAAATGCCCAGGAGCCCCAAACATGAAGGAAAAACACAGCAAACCAAAAAACGTGGAGGAAAAAGAGCTCTCCAAGCTTCCCCTACGTGAGGAAATGAAGGACGTGGGTGAACCCCAAATGGGCATGCCTTTTTGGGTGTTAACTTGCCCCAAAAGTCAAAACATGTTTTCCCAAAAATGGGTGCTTCCCCAAATTCAAGATTTTGACTCCCATACCTTGCACATTCTCAAGCAATAACTAACCCAACCAATTTTTGGCAAAATTAAATGATTGGGAACAAAAGACAAAATGGGTAGTTGACAGTTTGATGGGTTCTCCCTTTGACATTTGGCATTTCCCCATTGGCCCAAAGGTTTGAATATTTCCCCCCTTATCCTTAGGAAATCATGCCCCCGTATATTTTAATGTTGCATTGACATAGCTGGTTGTGGGTATTTAATTAGATTGCATATTTACATGATGTCCAAAATTCTATTAATGTGTCGGCTAGCACAAAATACCATCGGCATCGATTTTAATCGTCGAAACATAAAACGATAAATCAATGGTGGGGCTTTTGCCTTTAGCTCCACACCATGATTAATTACAAGATTTACATCATATACATGTAATGCAAACAGGGTCAAAACTGAGGTATTACAAATATCTCTTATCCTCTATCATATTCTTCATATATTTCTTTGACTGGGGTGAGAAGCATGCTAGATACTCCTCCCACCGCGAGATAGTTGGAGAGGGTAGGTGGCATCATAGCAACCAATCGCATACAGGACATCAAGTTGCAATTAAGGAAGGGGGGATTTCAACTTAATGCGGAGGAAGGTAGTAATAGAAACGACGAATTTGGAAGCATGTAGATTGTCAATGGGATACAAATAGAGCTCTCGGGAAGTAAAGACATACAAGACTCAACATGAGTATGTTAAAAACAAAAGGATAGACATTAAGGAGACAACATGTGGTCTAGTCTAGATCGGAATGAAAATCAAGAAGGAAGACGTTCTACTTGAAATAGTATGTTTTTGCCCCGTGATTGGCATGTTGTTTTGGTTGCATTGTAGTTATGTCTTCACCCTTCTTAGAATTCGTGGAAATGGTTGTTTTTGATGGGAGGATGCCTCGTTTGTAAGGAAGAGGAAGGATGCTATGTCTGGAAAGAAGCGGGAGAACACTCAAGTCAAACTCAAAAACAACGGTATAATTGATAAAGGGGGACAAGAACTCAACTTAAATTTAAAGGAGCCACTTCACTGGAACACAAGGGGAACAACACCCTGTTCGACAACAACAAAGGGCTCCTGGATGAAGGGTGGAAGGAGAGTTTCATGCACAAAACTAGAGCTGGAAGTTTGTATAAAAGGTGTCAAGAAAGCACTTTGATGGAAATTTAAATCAACTTGGAGCCAAAGGAATTTAGTGAAAGCATGGAAAGGCAATGTGCCCAGTACAGGAGGCCCAAGAAGAGCTTGCCAATACTGGTTGGAACGTAGGTATGAAGTGGACACTCCATGGCCCATCCAAAACACCATTGATGAAGCCAAAGGAACTCTACTTACATAAATTGAGAATGAGGATGAAAAAGGAAAGCAAAAGCATCGAGCCTTATTAGGTTATTAAAATTATCCTTGGTAGGGTTCTTTAATACAATTAAAAGGATAGAGAACAACTCAAACTTATAGTGAACACCTTAAGGAACGACCTCACTTGTGCTATGGAGAAAATGGACATCTTAGTCATTTCATGCTCTAATTTTTATGATTTGTTAAGGGCACTAGTTTTATGGCCTATTAAGGGCACTAATTATGTTTTTGTTGTTCCCTCGGTTTTTATGTTTTCTTAACTCCAATGGCCTTATCGAGGCTCTCTTGGTTTCCCATGTGGTCAAGAACCCTCTGTTGTTTTCTGGATTTAAAAAATATTGAACAATATGGTGAATAGTAGGACATAAAAGTCTCTTCGATGCCACCTAGCGTCCTTTCATGCAAATGGAAAAAAACACTTCCTTCGATGTCTTTGTTTTGTACTTGTCTATATAAAATACTAAATTAAAAAAAAAAAAACTTCACACATTAAAAAGAAACAAAATAAAAACCTATATGCATCCTAATAATCATCATATTGACCCAATCAAAACCAACATTTTCAAAAAATTACAACTAAAAATACATTATCAAAACAACACCCTTAAAACATATCAAATACACAATTTTCAAATTATTAAAAGAACATGTCATCTTTAACCTCTTATACACCCTCGAAATAAATCAAAATACACAATTTTGAAAATATTAAAAGGACATGTCCTCTTTAACCTCCTATACATGTCAGTTAACTACAATATTGTTTTAGAGAGTGTATTTGCTTCTGCATTCCTTTTTCTTTTTTTATCTTTTATTTTCCTTTCCTTATCTATTATTTTCTCTATAAACATATTGAAAAATTATACATATATACATTTCCAATGTTAAGATTAAAAAGATAAAGGAAAAAAAAAGACACAATTAACTTATTTTACTCATTAACATACTTTTTTTAATCTTTTTATTTAATATTGTATGCAAAAGATTCTCCCTATGGGAGATGTTGTGAGGTTACTTAACATTATGTACCAAAAATAAAATTAAAAAAATAAAAACTCAATTTACTCTTAAAATAAAATTTAAAACCAAATAAAATGTAATTTAAAGAACCATGTATACTCATAAAATAAAAAATTAAAACCAAATAAATAGTTATTAAAAAATCTCTGTTGGTTCATAAAAATAAAAATAAAATAAAAACTAGCATAGATTTATTGCACCAACAGAAGCGAGGTGCTCTCCAGCCCGGTATGGGGGAGATCATGTCATGTTATTGCACTGAGAGAAGCAAGGTGCTCTCCAACCCAGTATGGGGGAGATCCTGTCATGTTAGTCCCGTTATGCTAGCCGACATAAATAAAAATATATAAAATATAAATTACATATCGACTTAAGTAAATAAATAAATAAACTAGCATAGATCCATTTTAAACCCAAATCTATCAAGTACCGAGAGTGATCTAAATGGTATAAAAATGTACACCTCAAAAAATTGGATCTCTCTCGGTGCTTGATAGATCTGGGTTTAAAATGGATCTATGCTAGCATAGATTTTTTGCACCGAGAGAAGCGAGGTGCTCTCCAGCCCAATATGGGGGAGATCCTGTCACGTTATGCTAGACGACATAAATAAAAAAATAAAAAATATAAATTACATATCGATTTAAATAAATAAACTAGCATAGATCCATTTTAAACCCAAATCTATCAACTACCGAGAGCGATCTAAATGGTATAAAAATGTACACCACGTACACCTCAAAAAATTGGATCTCTCTCAATGTTTGATAGATCTCGGTTTAAAATGGATCTATGCTAGTCTTAACCTAGCAAAAATATCAAAATTTATGAGGCATAAATAAAAAATAATTAAAAACTCATTTGCTTTTAAAATAAAAATTAAAACCAAATAAAAAGTAATTCAAAAAAACATGTCTACTCCTTAAAAATATTTAAATCAAATAAAAAGTTATTAAAAAAGCTATGACAGACTCGTAAAACTAAAATAAAAAACTAACATAGATCCATCTGTTGAGGCCTGGAAATTCGCAGGCAACAACAGCAAGGGATTCTCCCCAGTCAACGTTCCCAACTAGCCCGTGACTGTTTGGTGTAGGGAATCCATCCGGTTTGCGGTCCGGCTACCGTAGGTCAAGTAACAAAACTAAAAGGTTTTACCGGTTGCGGCCCGATCCACTGTATTTTTGTATTTTTTTGACTTAAAGTATGATATGCACGTGCCTAATTAACAATGCAGGGTGATAGAGATGCAAGGAGTAATCACAAAGTGATGCGCAGGTTTTTACCTCTCGTCTTAGAACTCACAAGCATCTAAATCACATACATAGTAATAAAGTAAATCTAACTATCTACCTATCCCCGGGGAGCCAAATTGTAACTTATCAATGAGTAATGTATATTGTACATGCACTATAAAGAGAAATTACAAATAGCTGATATTCCTTCCCACAACACATGAACGATTAAAGATATTTAAACAATCAGATAGCCAATTGCTTATGAACAGCATTCATTACTCATGGTGGTAATTTCACAGAATAAACCAGAAATCATTCAAACAAGAACATAAGCCCTAAGAGTTAGAACGATCTCACAGTTGATGGACAAAACTGGAAAAACAAAATAGTTCATCTTCCACCAATCCATAGCATAACATTTGAACATCCCACCAAACTTTCTCCGACAGGCAAACAATAATTCTTTATTGCAAAAAAAAGTAGTTCTTCTTACAATATCTCTTTTTTTGTCTAACTGGGAAAAAGGGTCCCCTCTTTCTTCTAAGTCCTCTATATTTATACAAAAAGAATAAGACTGTTGGGCTACCCACAAATAACCCTTGGGCTTCCCCAACTCTTCGCCTCCCAAAATTTCACTTTCAATAAGTGTTTACAAAATTGTTACATATTACAAAAGTGAATAAACATTCACAAGGAGGGCCCCGCTTGATTATTTAGGAATTTCTTCCAAGCTAAAGCCTCTGAGGCGATGCCTTCAAACTCAGAAGGTTACAAAAAACGAATATTTATCTCGAATTTCGCAGCCTGGTTCCTGATGGCTTCAATTCTAGCTGCACTTAGGTGAAGTTGATCTTCTAATAACTGCACACTGACTGCGGAATGATCTACCTCATTCCTTAAGGTCTGATCATCGAGAGCTTTGATGTGCTGTATTCTTCTTTCCTCTTCTTGGTGCCTTTTCTGCAAAATTTCCATAAACAGGTTGTGGTCTGGAAAAGCATCTATTCTCTATTCAACTTCTACTTGGCATCGGTTATCGGTAATCATGAGCCTTCTAAAGAATTATGTACAAGCCCCTTTCGTCTTTCTAACAGCCTTTTTGAATTCCTCGGCTGTGTTAATGGCAAACTCCAATAAGTCGTAGTCCTGCCTAAGGGCCTGTCGATCTTTCGAGGGCAGCTCTGCAGGAGCTTCTTCATTGTTCTCTAGCCTTGCCATCCTTGCTGTCAGGACTTCCAGGATGTCCTGAGATCTGTCAACAAAATATGAGGAGGTCTCCAAAATCTCCTCCAACCGACCATCTACTTGCAAAACTCTGCATCTTTCCTCTTCTATGGCCGTCTACAACTGAAGCATCTTGGCTTTTTGTGCCAGCACATGTTCCTTGAAAGGTTGGAGATTAACCTGTTGCTCTTTGGCTTCCTCCAAAGCTGCTGTCAGAGAGGTAATCTGCTCTTGAAGTTTTGTCTCTTATTCTTGAGATTGCCTCTCATTCGCCTCCAAGGTGGCCTTTTGCAACTCTAGATCCTCTATCTTTCCTAGCAGTTGTTCTTTCTCTGCCCTCAATTCTTGATATTCTTGCTGTATTTTCTCCAGACACTCCCGAGCAGTCTCCATCGATCTTCTCTCTGCTTGGAGAACCTGAAGTTCAGCCTTCGAATACTTTATCTCCTTTTGCACATCTTCAAATTTCCTCTTTAATTTATTGTTTTCTTCTCTTTCCTTTCTTAGTGTGTCTTTTAGTTGAGAAGAAGACTTCTTAGACTGCTCCAAATCTGTCATTATTTTATCTACATTGTCCTATGAAGCGTGGATCAATGCAGCCCCTGCTCTAATAGTGAATCTGGGGTCTCTGTCTGTTCCATATAAAATGGTCGTATCGGTTATCATCTTACCAGACAGACCCCCTGTTTCAACCTTATTTTCAATTCTTTTGACTATCCTTTTCCTTTCTTTATCATAGAAGATAATGTTAAAATCAGGGACCTCTTCCCATATCTTCTGTTCAAAGGGGACTGGTCTAAGGGTGGGGGACATAGACTGTCTAGGTGTGTTGACAGCAGGTACTTCAGGGTTTTGAACGTCGGGATTCTCCACGTCCTGGATTTGAATGTCTGCTGTGTCGGAGGCTGACTGTTCTGTCACTGTCTGGGTCAGCTTCATCCTCTTTGCCTTATGTTTCTGAAGCTCCTCATCTAGCTTCATTTTTCTTTCTTCTTCTTCAATCTTGGCATCTTCTTCTGCTTTTTTGGCTACCTCTTGTGCAGCTCTTCTTTTTTCTTCCTCTTCTCCCTTCAGCCACCCTTCGGCTTCTTGGGCTAACCTTTGAGCTTCTTCGTTTCTTTTCCTGGTTTCCACATCGGCCTTTGCTTGCTCATTCTGCACCTTTCCACCTTTGGTGGTGATTTTCTTTTTAAACCTTCTCCTCAAGGTCATTATGTTCAATGCACTGCGAAAAATGGACTCTTCTTTGTCCCAGTGGTGAGTGTATTCAAAGTGGACATTGGCCTCTTTGCAGTGCTCTGCAACCTTGTTGTGGGAGTCATTCCTGTGGAAGGGCATTTCCCCAAAATGAAACTTTTCCAACTCATCCACAAATTCATCGGCCTTCTTAACTCTAGTAAACTTATAACTCCCCAACATGAAAGGCAAAGGAGGATATGCGGCCTTCTTGTGTTCAAATAAAAAGCTTCCTATGCCATCTAGGAATACTTGCCTAACTGCCTCTTTGTGAATTATATAGTTTGTGGCATACTTAGGCAGCAAGGAGGGTGCTCTAGAGCCTCCAAACATTATGAAATAGAGCCCATCCTCAATGAGGTAATAATCAGCATACTCTTCAATTACCTGCAATGCCTCTTCCGACATGCAGTCACATTCTTTTAAGAAAATGAGAGTATATAATGGCATGATAAAATGTTCACAGACCTCTCGGTAATGACTATGGTACTTGTGAGCCCACAGTGGCTTGTATGCGGAGTAAACATGTATCATTTCCCGGTCCCAGATGCACCTCAGGCCAGGGAAAGGTTGATTGCATAGTATGCAATCAATGAGTATGGAGCTCATGTAAAATTCTGACCTCTTTTGGGACACTCCTCCCAAAGCTGAGGCCATACAGGCCGAAAGACTATTGGACACTATGTTGGCCCAGTTGAAAATGGTCCCCTCTGTCGCAACATAAAAAATAATCGGCATCCACTCCAATTTGAAGCTTTTTCCATGAGCTCTCCCAAAAATTCTATTGAACATTAAGGCAATGAACCTGTAAGGGGTCCTTAAGCTCACGGTGTCATATTCTCCCGTCGGCCTGGTTCCAAAGTTTCTTCCAAGCATGAGCATCCTCTTGAGGGTCTCGACGAGGTCCATTCTGATGTTTCTCAGCCAATCTTCAGTTAAAAATATTTGTGCTTCTGGCAGGTGGTAGGCCAGGGCTACATATCCTAGGCTATAGGCAGCATAGCCTTGTTTGTTAACATTCTCAAGAATCATGGTGGTTACATCTGCCCTGGGCAGGATCCACCCAATCACTTCAGAGCAAGGAAAGAGCTCAGGTCTTGTAGCAACCTTCATCAGTGAAGACCTTTCTATATTGGCGTATATGTTTTCTTCTTCAAAACCGATATCAGGCACCTCTCAGCGCGTGATCAACCTGTAGATGTCTCCCCACTGATACTCAGGCTCGACACCAGTTATACATTTGGTGTCTTCATAAATATATTCGGTCTTGGTGATGATTTCAATGTCGGGATCCTCTTCGACCACAGGGGCTTTCTTCTTTTGACGTTTAGACATTTTGAGTTCGGAGGAATCTTCCTGTCATGTATAAAATTGTAATTGTTAGGCTATTTCCGGATAAATTGCAGAGATTGAGATAACAATGTAAAATGTTTTACCTCATCTGTGTTTAACATGACGGCAGTTAATTAAATGAAGCAAATATGTTCACGCAAATACTCCTGTCTAACACTGAAGTCGGCTCAGTTAACAAAGCTTGAGTGGGAAACAAAGTCTACGTTAAAATGAAATAACCTCGGGCTCTCTGTGGGTGCCATGACTGTTGCGCTACGTGGAACGACAAGGGCACTTATTCTAGCCATTAAAAGGGGGCGTTTCAGAACAAAAACATTATCTATGTGCCATCTACGGTCCGTCTAAGGCTGGGCGATGCTGCGCTACCCCAGACCAGTCCAGGTTCGAATCCGACCATGAACCGGGTCGCTCGAAACAACAAGGTAAAAACGCGGTCTTGGTTCGAAAGACGCTGGAGACCGGACCAGTGGACAAAATTGGACTTTCCCCAGGAAAGCCCTGAACATCCTCTCCGAGTCGACCAAGCATAAAATGGGGCAAACCGGTGCAGACAGCGTAACAGCCGTCTGAACCAGTTTCCCCAACCATCAAGTGTAGGGTCGAAAACCATAACAGCTGCGGAAGGAAACTACCCCGTGGGAAACTTCTCCTACTGACAGTTACGCTACACGTCCCAGCATATATACATCTAAACGACGGGGACCACGGGAAACCCTAACCACAGAAATGACAACAAACCATAAAGGAACAGCCCAGTCAAACGGAATGGGACGAGGAGTACGAGGGCCTACCTGGCGATGCTGCGCGACTGGCGGGAGGAAGATCGTTGAGCTTCCACGGCGGAGCCACCTAGGAACGAGGGTACCAACAGCGGGGGTCCTGGCGAGCTCGAGCGAAAATGACAGCGCACGAAAACGACAATGCACGACAGTCCAAAATAACAATAGAATAATCAACTTACCCGACCCCATATATATATATATATATATATATATATATATATATATATATATCCGATCAACCATAGGCGGTGGGAGAAAACATCGGACGGTGAAAACGCAAGGATCGGAGATCACAAGAACATTCCCTCCCGCAATGTCGGGTGATAAAACAACTGAGAGAACCGTCGAGGCATCGAGGAGAGACCAAACAACAAAAGCATCGGAGCTCGCAAGACTAAACGTCGGAGCGATAGAAAGATG
This sequence comes from Pseudotsuga menziesii, assembly GCA_001517045.1. Classification (NCBI taxonomy): domain Eukaryota; kingdom Viridiplantae; phylum Streptophyta; class Pinopsida; order Pinales; family Pinaceae; genus Pseudotsuga; species Pseudotsuga menziesii. The sequence continues at coordinate 40,850 of LPNX011104183.1, forward strand.
AGGAGCCGCAACGGCGGAAACGTAAAAGACATTACGTTCCGCAACATGCATAATCTAGATCAGAGGAAAAGACAACTTAATGACCGGAAAGACAACGCTTTTCGAAGCCGCAACGGCGGATGCCGAAAACTTAAGGATTGGTGAAATAAATCGACGGGATCGGAAAAAATAAGGTGATGCGCCATCCGCCACTGCGGAAAACTTAGAGACAATACGTCCCGACGGAAAACCAAACGACAGCCGATTGAGACAAAGTGCATCGGGGAAAATAATCGGAGCTAGTTGCTTATTACTTCTCCGCAACGGTGGGAGCGCAAGTGACTAAACTTCTGACTCAAACACTCAAAATGCGTTCGATGGCAAGGTAAATTTAAACAAGTAATGAAACATTTATGGCATTAGGAATAATCTTTCTGCAGAATCATCAAACCAAATCAAAAGTCAAACCAAAATAAGCAAAGGAGGGTCCCGAAATTTTTTGAATTTTGGGAAAATGGTGTAGCTGCAACACCACCTTAACCCTCTTAAAATATCAAATTTAAATTTTTCCAAACATCTAAAAATTTTAAAATTAAAAACAAATCACACCTCAATAAATTAAATCTCTCTTAAAACTTTTAAAATTAAAAACAAATCACACCTCAATAAATTAAATCTGTCTTATAACTTGATATATCCAAATTTAATATAAATCTACACTAATTTAATAAAAAGTGTTTTGTTTAATTTTATTAAAAAATATTATTTTAATAAAACAAAAATAAAATATTCATCCATGATTTTCAAAAAAATCAACACATACCAAATATAAAATTTAAAAATAATAATATTATTATTATTTCGTACATCCACCCAATTTAACTATTTAGTTCTGTATTTCGTGTGATTTCCGTGGAAATGTGTTTGGTGTAAGTACAGCCAAGGTTACTTTGTTAATAAAACTTGATAAACACATGATATATCTATAATAAACAAAAGACTACTTTGTGTGGGTTCGAAAATAAAATATTTTTTGATATTAAGAACATTGTTACAAAGTCATGTGTTGTGTCTATCGTTATCAATCTTTAACCAGCGGAATCAAAGTTATTTATTAAAAAGAAAAAACCTAAATTTTTAACGTATATTATATGATGGAGATGTAAAACATGTGGACTTTTTGAACTTAATCAAATAATGGAGGCTTAAAACACATGTGGACTTTTAACGTTTCATGTACATCCTTCACCGAAAGTTCCAAAATGGATATACGAGAAAGTCCCCCGAAGGGCAATCATAAGGGCAATCATATTTTTGAGGCTCAGCGTTTTTTTCAGAGGAAAAAATACCAGTCTTTGATATTCATTAGAATCAAAAAGACATCTTATACAAAATACATGCCGTAGACTGTACATAAAACAGCCCCCATCCAAACAGCAATAAAGAGTAAAGACAGAATCAGTCAGCCCAATCAAAAGATAACCAGCACAAAGCTTGATCATAAGCAGGCTTTCTCATCATTCCTGGACGAACCAGGTCAGAAAATGGTATGTATCTAAGGTGCCCTGCAAACATACAATCCTGTGGAGCAGCAAACAACGAGCTGAAAGTCACAAAAAATATAGACAAAGAAATATCATATTTCCAAAACAATACTCATGCTAAAATTAGCATGTAAAGTGCCAACAGTATCGATGAAAGATGTGACCATCAAAATAGAGTAAAGTATCCTTCTCCAATGACCATATCATCCCAAGTTTCCGTGAAGTAGCCTTAGCCATTTCCAAATTGAGTGCTTTTTTTGATAAACTATCAGCTAGCTTATTGTGCTCCCGGAAAATATGATCGAAGGTCACCGGTGGAACTGTGTGTAGCATAGAAAATATCTCATCGCACCAATGTTTCAGTGAGGGTATCTCAAGAGTAGCAAGTCTTTTAACCCAGGTAATAATGACCATTGAATCACCCAGAACCAATTGAAGTGGCAGACCCATCAGCAAACTGACACGTAATACAGACCACAGTGCCAGCAGTTCAGCACGTGTATTGGTGCTGTTCCCACAGCCAACAGAAAAACAAAGTAAATGAGTGTCGCTGATAAAGATCACAAAACCTGCACCTCCCTTTTGTAGTTGTGCAGCACCATCAAAATAACCCACAGGGAAGGTATGAACAGGCTTCGGGCCAATCTGTCTAACAGGTATCTTTAATTGAGGCACAGGATGGATGGCTAGGCAGCTTTCAATGTTGGAAATGACCAGGGAGGCCACCGGTTTATCGTTATCAAAGATACATCGGTTACGTAAGAGCCAAATGTACCAGAAGACTACAATCGGGGTAAATCGAAAGGTTGCATTAAGTGAAGTGGAATTAATCCAATGTGATAAGAAAGACAAAACAGAGCTGTGTACAGTAAGAGGGAAATCCAAAGAGGTCGAGAAATGCTGGAGGATATTTTTTGTGAAAGGACACAGCATGAACAAATGACCACAATCCTCTAAAGCATTTTTGCAAAATACACATCTACTAGGCCCATAGAAACCGCGGGATTGCAGATGATCCCAGGTAAGTACTCTGTCCATAGTCAACAGCCAGGTAAAACATAAGAGTTTCAGGGGTAATTTCATGGCCCACATATGTGACAAAATCCAGGAATGCTCGTCATCAGCATAATCATGGAGAATACAATCATAGCCCCGAGCCGCGCTAAGAGGACCAACATAATTGCCAAAAGACCACAAGAGGGAATCATTTTCCTCGCTTAAGTTGATTCTATTGTAATTCAGCCCCCTGGTATATGTGTTCCATAAATTGCTCCAGTCTTCCCCCAAATCCAGTTCTACAGCGGAGAACCAAAGACCAGTCCCCTGATTTATAGCCTGATCAAGAGTGCTGATCCCATAATCTTCAAGGTATGATCTCAAATCTTCCGGTAAAATATAGGAGCATCCAAGACCAACAATAGGGTCCGCACCCACTCTAATCTCAGTGCCATTTCCCACCAGCCAAGTTAATCCTCTCCCAAACCAATTTAAAGTTCCCAAAAATCCTTTCCAGATGTTAGAGATATTCCAGTGTCGGAAATTTTTGGTTCTGCACCAATTGTGGATAGTCATATTCTTCATATATTTTGCCTTCAGAATCTGATGCCAAATGCCCCCGCTGTTCATAGCAAACCAGAAGTTTTTCATCCGGAGAGATATACAGAAAAGAGGGAGATGTTTGATACCCCAACCCCCCTGGGAAATAGGGCGAGCCAGATAGTGCCAGTCAATCAAATGGAACTTCTTTTTGTGTTCAGAGGACCCCCAAAGGAAAGAGAAGATGAGAGATCTGAGCTTGTGCAATATGGAGGACGGGATCAGATAAAGAGCACACCAGTATACCGGCAGGCTAGATAGAACAGAACGTACCAAGACTAAACGACCCCCTAGAGATAGAAGCATGTTAGTCCAGTGTTTTATATGTCCCTCGAATTTATGGACGAGCCAGTACCAATCTTTAATGAGATAGCCAGAGGGCTTCAAATGGAAGCCAAGGTAAGTAAAACCCAGATTGAGGTGAGTGAAGTGGTATGGCAAGATACCCGATATTCTGCCCATCAAAGAAGCATCCAGATCATGATGAAGAAAACAGGACTTATCCACATTAATTTTCATGCCAGAAGCATCACAGAAGGTCTCAAGGATGACCTTGAATGCAATCCAGTCCTCGAAGGTTCCCATCCCAAAAAGGATCACATCATCAACAAAGAGTAAGTGAGTGAGTGAGAGATGAGGCGTAATCTTAATGCCTTTTATAACACCATTAAGTTTGGCATCTTCAATCAACAGGATGAGTCCTTCAATGACCAAGATAAAGAGTAAAGGGGATAATGGACAACCCTGCCTTATACCCCGGGTAGCAGAGAAGAAGGTAGAAGGTGAGCCATTTACAAGGACAGCATAATTGGCAGAGGAGATGCATCCTAAGATCCAGTTTATACCCACCAGAGGGATACCAATCTGAATAAGAATCAGCCTAATGAAAGTCCAGTTCACCCTGTCGAATGCCTTAGTCAAGTCCAATTTAAGAATAAGGGCTTACTGCTTCTTAATCTTAATAGAATGTAGTACTTCTTGCGTAATGGCAACAGGTTCGTGAATCAGCCGATTCTTGAGAAAGCCATATTGCTGAGGAGAGATATGGGAATCCAAGTAAGGCTTCAGTCTAGTAGCTGCCACTTTAGCTATCAATTTGTAACACAGATTGCAGAGAGAGATGGGCCGGAAATCTCCAAAATATGTAGGACAGTCAACCTTGGGGATGAGTGCAATGAATGTAGAGTTTAAAGCAGTAGTGACTATACCACAAGAACGTGAAGTTTCCACCAAATGAACCAGGGAGGGTCCCAATAAATCAAAGAAGTGTAAGTAAAACTCCACCGTCCAACCATCCGGACCAGGAGCTTTGTCCTTTTTGAAAGTCTTCAAATCCCCCTCAACTTCAGACAAGGAAACAGGACAGGTAAAAGAGGAACAGTCTTCCCCCGATAGAAAGGAGGGGAATAGTCGAATGACCTTAAGATGAGCTGAGAGAGTAGTATTTCCATCATCGGCAAAGATATCTTTAAAATGACGAACCGCCAGATCTTTGATGCCCTGATCATCCGAAATCCAAACACCCAATTCATCCTTAATGTTCCATATAGTATTCTGATTTTTCCGAGCTGAGGCTACAGCATGGAAAAATTTGGTGTTAGCATCACCCTTCTCAGCCCAAGTAATGCGACTTTGAAGTCTAGCAGAGTTTAGTTCATGGTTTAAAAGCTGGTGATATTCAGCTTTTAGTTCATTTAATATGTACTGTAAGTCCAGAGGCAATATAGCAAATCGCGCTGAGGAAAGCATGGAATTTATCTGCTCTAACAAGAGAGCAGATTTTTCCTTCATGTTCAATGTCTCCTTTCTAGTCCAAACCTTGACCTTTTCTTTCAAGAGGCGCAGTTGAGATGAGAAGTCAATCATAGAATCCAATGTGGGCTCCCTTAGAGGATCGGACCAGGTATCACGAACCAAATTATCAAAATGCTCATTCCCCAACCAAGTGTGGTTAAATTTAAAAGGGTAAAGACAAGTACCCTGAGAGTCACTCCATTCTAGTAAAATGGGGAAATGATCAGAAATGTTGCTTCGATGTGCCCACACCCGATGACGAGGAAGACAGGTAACGAGATGATCAGATAGAAAAAAACGGTCCAATCTTTTTGAGATGCCCTCTACCCCAGCCCTACCATTCCTACAAGTAGGGCCAGCATATGGAGGCGCAATGTCCACAAGGTGATGATCAGAGAACAAAGAGGAGAGGTATGGACCCAAAGGGTCAGGAATGGCTTTAGTGCCCCAGATCTCCGCATAACTCAAGGTAAAGTTCAAGTCTCCCGCAAGTATGAGATTTGGTAACGAGAGTAACCCCCCCCGAGGCTACATCGTTCCAAAAAGAATCCCTCTGAAGGTAAGGACCATAAACATTAAGTATGGAGAAAGGGATAGGGTTCCCCCGCATCGAAACATTTAGGAGAATGCCCGCCAGAGTGTGATAAGCATGACATTTAAAGGTCCTAGGGTTCCAGCCCGTGAGCAAGCCACCCGAAAGTCCCACAGAATCCAATGCACAAAATTCCCACCCAGGACACAGTTTGGAAAAAGCATAGAGAGCCGGATACGAGCTGGTCATGGTCTCCATTAGTAGAACCATATCCGGGGAGAGTGAAGTCAACAGTTGTCGGAGGCTTTTCTGCTTGGGTAAGCCTCCCAACCCTCTGACATTGAGAGATAGAATTCTCATGAGGTAACCGGTGGAGGTGGGGTCATTGCTCTAAGAACCCTCTGGTTTGTGGACCCCGACTTTCGAGCCACGTTCTTTAGGCGAGAGGATAAAGGTGTGTGAGGAGCAGGGGCATGGGACTCAGGTAAAACTGAAGGTGGTTTTTTCTTCTTTCTCCTGATGGTGACGTTTTCGAAGCGGATAGAGTCTAGTGGCAAAATCGAGGGTGTCCGAGGAGATTTATGAGTAAAAATGTTTAGGGATTTGTGGAGTGAAGGATCGGAGAAAGAAGGGGCTTTGGTCGGACTATGTGGGGGAGAAGCAGACAGAGTACCAGTATGTGCAAGCGGTGGGAAGTCCGACGACGAAAATAAAGGTTGGATATGATCAGTATGGGGATCGGTGGGGGATGATGGGGAGATATCCAAATTGGTTGCGTCACGGCAATGCTCATCACCGCAAGTAAAAACATCCTCAGAAATCCTGTCAGGGTGAGGCGTCGTATTACCGCCACGAGAGTTCAGCGGACAAGTTGACGAGGAATCAGGTAAAGGTGACGTCGGGATATGAGCAGAGGGAGAAGAAATGGTCACCCCGAGTCCCGCCACCTTTTCTACAGGAGATGGTCGTGGAGAAAGGGTGGAGAATGAAGGCTCTGCAGGGTGAGGATTCATAGGGATGAGTGCTTCACCAGCCACTAGAGAGAATCAATGTGCTTCTACCACAGGGGCGATGTTCACAGGAGAGAAAGTATCAAGTGGTTTCCGAGCGAATGAGTCACAATAGGCAATCTCAGAATCAAAGGCATCCTCAAACATAGCACATGCATTATTTAAGTTTTTAACAGATGACAGAGGGATAACCGATGGTAGACTTACCTGAAATGGCTCCTGCGGAGAGTGTGTGTGCAACCGGACAACAAGAGGAGAGAGAGTGCCAGTCGATGAAGAAGTATGACGAAGGGATGGACAACTACGTCGCAAATGCCCAATCTCTCGGCAGCAACTACACCGAAACGGAACACCCTGGTAGTCGATACGCTGGGAGAGAATATAACCATCGCACTGAATATCAATATCAGCCGGCAGCCCCAGAGAAGTGTCTAATTCCACAAGAATTTTGTCAATCCGTTTATCGAAGACATTCATGAAATCATCATCAACCGCAATAAAGCGTCCTATCGTGTCACTGATGCCTTGTAGAATTGACCGGTTCCAGAGGGGAAATAGTAGGCCGGGTAAGAGAGTCCATAAATGTCTTTTCCTAACCCGCTCCTTGGCCGGATCAAAATTTACATGCCACCTCTCGAGGACTAAAGAACCCTGACCAACCCTCCACGGCCTATTGAATACAGATGTCGCATGCCCGTCTTCCAAAAAAACAAATACAATCCACCCTCTGACCAGAAGGATTATCGTAGGGACGTAATGTATGAGTGGTTTCCACCTCTCCGTGGCCCACTCAACCCACTGCTTCTTATCCAGTGACGCATATTCCAGTCGACCGACGAGGGCTCGGGAACACAGAGCTTCAATCCTTTCGATGTATATATCCTTACCCACCACAAAATTTAATCTGTCATCCCTCGCCTTAAGGGATTTCAGCTTTCTTTGCCTCCTATATCGACCAGTATCACCCCCTTCCGCCATAGTAATCAACCAGACCCAATACCTTCCAGATGCATAGAGATCCCAGTACGACCCACCATCACCCACGGAGAAACCACCAACCAAAACTGCACGGGGAGCAGAGGAAACAAGAGACCAGCAATGCGAAAAACCCCAGGTGAAGTGATTTGATCAAAACGGAACCGACGAGCTAGACCTTCTCCGCAAGACCCAAAGCACCAGTAGAGAAAAAAAGCAAGTGGAAATCCTTCAAAAGCGCATACGAGCAAGGAACCAACAGCCGCCAGAGACCACACCACCCTAAAAAATAACCCAGGAAAAAAGACATCCGCGAGAGTATAAACAGAAGGAACATGTGACCCGCGGCAAAGTACCCAACAGAATCTAAAAGTCAATCCAAAGCTACGATATCTCAGGCCGGGCTGAGAAAAACCCCTAAGACAATCATACCATCCGACAACAGAAAGAGACAGTTCAAGTGGGGTCAACCCAAACAAAGCCACACAGAAGCTTCTACAAATATGGAAGAGAGAACAACACAAACGAGGGAATATTACAGCGCAAATACGTGGAAAAATAACAGAAGTCAACCACATAGCGCAGGAACCCAGATTACAAACCCCACAGCATACACCGAAATAGATTTACTTCCCACTTGTTTATGCTGGTTGGTACTAGTCCTCAGCGATGAGGAGGGACTCCAGCCAAATTAGTATGTTGTAGGTTCAACCATCAGTAATAACCCCAAAGCGAAGCCAAAATAATGAGAGCATCGCGAGAAGTACCAGTAGTAGGGTCAGAGGAATGGCACAAAAGCCTAGTGAAGGATACAATCAGAAACCCACCATAGAAAAGCAAACTGGTAGAGATGCAGGTGCAGTGTAATAGACAAAGGAAACCGACAAAGAAAGAAAACGGCCACCTCAATAAACTACACCGCAGATAGGTTAAGCCGAAAGCGGTCACCCACGATGCTCCAACACGCAGATATCCACGCATGAAACGCTACAAATCTGCAGAAACCCTCCAAGCAACCGCTCCGCTCAAAAAGGAAGAATTTCTGAGGCTCAACTTATAAGTTTGACGCCATATTATTCTTAATAGCCTTCCCATAGGACGACCTAAAGTATCATTTTTAATAGCTTTTCTATACGATGATGTAAAGTATTATCTTAATACCTTTTTCACACTTGAATGGGTCTAATGGTTTACAACACTTGTTATTTCTTTGGAGGTTACATGTTCAAAACCAGCGGGGTAGGGTTGTTCATTGGCCTGTTGTGACAAGGCTTGAAGGGTAAGCAATCCCTGGGATAGAGGCTCACCCCGGCGGGCTTCCGGACGTCTTCGCCCTTACTAAGTCACAAGTTATTGGTATATCTGGCTTGCAGGTTGTTGGATATACTCTTGAGAGGTTATTGTTCCCATGGTTAAAAAAAAAATTAACACTAATAAATAATAATATAATTATGTTTATTTTACATCAAATTAAAATAGTAATTTTTATTCCTTGATAAAAATCCCAATTACTTTTTTCATATATATGCATCACATTATATAGATGTTTTTAAAGTATTTAAAAATAGTCAATTAAATGATTTTTTAAAAACAAAAATAAAAGTTTTACACTAAGTTTGAAGACATCTTTAATTTTGGTTTTTTTTTTCTTCTTTAATTGTATCTCAGTCCATCTCAACAATGATGGATCTACAATTGCAATATGTAAGTAAGCTACAAAATACTCACTATTCATTGAAAGAATTTATTCTTGTCTAAATGAGTGCTCTCATATTCATGTGCTATTTTCATTCATCTTAATGAAGTATCCATAGTTACCACAACCCTTGTAGGAAAATAATTCAAAGGTTGTACCATCAACGTTATTTGTTTCATATCATCATTCCATATTTTGGATTCTTCTTAATTGACTTTCTCAACCTTAGTTGTTAAAATAGTTTTTATTGTAAAATGTAACAATATATAGCCTAGGTAGATGAGATGTGCCAAATATTATGTAAACTATCTCTCTCTCTCTCTTTGTCTATATATATATAATTCTCAAAAAATACAAATATTAAACAGATTCATATTAAATTCTATAGCCCAATGGAATAGATTGTAAGATTGATCTCCATACCTTGATCCAATATAATATTTTACATAACTAAAGTTAAAATAATTGCGTTGAATCCATTTTCACGACAAGACCGACACATAAGGCGCTATAATAGATTTCTTGTCTCCTGGGCAAATAGATAAGCACCACATGCATCACAACACGTTCGGTGGTTTGGGTTCCTCTTTGATTCATGGTTTCTATAACCCAATCGAATAGATTGTAAGATCGATCTCCATATGTTAATGTTGATCCTATGTAATATTTTACAAAACTAAAATTAAAATAATTATGTTGAAGTCATTTTCACGACAAGATCGACACATAAGGCACTATAGTAGATTCCTTGTCTCATGGGTGAATAGATAAGCACCACATGCATCCCCATGCATTCATCTGTTTGAGTTTCTCTCTAATTCATGGTTTCTCTCTAGATCTCAGTTCCATGTCACTTTGTGTGGCTTGCTTTCTAGACAAAATGACACCCATTCCTAGTTCTACATCATTTCACCATGTGTCCATTTTACCTAAATGTCATGTCCCCATCTCAATGAGACTACTAGTTGACAATGTTTCACCCACCTACTAGTTCCCTAGGTTGGGGAGGAGGCATTAAATATTGCAATAAGGGAGCTATGGGACCCAAGAGAACCTTAGTTTGTCATTTACACATTAAATTGGGTCATACAAATAATAAATATGGAAAAAATAAAGTGGCATTGCTTCATAAGGACATTTGGAGGTTCATGGAGACCTTGGGTGACTAGATTCTTCCTTTAACATGTCATGGCTTAACCCCAAATTCAAAATTATGAGTAATGGAACGTTCTTGGAAGGTAAAGAGGCTTCAAGTGACAAATCGTGAGACCAAGGATTTGAATGGGTGAAGAGGAGTAACTCCCCATAGAACAAGAAGAGGCTAGAAAGAAACTAAGTGCCACTTGGAGAGAGATTCCCTGCATTTTATGAAAACAATGATGGAAGATTCTATGATAAGTTAGACCTGTTTGCATACCTAATTGCATACCTATGACAATATGACATGTAAGGGCTAAAAATATCCTCCAAGAGGGCGCACTTGAGGTTTATGATAACAATTCGAATTTGGAGGAAGATGAAGGGTTGAGGAGAAGGACAAGTGTCATGGAGGTTACTAAACATGAAGGATGAGTTGGAGGAAGCCTATGTGAGTGAATTCGACCTTGGAGGACCCTAGGAGGTTTATAAACTTATGTCATGAAGAATGAGAATGGATTGTGATCATTTGAGAATTTTCCTTTGGCATTTTGTAAAGCACTAGCTTGTCCATTGCACAGTGAGTGCTCACTTACCCTGCTAGTGAGCCAATTTCGAGAGAGCCAGATTTTCATCCAAGTTGGTTGTCGGAGAGGCCACCCTGACCTCTCATTTGGATCTTAATGGAGTGTTTTTACTGCATATAGGAGGTTGCTACTATTCGTGACCCATCTCTCCTCCCATTCTCTCAATCCCACTTCAATATTTCCACATTTCTCTATGATGGCGCACTTGTGTGAATGGTGGTTGCACCCCATTGAGTCCAGTTGATTCCCAAGCACGGGTGAATGATTTATGGCTCTAAAATATTTCCCCCATCCTCTCTGTACGTCAAAATCAGCATAAATACATATGTAATTGTCCACACTTCCAAGCTTTGTTGTAACTAGCTTCCATGTGTTGATTTCCCTTTTCAATGGAGTTGTATATATGATGTATGTTGTGACTTGGATCTAACATTATATGTTGTTAGTGAGTTATTTACATGCTTTTAATGGTCTATATTAATTGTGATTTGTTCTGAACCACTATATACACAATTTGTGAGTCAAAGTTGAGCATTTACATGTCATTTCCCTTAAGCAAACATCACTAAATTTATGCATTCGAATATGAAGCTTTGCACCTATGTTTCAGAACTCTTAACTATATCAAATGATATTAAATGAAGTCTAATAATATTCCCCGTGCTCTATTTGACAAGTTCGTAGGGTCACATAGGAGTTGGAGAGACATTTCTGCCCACACCCTAGGGGGAATTGCACCATAAATTACTAGTACTTTTACCATTTTTACCAATGTTCCTGAATTAAGTTGCAGATGTCTATAACCTGTCATGAAATTATCAGAGAGTCCATTGAGTGGTCCTAATACTCCCCATATTATTCCCTAACAAATTTGAGACCCTCTTGTGCCATTCGAATCCCCTATAGTCAAGGCAATTTTTCCTTAAATTCTGCCTTTGTTGGGAATTTTCGAATTGGGTCATTACAATGGTATCAAAGCATGATCTTAGAACCTGTTAGGATTCTATATTCATGTTTCTATATGATTACATTCCTCCATTAGACACTGATACTGGAGACATTAACTGTGAAAGGGAAGGAAGTGGAGAAGTTAATTCTTTTTACGAGGAGATTAAGGCAAAACTAGGACTGAGAGATATGGATGACAAAGAAAATAATGAGGACCTTAAGACATTCATTAAATCATATCTTGAAGGGATGACCAAACATTTTATGCAAGGATTCAAATTGTTGGCTATCCAACTTGGGGGAAAGTCGACACCCGAGAGTAGTAATAGTTCACCTCATGTTGAGAAGAAGACCAATGAGGAAGCCATTTTTTCAAAGATTGGACTTCATAATTGACCCCATGAGTTCAAGAATCAGAATGGGCTTGCAATACCTAAGTTTTTAGAGTCCAAAGAAGGCCCTTACACTACTTATGATGTGATTGAAGCAACAAATGATTGGCAGCAACTAAGTGATGAATGTAGGAAAGTCCTACCTTTCAATCAGTTCATTAGAGCCTCTCTTCAGTTTAAACAAGGAGGAAGTGGGAATAGGGAACCTCCTCTTAATCATGAATTAAAATACACCATGGGAAAATTAACTATTCCTTCCTTTGATGGTTCCTCACAAATGTCTGCTAGTTCTTGGTTGCAAAATTTAAGTGTGTATTTTCAATTAAATCCTATGGTTGAAGAAGATGTATTAAAAATGGCCATTTTACATCTTGAAGGGGAAGCTAGTGATTGGTGGTTCCATGGTCTTAGAACCTTGGGACATGATCATATTTTATATTATGATGGTTTCTCCAATGCATTAATGGATAGGTTTGAGAGGAAAAACCCTGAACTTCCTTTCAAGGAACTAACACAATTGAAGCAAGTTTGAACTCCTGAAGCATATATGTTAGAATTTGAAAATATTTAAGTAGTGGTTTCTGATATATCTATGGCTAGGTTGGTTTTATTGTTTACTGAAGGATTGAAAAAACCTTAGAGAGGGCTCGTGAAATCCCACAAGCAAGCTACATTGAAGGATGCATGAATTTGGCAAGAGATTTGTAAAATGTGTTGCCAAGAACCAAATACCCCCCCAAGCCTAATTTCCCTTCCAAATTCAATGAAGGTAAGAAACCATGGCAAAATGACTCATTTTCCAAAGAAAATAAAGGAGGACCAATAAAAAAAGAACTTAGAAGAAAGAAGTTATGTTTCACATGCCAACAACCTTGGGTTCCGGGACATAAGTGTGCAAAGGGGAAGGCACACTACATGGAAGTTTTCTATGAAGATGATGAAGAGGGGGAGGAGGAGGAAGCAAAACTTGCAGCTCAAGAAGAGGGGTATGAAACAATAGAAGAAGAAGAACCCAATCCTGAGACAAGAAAAATTGCAGCACTCTCGGGTGTACCTAGATTCCACACCTTGAGGCTCAAGGGTAACATACAAGGCCAAAAGGTCACGGCTCTAGTAGATGGAGAAGCCACTCATAACTTCATAGATGCAGGCTTGGCGAAGAGGAAAAAGATACAAGCTGAAACATTTGATGCTTTCATAGTCATCAGTGTGCAGGTAGCGAGGTGTTCTCCTTCATGGATGGCTTTTCCAGGTATAATGAGATACAGATTAAACCTGAGGACCAACACAAAACTGCATTTATTTGTCCTTGGGGAACGTTTGCATATCGGAAAATTCCTTTCGGCCTTAAAAACGTCGGAGCTACATTTCAGCGGGTGATGACCTTGATCTTCCACGATCTCCAGTCTATTATTGAAGTATTTTTGGATGACCTCACTGCTCATTCTCGTATGAGAATGCGTCATCCCTACCACTTGAGATTGGTATTCGAAATATGCCGACACTATTCAGTTAGATTAAATCCTCATAAGTGCATCTTTTACGTGAAGTCAGGTCGTTTGTTAGGATTCATCGTTTCAAAGGAGGGTATAAGAGTTGACCCTTTGAAGGTTGAGGCAATACTTCAGTTGTCTCCCCCAAAGAATATTCATCATCTTCAGTGTTTGCAAGGCATGGCAAACTTCTTACAGAGATTTGTTGTCAACTTTGTCAATTTGACTAGAGGCTTTATGCGTCTCTTGAAGAAGGATACTCCCTTTGAATGGGATGAGCGAGCCCAGGAGTCCTTCGATGCACTCAAGCGAGCCCTAGCATCGGCCCTGATGATTAGTCCTCCAGATTATAGCGGTGATTTTTTATTATATGTGGCCGCGTCTTTACAGACGATTGGTATGGTTTTGGCTCAAGAGGATGAGGAGCTCCAAGAGCATGTCATATATTATCTGAGCCGAAACCTTATTAACGCAAAGATTCATTATTCTCATGTCAAGAAGCTTGCTTTAGCTACCGTACATGCGGTTCAGCGTTTGAGACATTATATTCTCCTTTGCCAGACCTTGGTTGTGGCCCATTTCAATCCATTTCAGTTCGTTCTCACATGAAGGATGATGGGGGGAAAGTATAATAAATGGATTGTCATTCTACAAGAATTTGATCTCGAGTTTGTTTCGGCAAAATCGACAAAGTCTTTAGTCTTTGTAGAGCTCATATCGGACTTTCCGAGTGAGACCGAGGAGTTGGTATGTGAAGATATGTTTGTTGATGAACACATCTTCTTAATCTCTACGTTAGACCCATGGTATGGGGATATCATAGTATATCTGCAAACACAGAGGACCCCTACTCACCTCTCGCGAGATGAACGACGACGATTACGTCACGTCTCTAAGAACTACCTTATAGTGGACAATACTTTGTACCGCCCTGGGGTAGATTCCATTTTACGACGTTGTTTAACTCATGACGAGGCTGAGGTTGTGCTGAATGATTGCCACGGAGGGGCGTGTGGTGGTCATTTATCTGGGCTTTCTACAGCTCAAAATATTTTGAGAGCGGGTTATTTCTGGCCGTCGATCTTTGAAGATTGTGTTGATGCGGTCAAGAGGTGCCACCCTTGCCAGGTGTTTGCACGTAATATGCGCTCGAAACCTGCCCCATTACACCCCATTATCACCGCCGGTCCCTTCACTAAGTGGGGGCTCGATTTTATGGATTACAACCTAGATTCGGCTGGGGGGCACCATCACATTATAGTGGCTGTTGATTACATCACGAAATGGGCTGAGGCTATGCCTAAAGTACAATCCGACGATGAGACAGCCGCTCACTTTGTATTCAACCAAATCATTACTCGGTTCGGGATTCCGAAAGAGCTTGTCATTGACCATGGCTCGCACTTTCAGAACCATATGATGGAAGAGTTGCCATCCAAGTTAGGGTATAAGCAAGAGCACTCCTCTTCTTACTACCCCCAAGCGAATGGACAGGTAGAGGCAGTGAATAAATCACTCAAATCCATTCTCCAACGAACCATTGCACAAAGAAAGAAAATTGGCACATTATGTTATATCTAGCTTTGTGGGCATATCGAACCGCGGTTAAGACTGCCACTGGTTTTTCTCCATATCAGCTTGTGCATGGAGTGGAGTCGACGTTGCCGGTTGAATGCGAAATTCCTTCGTTGAATCTAGCTGTGGAACTCTTACCAGACACTTCACCTTTAGAAGAGCGTTTGGTTCACCTTGAGCAACTTGATGAGCAGTGTAGAGATGCCCTGGTGGCTCTAGAGGTTAATAAGCGTTGCGTTAAGGTCCAATAAGATAGATTTGTCCGTCCAAGAGTGTTTAGTGAAGGAGACTTGGTCCTCTTGTGGGATCAATCGAAAGAACCCTTGGGGGCAGGGAAGTTTAATCCTATGTGGCGTGGTTAAGCGTGCGTTAGAGAAGGGTGCCTATGAGTTAGTCGATTACGAAGGAACAACTTTAGCGGAGCCTAGAAATGGGCTCTATCTTAAAAAATACTATGCATGATCTTTAGCCAACGCTGCTTGTTGTATATTATTGTACATCTTTGCATAGTTAAGTCTTATCCTTATCGTGATCGGGTTTGTGATTAGTTTCCATTTATTTTGGCAGATGTCAATGGAATCTTCCACCTACATAGGATTCGCGGATGGTGCAAGTCGTCACACTCAAAACTCAGCCTCAGCTGCTTTGGTGATTTATACTCCTATGGGTCAGGTACTGTCTTTAGGAGGTGTATGTCTACGGCCATCTTCCAACAATGTTGTTGAATATAGCGTCGTTATTGAGCTTCTACGGGATGCCATTTTGCATGGCGTTTTATCTCTTGAGGTACGTCTTGATTCGGATTTAGTAGTGTCACAGCTCAATGGTTTGTACCATGTTAGAGATCCAACGTTATTGAGAAGGTTCTTATGTGTGAGATTGTTAGAACGGCAATTTGACAGTATAACATATATACACATTCCAAGAAATAATAATCAAGTTGCTGACTCATATGCTAACTACGTGTTAGATTGGCATTTGTTTCATTCATAATAAATTAATCACAAACACAATTGTTACACATGTAAATAAATAAACCGATCACCATAAAACTTTTTATATCAAAAATGTGGTAATACATAGTGTCATAATACAAAATTGGGGCTTTTTAATCCACCATCATATAATACACGATAGTACAAAATGAATACACTCCCAGGTGTATAATCCTGTGGAGAATGAAGAGGGTTTTGATCATGGAACGTCACTACGGCTCTAGCCAGTCGTCGAAATAAACGCACCCATGCGCGTGGCACACCCACCACCTGCCGCTGCATAGCCTCAGGCAAGTCCTCGACTTGCGCCATGGGAACTCTATGATTCAGTCTCACAAAGTTGGTATGAATGCTCTGGAGCGTTCGCTCCGCATCCACACCCGTGATGTCATCTCCTCTTCCCCTCCGTCTATAACGTGGTAAGCCCTCTGGCCGCCGTGGTCCAACATCTGCACACAAATGGTAGATGTCACTATGTATTGTCACACAAAAACATGTTTTTTGCTTCCATATAATCAAGAAAATACAAAAAAATTAAATAACTCAAAAAATTTAAAAAGAGTGAGGGTCGAGATTTGTTACCTATATCGCCATATGCCGATCCTGGTGGCAATGGCATGTCCGGATCCCCCCGAAAATCTATCCCTCCATAGGGGTAGTCATCAATGGCAACAATCTGTCGTCGCCACCATGGAAAGAAGTCAGCTGGATATGGGTTGGCCACCCTACCACCCCCCAATCTGCGCATCGCATCTTCCCAACACCGTTGGGCTGGATCTCGAACCCCGTGGAGAGGAACATCCACTCTAGGGCTCAATCCTGGAACACGCTCGAAGAAAAACGTGCTCAGAATACTGCTGAACCCGAAGTTCCGTACCCTACCTGCCTTACACTCACTGAGCTGATGTTTCATGTTGCTCAGTAGTGTCGTACTCCAGTCATAGACTGTGGGTCTCATACACTCCACTGCATAGAACATCAGGGGCCGCGAGGCCTGGTGGAGTGATGCTAAGCCTGTTATCCTGCCTAGCGTCAGTAATATGGCCTTTAGACCCAGCAACTGTATAGCATTGGTAGGGACTTGACTCCCCACCTTCTCAGTGTCTGGAAAACAGTACACGGCTATGTACTCATCGATAGTCAGGCCACCCCCTGGCCCACCTCAGGAACGAAGGTTCACCACTTCCCCTCATCTAGAAACCTCTATAGTGAGGGACATCCCACCAATACGGAAGGACTCTGAGTCTGGATCCCAGTAGTCTACCAGCATCTGTAGCAGTCTTGGTTTGGCTCTCAAACCACCAAGACACCAAAACTTATAGAGTCTGCATGCACGTAGAGCTTGTTGAGCCATTAAGTTGGCCCTTACTGCTTCCTCTACTTCACCATGCTCACACTCTCTCCATTCTAGCACCATCCTGCAAAATAAATTGCAAAATTACCCATTAGTTTACTTGAAAACATTATGCGTGGCCTCATACGTGACTGTTTTGAAAATAGCTGCGTATGTACGCGGCTTTTAGGCCATTTTCCACATATAGCCGACCCTATACGCGGAAAAAACCTCGATATTCGTGTGGGCATCAGCGCACACTTTGGGATGGCTTAAACATTTCATTTAACCATGAAAATCTTTAAAAATTATATCAAAATGCAAGAGGAGAGCATGAGTAAATACCTGGAAGAAACAGTTGTGAATTCCGCCGGCTGGATCCCCTGGAATTTGCAGTTGAAAGTCAAAGCTCAAATCGGTAAAAGTTTCAAATGATTTATATTTTTTACTATTTATAGAAAAAGCTTCAAATATTTGAAAAATTTTACCCCCTTTCCTATAGTTTCGACAGTTTCTAACCATTTTGGACCGTTTTTGACATAATTGGTGATGTAGAAGACCTTTTTCAGTGTCGTTTTAGCCGTTGGATTGACCCTTTCGTGCCGATCTCAGGTATCATGTCTAAACTGGCATATAGGGTAGGTTTCACCACCGCTTGCATTTTGCATGACCTTGTGACCATATCACCATGACCTTAGGTACGAACCCACTCTATTATGTCACGGAACCTTCTTGTTGCTTTAGAAGTGGCATGATATGAGTGGTAGAGCTTCACCTTACATGGGTACCCTAGTTAGCACCTTACTTACATTTGGTGCCCATGCCGATGGTTTCTCCTTTAGGGTGTGGGAGTCCGTTGTATAGTACTACCATGACATTTCGCAAGAGCCTCATACTCCTCTTGATCTTATGCTGGCCTATTTCCCTCAGGACTCCCTCATGTCAAGTTGTGAATGCATTATCATGAGCTTTGCCTGCCTTATTGAGCTTTATGTCGACTCTCCTGACATTGCATTTTAGCCATATAGCCCGAGCTTGTCTCATGTCTAGCCATGTAGAGCCATTTTTTATATCCTTCGCAGCTTGATTCCCTTTTACCGGGAGGGGATTTTCCCCCGAGTGTCGATATCCTACACATGTATCCTTGCATTGAGCATAGGTATGTTCCACTGCTTGGAACTAGTTTGTTTGCCCTTATGACACTCGTCGCCTCCTAGTTTGTAACTATAAAGCTAGTTTATTCTTTTTTCAAGCTTTTCAAATAACTGAAAAAGTCCAAAAAAAACAAAAAGCCGGACAAGGAAAGATGTTATCTTTGGCAGCTATCGAGTCGTGTCGCCTTCAAACAGAGCATTGTATATCACATCCATTGGTTGGGTTATAGTTTGACTTTAGGAGCTATACCCGTTTATCTGAGTTTATCTCCACCGACTGGTTAAGCTTCCAGTCCCTATGGAGCCTCTGTTGATGCCTCCTGTGTCACAGAGATGTCCTAGTTTGTATATCGAGTCTATGCTGCCTTCATTCAGTCACCATACGTCGTTATGCTCTTGTTCGAAGGAAGTTGAAACTTGAGTCGGCCATTCCTCAGTTATCTTGACTTTGCATGTCGGTCATTACCGGTACAGTTCCTGGTTCATGCACCTATGATCGAGTCCTTCCACATTATACAGCCTTGTTGAGTACCTCGTGTTGGATGATGGGGGATGCCTTAATGCCCTCCTTCCAGCGGATTTCATCCCATCGAATTTAGATCATTTATTCTGGGATTGGAGTCTAGAGTCATTTTGAGTGCCTTGAGACTTGCAGTCATCAGTGGAAGGTTCTCTCACCATCGATAGTTTCTTGGGAATACATCAATGTCCCCTGATCGATGGATCCTTTCAAGTGTTCGACCTCAACACATCTATTCACACTTGTTAGTTTGCACTCTAGTACCTTGATTCACATTTTCATCATTGGTGGGTGATCTCGCGTCTGTTAACGGTATAAATTAATGAACGGTAATCAGACGATGGACTACTATGTTCGACCTCGACACCTCTATTCGCATAGTAGGACATGTACTCGTAGCAGGTTGTGTAGAAGACTTTCCAGATTGGTGGCATCTCTTAAATGCTACCTCCTTGATCGTGCCAGTGTTCATGAGATTTCAGCTCTCGTGACTTGATTCCAGTGTATGTCAGACATTTCCAACCACTATGGAGATGACTTGATCTATTATATATCTTTAGCCATTTTGGAGATCATGGTCCTTTGTATATTTTCATCATGGAGATTTTGATATATGTATATTGTACGTGGCGATGACCACATATGTGATATCATGTATCATGCCTATTCATGGCCATTGTACTCTTATGTATCCGGGACTGCTATATGTATTTGCAGTTATATGCAGAGTTTTATTATGGTATTATGTTGATTACATGGCTGGTCGTCCATTTGGGATCCTTCATCACTCCACTTCTAGGATGGACTTATAATGTATTTCGGCCATCGTATAACCCCTCTGATCTCATACATTAGGGGGCATCTGTTATAGCGGATTTCACCACTCTAGGTGAATCACACTTTGTATGGCCTTCCCCTGTCCCGCTGCAGACTCCTTAGCCCCTATGGACCACTTTTTGTCCTTTGATGTTTCCTTGATCATCCCTAAAAACACATGAAAAATGCTATACACGACTTTTAACCTTATAAGCGCGTACATACGCGGGTTTGAGCCATATAACCGCGTACATCGGGATGTGTAAATAATCCAAATCCTTTTGGAGTTTTCCTTTACATGGATCCGACTCATTTGACTCTTGGCCTTCCATATGCCTTGAGATCGCTCGGATTCGACCTTTCAGTACCCCTTTGAAAAGCTATGTAAGGAACCCCTTGGTACATTGAAGGCAGAAGAGAGAATTGAGAGCAACGAAACTATAGTCCATTGTTTCCGGAACTTATGTTGAGGGAAATATTCTCATGGAAAGGGTTGGAGGATGATGTTCTGAAGTATGTTAATGAATGCCCCACATATCAACAAAATAAAGTGCAACACACTCATCTGGATAGCCTCTTATACCCCTTCCATATTCCAGAACAAAAATGGGAGAGCATTTCCATGGACTTCATCACTGGTTTGCCCAAGGTATTTGGTAAGGATTGCATATTTGTGGTGGTGTATAGGCTCACTAAATTTTCTCATTTCTTTGATG
Source organism: Pseudotsuga menziesii (assembly GCA_001517045.1). NCBI lineage: Eukaryota > Viridiplantae > Streptophyta > Pinopsida > Pinales > Pinaceae > Pseudotsuga > Pseudotsuga menziesii. The sequence goes on from LPNX011104183.1 coordinate 61,642, forward strand.
TTACTACAACTTTTACTATTGCACAAGTGGCTGAACTAATTTTTAAAGAAGTTTTCAGATTGCACGAGCTTCTTACGAACATTGTTAGTGACAGAGATAACATATTTTTGAGTGCATTTTGGCAAGAACTCTTCAACATGGTGGGGACCAATTTGACACCTACCACAATCTATCATCCACAAACTGATGCCCAGACAGAGAGGGTGGATCAATGGTTGAAAGGCTACTTGAGGAACTATGTTAGTGGGCAGCAAAAAGTATGGATAAAATGGTTGCATTTGGGTGAGTTTTGTTACAATACTACTTTTCATATGTCCATTGGCATGTCTCCTTTCAAAGCTCTTTATGGCTATGATGCATCCACTTTTATTGACCACATATTTGGTGATAGTAGATCTCAAAAGGCTAAATATTGGATTGAAGAAAGTCAAGAAATTTTCTAGGATTGGAAAGATAACTTGCAAGTTGCCCAAAATCAGCAAAAACAATTTGCATACCAACATAGAGTGGAGAGACACTTCCAAGTGAATGACTTGGTGTATTTGAGGTTGCAGCCCTACAAACAAACCACCATAAAGGGAAAAGGTTCAGAAAAACTCAAATCAAGGTTTTATGGTCCCTACAAAGTGATTCGAAAGGTTGGAGAAGTGGCCTATGAATTGGAGCTTTCCATGGGAAGTAAAATTCATAATGTATTTCATGTTTCATTTATAGAGAATGTTATAGTTCAACAAAATTCAGTTTCAGATACTTTACCTCCTTTGGATGATGAAGGACAACTTGTTCTCATTCTAGACAAATTCTTGAAAACAAGCGAGAGGAGGTCAAGAAGCAGAACAATAAAAGAATACCTGGTACAATGGAAGGATTTGCCTAGCGAGGAGGCCACTTGGGAAGAGGAACAAATTTTGCAGCATCCAAACTTGGCATTGCTTGAGGAAAAGCAATATTGGGTGGGGAGGACTATCATGTACTAATATGTTATGGTCGGTCTTGACCAAAAACTTGTTTCCCACCAAGTATTGCCTAAACTTGATCAAAGCATACATGATGGCTAACATGTCTTTGCCATAAATAGAGTAAAGCTTCTCATGTGGTTTTAGCTTCCTAATCTTGAAATCTATTGGGTGGTGTCCTTACTTTAGGACTACTCCAATGCCATCCCCTAATGCATCACACTCCAAGACAAATGGTTTAGAAAAATCAGGTAATGCAAGAATAAGACAATTTCTCATTACCTATTTCATTCTTTGGAAATCCTTTTCAGCCTCTTCATGCCATTGGAAAGCATTCTTCTTTGTCAAACCAGTGAGAGGTGAAGTGAGTTGGGAGAACATTCTCACAAATTTTCTATAGTAGGTACAAATCCCAATGAATCCTCTCAATTAAGTGATATTTTTTGGATGAAACCATTCTATAATAGCTTTTATTTTTTCCAAGTCCACCTTCAAACCATCTTGACCAATGATGTGTCCAAGATACAAAATTTATGTCAAACCAAACTCACATTTTGACAACTTAGCAAACAAAGATTGATCGTGCAGAATTTTTAATACCACTTCTAGATGATGCAAGTGTTCCTTCCATGTTTTATTGTAAATAAGAATGGCATTAAAGAAAACTAGTACAAACTTACAAAGTTTCTTGTGGAAGATATTGTTCATGCATGATTGAAATGTAGCAGGAGCATTTGTCAATTCTAAAGGCATGTCAAGAAACTCAAAGTGACCATAGTGACATCTGAAAGCAGTCTTTGGTATGTCTTCCTCCCTCATTCAAATGATGATAACCAAATCTAAGGTCAATATTTGAGAAGAACTTTGGTCCATGGGGCTCATCCATGAGCTCATCAATCCTTGGTATGGGATATCTATTCTTCACTATCTTCTTATTCAATGCTCTAAAATAAATCCACATCCTCAAGGTTCCATCCTTTTTCTTTACCATAACAACTGAAAAGGCATAATGGCTTGAATTAGGCCTTATGAGGCCCAATTCCAAGAGTTCTTTAATGGCCTTTTCAATCTCATCTAGAATAATTTTGGGGTAACTATAGGGATGCATTTTGATAGGTTGGGTTCCTATCTCTAACTCAATGGCATGCTCCACCCCTCTATCCGGTGTCCTCCCTGGGGTAATGTCTCCAAAAACCTTCTCATACTTACCCAACAACTGCTCTATCTCCTTAGTATGCTTAACAACCTTCAAGTGAGGCTTATAAGATGTAATCAAACATTCAACAACCCATTCAATGTCTCCATGCCTCAAGATAGACCTCATACTATGATAGGACACTACTTGATTTGGGTAAGTGCATCCCTCTCAAAAAGATGGGTTTCTCATTCGAATTTTTGAATCTCATTTCAGGGACTTGATAGTTCATTGTATGTTCTCCTAAAGAATATAACCACTGGACTCCCAAAACCACACTTGTATCAGCCACATTCACTACATAGAAGTTGTCAGTAATAGTATGATTTCCTATAGTAACTGGGAGCTTTGGAATCCATTTGGTGCAGTCCATAGAATTGTTAGCTGGAATGATGACCGTGATGTTAAAATTGTTGTGCCATTTAGATATTCAAGCAATGAGTCCAAAATTATTATTGCAGTAAAAAGAGAATGAAGATACACACTGAACAAAACAAACCACACAGGAAACAGATGAGTATAGCTCAAGTAATTACAATATCATTGTCACTAATTAAATCTGGTGTTACAATAGTTTACATAAAGGAAGAATTCAAATGCAGTAGGGAGCAATTCGAATATACCAACCAGATCTGACTGTACCTAACGGACTAGCTAACTCATGGTGTCTCAATCAATATCGAAGTCGAACATATCAACTTCCAAATGTCCAACCAACTCATACAATCAATAATAACTAGTTACCTCAGTGCAACTGAGGTGGTTGGTGGGCAAAGGCGCCTACTCCACATGCAGCCATGCATAACTAGCGCTAGCTAACTGACTGTGATCTAACTGAAAGTAAATGGAAGCTAACTAAGACTAACTAGTTCCAACTCCAACTGACTAATGGAGGTTGGTGTCGGGACTACCAGTGGCTCCTAAAATGTAGGGATTGGTCTAGGAGGCGCCCAAACTTATGCATGCACTTGCAATAAGTGGTAGTTAACCTCTAGCAGTGTTCCCCACACTCTAGTAACGGGTACATGTAGCCCCATTAGGCCAAGTGGACCCAACGGTACTGGTGGACCCAATTAATTAATTAAGTTTCCTAAGTTAGGCTAAATAATCTAATAGACAGTATGGTCAAGGGAGGATTAATAATCCTAACACCCCCCCTGAATCCTAACTTGGACAATTGTAGGCCCTAGTAACAAGACCATAGGTCACCCAAATACAATCTAAAAGATAGAAAAATAATGTTGCTTAATACAACCGAGGAAACAAGGGAAAACCTCTTGGGAAACCCCCCCCCCCCTCAAAATAAGCAGGAATAGAAAATTTGAATAAAACTTGTGAAGAAAAAAAACTTGCCACCATTTGCAGCACTATGCAGCAGCAAATGCAGTATATTGGTTCTTCTGTGCAGGTGAAGCTCTGAATCCAAACAAAATGCTTATGTCTGGAGGAATCTTCCTCTTTGGAAGAATAATAATGTACTCAAATGAATCAGAAATATAAACAGTTGCATGGTGAAAATTGGACCCATGTAGAGCAGTTGAAATCAACTGAAGAGAGAGCAAAAGTTCTTGAGAATTCGAACCATGTGAGGAACACCCAAGAATATGATATATGTCAGCCTTGAACAACAAACCATGAGTGGTAAAATCAGCCCCAAGTGTTAGGAGCAAGTGTCCAGGAGGATGCAGAATGTCTTCCTCTTTACTAGTTATGTGACGGGATGAGCATGTGACCAAAGGTAGAGAAGCCCTGGGACTGTGGAGAGCAAATGCTTGAGCTCCATAATCTGATATTGCTTCAGAAATAACCAATAATTCACAAAATCTAATATCAACAAACTCATAAGAGAGAACTAACATCAAATCCTCAACAACAAATTTTAAGGAGAGTTGCGGTGCTTGATTTGTCACACCAAAATTGATGAAACCAGTTACAAGCAATACTGAAAGCTCTTGAATTTTAAAACCTTAACCACATATTATCAGATCATAAAATAAATCAGATCTAAAAAGGTTCATATCATATCCAAAACTGTGCTCCACCGACATGGTAGATGCACAATTTTCTCTTTCAAAATTCTGATTTTTGGTGCATGCAATCATGTAGGAATTTACTGGAAGCTCTAAATTAATGAGAGTGAATGGATCACTCCTATAATCTGATATTATTTCCACAGTATCCATGGTAATACTTATCTGCACACCAACAACATTATTAGATATAGAGAAATCAAATTCCTTTACCTTTTCTGAAACAATCACCGATAAACTATGCACAAAAATTTAAAGAATCACTGGAGAATTTTTGCAAAGAACAGAAGGAGTATTTTTCTTAAAAAACAGAGATTCGAATGTCTTTTTATGGATCAGCCATGTGAGGATATGAGATATCAAATATATCATACACTTTTGGAGCAGCAGGAGAAGGAGTCACTCCAAGGAGACTTTCTTCAATTCGAATTGACTATAGGGAAAATTCTGCTTCTTCTTCATCTTCAACAATTTGCTTTTTTGTAGGAGAGGGAATGAACTCATCATGCTGGATTTTATCTGAACCTCTCTCAACATCTGGGATTTTAGAGTCATCTCCAATATGACTGCTAGGTCCTCCTGATAGAGGGAAAGTGATGGAGGACTTCCTGGAGGCAACCATGTGGTTGGATGCTCCAGAATCTATCAAAAAAGCCTTCGATAGAGAGAGGCTTGCATGCAAGAATATCTCATCTTCTTCAGTCTGCTCTTCATCATCGGACATCTCTGCACCTTGTGGAAGGGAAATATTGTTCATTACACATAGAGCTTTCATCTGTTCGAGGATCTTCTTCATGCACGAGTCTTTTGGATGACAACCCCTCATACAATAGGGACACTTTTTCTTTTCGAACTTCTTCTTTTTCTTAGAGCCGGAGGCTCCTTTGGAAGTCTGTTGATTATGTTTAGGCTTTGAATCAGTTGATTTTGGCTCCTTTTGCTTTGATTTCCCTTTGGTTTGCGCTTTGGTAGAGTCAATAACTAGGAGAGACTGATCTTTGGAGGTATTGATGACTCCCATTCGAATCAACTTATCTTGCTCCTTGATTAAGGACTCATAAAAGAATCTAATGAAGGAATTTTCGAATCGGGGAAGCCATCCCGCTTTGAATGAAATATAGAAGCAAATACATAATACTCAGGACCAATTTTGCTGAGTATGGAGAGGACATTTTGCTCATCCTTCCGTTCTATTCCGCACTGTTTGCATTGAAGTGCAAGAGACTTGAATTTAGTAAAGAATTTTTCAATAGAATCAAAACTGATGGGATGTAAGGCTATCAACTCATTCTCCAGGAGGTATCCTTGAAGCTCATCTTGTTTTCCAAACAAGTCTTCAAGCTTATCCCAGGGTTCTATGGGTGTCCTCAAACCTTCAAGGTGGAAGAGGAGATCTCTAGATATATGAGTGCATAGATAACCGAAAGCTTCATCACAACGGTTCAGAAACTTGTTCTTTTCAACTGGTTGATGGGGCTCAGCCTCCCTTCCAAGTATTATCCTGAGGTATCTATGCTTGCACAAGGCCAACTGCATATCAATCCTTCAACCAAGATCATTGGAAGTTGTAAGGATCCGTGGTGTAGGAGATTGAGAATCCATAATTCTCCGGCCGAAAGATCACAAAACTTCACACAAGCTACGTAGCACCTATAGATTTTTCACTACAAAACACTAAAGCATTCGAACTATGTTAGAATCATGCTTTTCCTCTTGACATGAACATGTTTTCAGGGTCCGTCACACCCGCACCGCTACTCTGAATAAATTCAGAGTTAGCAAATCAAGATTGGGGACTTCTGTGGAAACCCAGCTGCTTCTGATGTTCAATGGAGAGAAACAAACATGAAGCCTACTTGAAATGGCTATGATACCATGTTAAAATTGTTGTGCCATTTAAATCTTCAAGCAATGAGTCCAATATTATTATTGCAGTAAAAAGAGAATGAAGATGCACACTGAACAAAACAAACCACACAAGAAACGGATGAGTATAGCTCAAGTAATTACAGTATCATTGTCATTAATTAAATCAAATGCATTAGGGAGCAATTCGAATCTACCAATTGGATCTGATTGTACCTAACTGACTAGCTAACTCATGGTGTCTCAATCAATATCGAAGTCCAACATATCAACTCCCAGATGTCCAACCAACTCATACAATCAGTAATAACTAGTTAACTCAGTGCAACTGAGATGGTAGGTGGGAAAAGGCGCCTACTCCACATGCAACCATGCATAAATAGCGCTAACTAACTGATTGTGATCTAATTGAAAGTAATTGGAAGCTAACTAAGACTAACTAGTTCCAACTCCAACTGGCTAATGGAAGTTGGTGCCGGGACTCCCAGTGGCTCCTAAAATGTAGAGATTGGTCTAGGAGGCGCCCAAACTGATGCATGCACATGCAGTAAGTGGTAGTTAACCTCTAGCATGTTCCCCACACTCTAGTAACTGGTACATGTGGCCCCATTAGGCCAAGTGGACTCAATGGTACTAGTGGACCCAATTAATTAATTAAGGTTCCTGAATTAGGTTAAATAATCTAATAGACAGTATGGTCAAGGGAGGATTAATAATCCTAACATGTGAAACCATCAAAAGTTTCAGTTTGTAGCTTTCTCCTCTCCACCAAGGCTGCATCTATGAAGTTATGAGTGGCTCCTCCATCCACTAGGATCGTAACCTTTTGGCCTTGTGTGTTACCCTTGAGTCTAAGGGTGTGAAATCTAGGCACACCTGAAAGTACTACATTTTTTCTTGTATAAGGAGTGGGTTGCTCTTCTTCTATTGTTTCATACCCCTCTTCTTGGGCTGCAAGTTGTATCTCTTTCTCCACTCCCTCTTCCTCATCTTCAATGTAGTGTGCCTTCCCTTTAGCATGCCTATTTCCCGGAACCCAAGGTTGTTGACATGTCAAGCACAATTTATTTCTTTTGAGTTCTTCTTTGCTTGGCCCTTTCTTATTCACCTTGAAAAAAGAGTCATTTTGCCATGGTTTCCTACCTTCTTTGAATTTGGAAGGAAAATTAGGCTTAGGGGGGTATTTGTTTTTTGGCAACACATTCTCCAAGTCTCTTGTCAAATTCATGGCATTCTTCAATGTAGTTGGATTATGGGATTTAACGAGCCCTTTCAAAGGTTCTATCAATCCTTCAGTAAATAGTAAAATCAACCTAGCCATAGAAACATCAGAAACCATTACTAAGATCTTTTCAAATTCTATCATATATGCTTCAAGGGACCCAACTTGCTTTGATTGTGTTAATTCTTTGAAAGGAAGTTCAATGTCTTTCCTATCAAATCTCTCCATTAAGGCATTGGAGAAACCCTCATAGGATGAAATCTGATAATGTCCCAAGGTTCTAAGACCATGGAACCACCAATCATTGCCTTCTCCTTCAAGATGTAGAATGGCCATTTTCAGTGCATCTTCCTCAACCATAGGACTCAACTCGAAATACACACTTAGTTTTTGTAGTTAAGCATTAACAGACATTTGGGAAGAACCATCAAAGGAAGGAATAGTTACTTTTCCAATGTGATACTTTAATTCCCGATTTAGAGAAGGTGTCCTATTCCCATTTCCTCCTTGCTTAAGCTAATGAGAGGCCCAGGGGAACTTATTGAAAGGCAAAACTTTCCTACATTCTTCACTGAGTTGTTGCCAATCATTTGTTGCTTCCTTCACACCATAAGTGGGTTCAAGGTTCTATTTAGACTCTGAAAACTTAGGAATTGCAGGCCCGGTCTGATTCTTGAATTCATGGGGTCATTTGTGAGGTCCAGACTTTGAGAAAATAACTTCCACATAGGTCTTCTTCTCATCATGAGGTGTACTATTACTACTCCCTAGTGTTGACTTGCTCCCAAGTTGGCTAGCCCAACAATTAGAACCCTTGCATAAAATTTATGGTCATATATTCAAGATATGACTTCATAAATGTTTTAAGATCCTCCTTATCCTCCATATCTTTGAATCCTATTTTTTCCCTAATCCTCTCGTACTCATAATTAACTTCTTCACCTTCTTCTCTTCCACTGTTAATGTCTTCAGTCTCAGTTTCTAATGGATGGAGACTATCATTAGGAAACATGAATAGAGAAATCCAACAGATTCTAATATCATGCTCTGATACCACTGTAATGACCCAACTTGGAATTTCTAGACAAAGGCACAATTTGGGGCAAAAAACGGTTTAATTAGTCTTGACTCTAGGAGTTCCAAATGGCACCAAAGGGTCCCGAATTTGAAATGGACTGATATTATGAGTATTAATTCATCTCAATATATTCTCTGATCACTTTAGGACTGACTTTATACCTCTACAACTTCATATGGGGTTAAGGAAAAAAAGGGGAAAATTACTAGGAAATTGTGATGAGATCCCCCGTAGTGTGTAGACCAAAGGGCGTCCCAACTCATGTACGACACTCAAACATTTATAAACAGAGTATGGGGACTGACATAAGATCTCATGGACTATCATTACACATGGTTATTAGTTCTGAAAACTGGTTATATTGTTCCACATTCGTTTGATAAATTTCAGTGATACTGCTTAAGGGGAAATGACATAGATAGCTCCATTTTAACTCATGAAAAGTAAATGAAATAGTTCAGAATAGAGAATAATGAATGTGGACCATATACAGCATAAAAATATCTTCCTCAACAGCTTTTTACATCATAGAAATTCCTTAATATAGATCAGATACATATCTCCTTCGAAATGGAAGCCAACACATGAAAACTAGTCAAACAATAGCTTGGAAATGTGGGCATTTTTGCACATGTATTTCTGATAATTTGAATTACAGAGTGTAGGGACACCATATTAAAGAGCCAAACATCATGTACCAAATCTTGGTCATCAACTCAGCTCAAGCAATCGCAAGCACCATTCTCACAAGTGTGTCATCATATGAAAACATGGGGAATAGTGAGATGGGGATGAAAGAAAGGGGAAATAGATGAGTCACGAACTATATCAGCCTTCAATATGCAACTAGAACACTCACCGTGCAATGGACAAGCAAGAGCCTTCCAAAAAGCCAAAGGCAAATTATCAAAATGATCAAAAGAAATTCTCCTTCCTCGTGACATATTTTTATATTCCTCATTGGGTCCCCTAAGGTCGAATTTCCTCCAAAGGCTTCCTCCAACTCATCCTAGTAGTTTAGTAACTCCTATGACACGTGTCCTCTTCCTCGTGCTTCAACTCTTTCCAAAATTCGAATGGATGCCTCTAACCCCCGAATGTGCTCTCTTGGGGGCTATTTTATCATTTTACGTAGGGGCCAAAACGAAGGCTTTGCTTCTCTGACTTTGTTCTTAATGCATGATTCCTTGATTTGCATCAAGGAAGAATATTCTATCACTGGAACTGCAGAGCATTCTGAGGTTTTCCTATTAGTGACATGACGGTGGCTGCTATATGCCTTGATGACAGACCTGCTTCTTCAATTTGGTCCTTGGGAGATCCATGATCAATATATCGATCAGGGAGCACCATTGGTCTCCACTGCAAAAGAAAAATGATAATACAAGAATTAGCATGATGATTTAGCCTTATAATTCAAGTTTTATGAAGGAGAGAGAGATTGATGCAAAGAGCCTACCTTGAGGTTTCCATCAAGAAGCCCATGCAATGCAAGAAAGTGGGAAACATGAGATCCAAACCCTCCAACGGAACCTTCTTCCACAGTAACAAGGATTTCATGTTCCTTCACCAATCTCCGAATCAGGTCCCCATCCAGAGGCTTACAGAAACGAGCATCAGCAACAGTAACTGATATACCCTGCTCAGCTAGCATCGCCCTAGCTGCAAGGCAATTTTGGACTATTGAACCATAGCCAAGAATGGCAATATGAGTACCCTCTGCAATAATCCTGCCTTTGCCAATCTGTTTCACACAAACCAAAAAATGTCAGCGGAATTCAGGAGGAGGGAGACTAATAATATCGAGCGAAATCACATCATATGGATAATG
>LPNX011104183.1:71971-114463 GCA_001517045.1 Pseudotsuga menziesii
AGTTAATCTCATGCGTCGAGAGAGGTAGTGATTATCCAGGCTAAGCTACAGTTGGATTTCCGTGCCTGGGCATCTACTTTCAGCCATGTTCTTAACTTGTAATCAATCCCAAATGTGCCTGCTACTAAATACTGTTGTAACTACAACTAGTTGTACAAATCCATAAATGAATATAAAATTAAAAAGAACATAACCTGATGCACGTATAATTCAAAGCTTTCCATTAAAGATTTCCGCAGTTCACTTTATTTCCATTTCCATGGCAATGTACTGAATTCATTACCTGATCGTAGCCTCTTTGTAAGAAGGACGAATAGATTGCACAGAATGGTTTCAATCCTTCTGTTGCAAGCCCTGCCGCAAAGGTGACTGCATGCTGCTCTGCAATGCCCACATCGAAACAGCGTTCGGGAAACCTCTTCTGAAAGTAATTCAGCCCTGTTCCCCCACCCATAGCAGCATGGACGGCCACAATTTTCTCATCTCGCTCTGCTTCTGCAATCAAGCCCTCCGCAAAGTATTGGGTGTAGCTGAGTGTTGAGCTCTTGGATTTGAATTGCTTGCCAGTAGTCGGATCGAATTTCACCACACCTAGACAATAATTGGTTTGAATTTCAGACAGTCAGAGAGAGACAAGCAGAGTAATATTAATAGAAAAACTCAAGACAATTGATGCACAGTTCCATGAGTTTCATAAAATGCTATAAAAATTGAAAGAGGAACCACAGATTTTAATTCTACAGTGTCTGAAAATGTCATGAGGCAACACATAGATAAAAAAAAACAGGGAAATTGCAAAGGTATATACAATTTCAGATAGTAGGTGCAGATAAGCATACCATGTAGTTTATCAGCTGCTTTTTCTGCAGGTGGATAACCCTTCCCCTTCTCTGTGACTACATGGATGAGGACAGGCCCTGGAGCAGGCATGCTTTTCACATTCTCAAGAATAGCTACCAAATCCTGAACGTTATGTCCATCGACAGGGCCAATGTAGTAGAGTCCGAGGTCTTCAAAGAGGGCAGAACCAGGAGAACTAAACATTCCTCTAGCATATCCATCCACTTTTGCAGCTATCTGATGGGTTACACCCCGAATTTGATGTGTCAAATCCTGCAAACAAAAACAAAATTCAGACTTCTTTGTAGATATAAAGAAAGCAACGAAGAAATCTGAAGTACATAGCTATGAGCAGAGGGGTGGACTAGGCATCGACCTTGGCTACTTCTCGCAATTTTCGTAATTTTTTGCTGGCTTGAAGCCTGCAAAGAGCGCTGCTAAGAGCACCCACCGGGGGAGCAGGACCATCTACAGTAGCAGTAGGCAAGGAAACCTGCTTGTTGTCATTTAGAATAATTATCAAGTTTGAATCAAGAAAGCCTGCATTGTTCATAGCTTCATAAGCTTGTCCAGCAGTCATTGCACCATCCCCAATAACAGCTATAACATGGTTATGCTTGCCCAGAAGATCCCTACCTACAGCCATACCTGTAAAACCATTCAATCAACATATAAATGCATTAGATTAAACCAAAACTGAAATTGGAAGATTTTCTTTAATAATTTTGCAGTTCAAATGTGACCCTCCCTTAATGTCGAAAACACATCAGAATGAGCTTTAACTTTCAGCTATAGTCTATCAGCATGAAAACCAAAGTCTTGAAATAGGTACAACTAAGAATTCATCCCAATAAGCCCATTGGAAGCCCCCAAAAACAACTAAGAATTCATCCCAATAAGCCCATTGGAAGCCCCCAAAAACAACCAGAATCCATAGACAAGAAGTAGTTGCACTTGCAATTTTGTCCATAATCAACACAAATGGAAAAAAAACAGCTTATAAATCATAAAACCCTGCAAAATATCTACTAAGAAATGAACACCACTAATCTAGTTAATCTAGTTGAACTTAGGAACCGCTTCTTCAGATTTTACTAGAAAGGAGAGAAGTAGAAGTTCCTCCATAGTGTACTAAAGGTGGGAACATACCAACAGCAGCAGAAATGCTGGTAGAGCTATGTCCAACACCAAATGCATCGTGTTCGCTTTCGACGCGCCTAGGGAAGCCAGCTAGACCAGAAGTTTGTCTCATGGTGCCCATTCTTGACCTCCTTCCTGTCAATATTTTATGTGGATAAGACTGGTGGCCTACATCCCACACAATTTTATCATGTGGAGTGTTGAATACATGATGAAGTGCAACTGTGAGGTCCACAACACCGAGGCTTGCACTCAGATGGCCTCCTGTCTCTGCAACACTAAATATGATATCTTCTCTAAGCTCCTTCGCAAGCTGCCTCAACTCCTGCAAACAAATAAAATGACACACAGCATTTGAAGCTTGTCAGGAAGCAACATTAATAAAGTCTCTAGAGAGATGGATGAAAACTGCCGAATACAATCAATTTTTTTAATGTTTTTTAACAAAACCACCACGTTCATAAGATGAATAAAAATTCTAAGAGGTATTCACAATTAATTACAGAAACAACAATTGATTAATCCCTAAACAAACAAACCAAAAGAATCTGAGAGTTCCTAAGTCAATTGATTATTCCTAAAACAAACAAACCAAAAGAATCTTGGAGTTCTTAAGTCAAATTCCCCATATGACTCAAGAGTGATTATCCAAGCTAAAGGCGAGATACTGTTGGATTCTTGTGCCTTGTATCACCTGCTTGCAGATCATTTAATGTCTTATAACTTGGGGGTGTGTATGTTGTAAGATTCGGCTAAAAATATTTTACATGCAGCAGAGTAATAAATGCTTTGGCTGCAGCACTGTGAACCCTTGGATCTCAACTTGCAGCAGAGTAATAAATGCTTTGGCTGCAGCACTGTGAACCCTTGGATCTCAACTTGTTGAGATCCAAGAGTTCACAGTGCTGCAGCCAGAGCATTTATTACTCTGTTGCATGGTTAATATTGTTCTGGTAAGATTCAACCTTACACATCCTAAATATTACAACATTTACACATCCTAAATTGTACAACATTAAATGCTATACAGCCTGGTAGTTATCTAGATCCAACAATACATACTCAAAATGGTAGAGCATTAAATATTCTGCAGCCAAGTGCTTGTGATCCCTCTATCACTATCAGCTATTACTATAATTACGCCTCGCGACGCCTACTGGATACAGTTGTAATTGCACGGTGCACTCATGGTGCCTATAGGACATTACTACAATAACACCTTATCTGTGCCAAGCTATTAGTACATGCTAACTTTGCAACGAATTTCCATGTGACCCAGTGGATCAGTGATGGCAACCCAACTGTGTAAATTAGCATGATTGATAAGTCATGAAGATACTCCCGAGACATCAAAATTAGATCATCTTATTCCTTGAAATGTTTAATTTGAGGAGAACCATTCTTGGTTCAAGAAAGATTTAAAAAATCATTTAGGTTGGCTGCCTTACCTTTATGTTGAAATTCTTCATATGGATTGGATAGTTTATAGTGTCCAACAATGGCGTTGGAGGCTTCTCACCACTGTACTTAATCATTAGAGGACCATCCTCTACGGTGTTGGAAAGTCCTTTCATGCTTTCTTCTACTTCAGCCTGGCTTGATATTGCGGAGACTGTTACATGCTACAACAGAAAACAAGCATTCGTTCAAATTCACAGAATAAAAGAGCCACGAATGCACTTTGGCAGCCTGTTGGATTTACAAGAATACCTCAAGATAAAATGCTAACAAAAAGCGTTTGGGTACTTTAAAATATACTGTTTTCTCAAGCTCAACTACATGAAATTCAGAAGAAGGGTACCTTGGATTTTAATGGAATCCTTTGAAAAATTGAAGTATTCTGCTTCGGACAGATCTTGACAACCTGGCTCCACAACGAAGTTCCTGGTTTAGATATATTGCTCCCATGGACGACCATTGAGGGTGATGATGCCATAGAAGCCACTCCCAGTGATGTCATGTTTCACTCTAAAGTCCTCGTGAGGATTAGATTCAAATGATAACCAAGACAATTGAGATCGAGGTGGTATCTGAACAAGTTATGAAAATTCAAGAGTTAAAAATTCTTGTAAACAACACGCAGGCAGAGATTAGAGTAGCACTGTGGAGAAAACGGAACTATATGAATGGAATTTAAAAACACCACATTCGAATAAGGACGGGACAGAAAGGTAAGCAACAGAAAGCTGAGACGAAGGACATGGATGAAGCCTAGCAGAAGATATATAAATTCGGCAGCCAAGGCCAGTGTAGCAATATATTAGAGTAAGATAGGCCAATCAGTAAAATACAATGCTACCAGGTTTATGACATTCAAAGACACTATGATACTTGCTTGAATTTGTGAAAATGAAGGAGGATCTGCATACCTATTTATCAGTGCCAACTAGAAGTAAAGATGAGGCACCAAATCATAGGATGTAGCAGAGCGAATAGTTCGCTCCATAGGATGTACCAAATATTTTATGTATTGGTTTGTTTCAACGTTTTCTTCATGTATGTGGATGGGCGAGTGCGCTGAAGTCATCCGCAAAGGCCTTTAGATACGTTTCTTTGGATTTTAGTGAATGATTTTGACACTCAAGTTGGTCTCAAAATCATAGTACAGTACAATTGCTGGGGTTTTATTGCAATTAGTAAGTTTAATTTTTAGCACATGTGTAATATACAAGTTGTAAGGAGTGTCGTATACTAGTTTAGGTGGGTTATATTTTGGAGCACTATAAGCGCTAATTAAAACGTTTCCAACCTGTAGGAATCTGGCAGAGAAATTATGGTTAAAATCCTTATTTAAGGTGTTTAAATCTTAAATCTGATGATCTAGGTAGTTTTAAAATTAAATTTTTAGTTTAAAGTAGACACTTATAATTGCTAAAATTTCAAAATATTTGAAATCACAATTTTCAGTAACAGATCTAACTCGGTTTTATCAGAATTTCATTGGAACCCGGCGTTTTAGTTGTCTTTTATCTTACTGCCTATATTTCTCCATACTTAATAAATATATTTAAAATGAATTTTTATTGATTTTAAAGTCAATTCATTTATATTTATTGAAAGCTATTTAAAAAAATAATTATATTTGATTAGGTGATAATTATTTATATTTAATTTATATTTAAAAGTTATCCTTAAAAAAATGAAAATAAATTATATTTAGTTTTTTACATGGTAATTTTATCCATTATTTTGGTATTAATTTGATATTTTTAGATCATAAAAATAAATTATATTTAGATTTTTATATGGTTAAATCATAACAAAATTAAGATATGGATAGATTTATATGATTTTAGAAACTTGTTTTCAAAAATATTTATAATTAATTTTAATAAATATTTTTTATATATTTTTTAATTTAAATATGTTAATTTTTCAAAACTTAATACCGCTCCAGCAAGCTTGATGACATGTGTAATAGAGTTGTAAGGATAATATAAGAGTTGGAAAACGTGCTTCAAGAGTGCATTTATCTATCTTGGTGCGGCAGGGGGTGCGGGGTTTTCTTCACCTAGGAAGGCATTATGGAAACAACCTTCTTTTAGGGTCTTGGGTCTAAGACAAAAAACATTGCCGAAGCATTAGCCCTTTGGCAAGGATTGGTGATTGCCAAGAACAAGGGAATTTCTAAGCTTATTGTGCTGGGAGATTCGAGGATTGTGATCCAAGCAATGGTTGAAGGTCATCTCCCTAATAATTTACAGCTCACACAAATATTATCTAAGATTCGATGCCTAAAACGATCTTTCCATAAAATAGATTGTTTTCATGTGTTAAGAGTGCACAATCAGGAGGCAGACCTAGCAGCAAATCTTGGGTCCATGCTAAGCCCTGGCACCCTCCAAATCAACACGAATTTCGAGTTTTGCCCTCTTCCATAGAACCAGGGTTGGATCATGGTGACGTGGGAAAGCTTGATGCGTGTGGGGTCGTTCTGTGAAGGACATGCATCTTCATTGCGTCGTGTGGGAAAGGACATGACGCGTGGGGGTCACGTGCCATCTCGTGGGAGCACTGAGCAATGCATAGGAGCGTTAACAATTCAGGTACAAAGGGGCGTTCTGTGCAAGCGCAATGGAGGGATGAGGTCTCGTCGATCTGTCGGGAGGTTGGAAGGATATGTGAGTATTAATGGAGACTATGATTATTCCGGGTGCTATGGCAATTTCGAGCGTGGGACGCAAGGTTATAATTCTAGAAAAGTAAAAGGAAGAGGCATCGTTATCTGGCTGGTCTGCATGCAATTTGAGTCTGTGTTTCGTATTCGTTCTAGAACAAAGCTGCAAGAGATTGCTTCAATGGCTAACTCTGATTCGATGGGTTCTTCCTTGCCGGATCTTAGGGATTTCGATGTTCGGGAGGAGGTGGTGAAGATCAAAGAAACAGTGGACATCATTGATTCCGAAGGTGGCAGAAGATTGGGCAATGTGGAGGGAGATTTGCCTTCCTGAGAAAAGAACTCAAGCGCACAATTAGAAAGTCTAAAACTACAATTCTCAGGATGTTAGCAAGCGTGGAGGTGAAAATTGAAAAACTCGAGCTCAAGGTGGTCATGCTGGAAAATGCGAGCAATTCAAGTTCCTCTTCCTGCTCCTTTGGGAAATCAACATAGTCGGTGGTCTTAGTTTGCCTTCTACAGGCGTCTGATTCGACCGGGTCTCGTATGAAGCTCATATGTTGTTTTATGTCTGCTTCTTTGTTAAAAGTTGTGGACTTTGTATGCATCTAGTAGTTTAATTTCCTGTTACCTTCTGTTTCTAGCTTTGTCTCTGCGACCCACTAATGGGTGTTTTGGACCTTCTTTGTCACTTTCATAAGGGCGATGTTAAAATCGACTTGGGTTGATGACTTACTTTGTCGCTTCCACAAGGACATTTTTGTATACTGATCCAGTTTCTTCGGTTATACCACCTTAATATATTATAATTGTTTGTGTCTAAAAAACAATACATTTATCTATCATCTATTTCTCAATATTTAATAAATATATTTAAAATGAATTTTTATTGATTTTAAAGTCAATTCATTTATATTTGTTTAGGTGATAATTATTTATATTTAATTTATAGTTTAAAAGATTTTTTTTTTTTAAATGATTATATTTGATTATATTTAAAATTATATTTAGTTTTTTATATGGTTATTTTATCCATTATTTTTATATTAATTTGATATTTTAAATCATAACAAAATTAAGATAGAGATAGATTTATATGATTTTAGAAAACGGTTTTTCAAAAGTTAATTTTAATCAATATAATTTATATATTTTTAATTTAAATATGTTAATTTTTCAAAAAACTATAATATATTTTAGATATAATCATGGTAATTGAAAATAAGAGTTGGGATCATGATTAATAAAAAAATGTTTTTTTTTTTTTTCAATTTGATACTTCTCAATGCAAATATATATGGTAAGAAGAATTTATTTGGTTTTGAGATTTTTATGTTTGAAAATGTTTTTAAATAAATATAACATGTATTTTTATCTTTTTAACTTTTAATTTTTGTGTTGAATTAAATGGACGTTTCTTATATTTGTTGATGGCATCCCTAATGTGCCTCGTTCAAAAATATCCAAATCAAGCTTAGTATAGAACGAGCAAAAAGCTCAATAACATTTGTTACATCATTGAGCTAACCCCTTGAGACTTATATTTGTTGATGGCATCCCTAATGTGCCTCGTTCAAAAATATCCAAGTCAAGCTTAGTATAGAACTAGCAAAATGCTCAATAACATTGGCTACATCATTGAGCTAACCCCTTAAGACTTAGACAACCTTAGATGTGTTATGTGCCAAGAGACATCAAATGTTTAGTCCCACTCAAAGTTGCTAACTTACAAATTTAAAGTTAATATGGATAGATATTGATTTTAAGATTTTTTTTTAACAGCCACGAAATACATACATATCTCAATCTCTTATTCGCATATGTAGTAAGATTGATCTATGTTGATTTAGAAATATTTATATATTTGTAACACATTCAAAGTCACTATCCACAAGAATTTGATAATAGAACAAATCTAAGTTTAAGAACAATTTGTTGTAATATTGAGATTTATATTTGGTGGTTTTTATTTAATAAACGTTATATTAAAATCTATCATTAAGTCTAAACCCTAAATGTAATTCACACTTAGCATCATTACTTCGAAGAAATTGATACCTCTCAATACATGGCACATCTACGATAACGATAAATTTCTATTAATTTTAAAGTATTATTTTTGGCTCATTATTTTTATTCTACACACTCATTTTCTTCATAAAAAAAATATAAATACAATTCATTCATAATCACAAAATTACAGCATACACATGCATTACGCATTTCATGATTCCTTAACAAAAATCACATATTATCACATCCAAAAAGTATTAATAGAAAAATATTGTCACGTCCCCACCCTTCTACCAGAGAGAAGACGTGACTATGCTGCTATCAACCCGGGCAATCTAGCCCCAAGAACATAAGATAAAATGCATTGAAATAAAAACATACAACGGAAGCAAAACACATTCCATTCAAGCATTTAGAAGGTTCATATTATTTCATAAGCAAATACAGTTGCAAAGATAAAATACACAAGAATACTTATCTTGAACGAAGCTTGCCCCGCAACCAGCTACGTCGCTGCAACGTTCCACCCAACCATAGGCAAGTGTGGTCATCAATCTCTCAGCAGCACTGCCACCCCCGAGCTGGGCATGATTCCCACTAGGAATAAGGGAACTACAGCAGACTGATCACACAATATAATTTCGGGGTTTGAGGAAAAATAGTTTGGGAAACAAAACGAATTATCAAGATGGGTAAAGCAACCCCGTAACAACAATTCAATTTCCATAAATGTTTATGGACTTCACGTGGGCAAAACAGACTCAACAACACCCAAAAATCGTCGGTCTCTTCTCCCACTCGCTGGGCATTACCAAAAACGATTTCCAACTTGGAAAACAATGAGGAAATGGAGCAAAATCGTGGGGGAGGCAACCCAACCACTGATCATTCCAAAAATGATTTCCCAACTTGGGGAAATGAAGAAAACGGTTGCCCACTGTTGAAATATTGTAAATTCGAAGAATATTCTATATGTATCTTTTGTGGTCCCTGATGGTCCTACCGGGAGAACCACTTGTATTATCTTGTACCCCGATGCTTCTAATGGGAAGAAATAATAAGAGTCATGAGGCTGTCCCCTGTATTTGTAAAGGTGGGTCATTAGCACCCCAGTGTGGTTACTTGAGCCTACATGTGTAACTCGAGCCTACATGATTAACTCGAGCCTACATGTCGGATGAGTTAATTCAAGTGAACAGATGAATATAAATAGATGTGTGGTGCTCCTCATTTGAGACACACACACTCTCACTTGTGTAGCGCATTAGTGGAGAAGAGAAGTAGCTGGAGAAGGAGAAGGAGAAGGGCTTTGATCTCGTTGTTGGTTTTATCTTTTATCTTTTGGGGCATCTATATTGAGGAAGCTTTTGCTGGGTTTTTCCCTTTAGGGTTTTCCCAGGATAAATCTTTGTGTTCTCCTTTTGTATGGTTGTGCTTGTCTATCTTTCAGTGATCCTGTTTATATGCTTTTGTTATGAAATCGAAATGAAATACTAATGATCTAGCTTAGCATATGAAAATTTAACATGGTATCAGAGCCACCCTGAAAGAAGACATTGTGCAGCTAAAGAATCTAGGGATTCTTAATTTTTGGGTCTCTATCCATGATCGATCAGCAAAAGAAGGCTAGACTGACTCTCCATTGAAGGGCGCATCTTTCTGTCGAAGCGGAATTTGATTCCGAGCATTTTCAGTTTGGGTGCGGAAAATTAGGATTTTCTACAGAAGAAGAATTTTTGAGTGAGACCAGCATAGGATTTTTATCCTCATCAAAATCAAAGTTTAGAGACCTGGATCAAGAAATTTGGTTGGGTGAAACTCCGGGAAAGTCAAACCCTAGTTTGACACCGATCTGGAAAAACCCTAAAAACTAAAACTACTAAGTTTTGGTAAATTCACTATATCTTGATATTGGTGAAGGATCAGGAGTTGAAAATTGCAGAGAACGAAGATAAAATCTTGATTTACATTGTGTCCAAAATTCAGCCTCAGATTCCCTATATTCTAGGAGATATGATCCCTCCAAGTTAGGGTTCCATCCTCTTCCAGAATTCATCCCTAAATAGGACACCTTGGGAGAATTGTTGTAGCATAGGCTACAGAGGTCCAAATGGAATTCCTGAAGATGTTCCAAAAATAGCGCGGACTGTACTTTCTGTGGTCCAGATTTTCGAACCTGAAGATGAACCAGTGACATGTGGCATTCCGTACAACTTCATTGTTCTGAACAGTCCTGTAACAGGTCACATTGGTAAAATGATCATAAATCCCAATTGGTGAAACAAATTCTGATGAAACCTATGGTTTTGTATCAAGGACATGAGAGGTTACCTCAATGCAAAATTTCAGACACAGAGGATCAGTAATTTCAGAGATATCACAGAAATAGTAACAAGAATTTCTACAGAAGAAATTGGAAAACTAGGGCTTCCTGTTTCGGTAGCTTCCCTCCACTGTTTTCAGAAAAGGAGTACATTGGACAGCTCCATTTGAAGAGATATATCTTTATATCCAATAAAATATGAAATATTCAAAGTTTTGAAAATTAGGGTTTCTCTGACAAACCCTAGATTAGTCAGCTCCGGAAGCAGGACGGACACCTCCAATCGGTAAGATCTAATCTTTTGCTATTTGCATTTGAGGTTCTCATTTCAAAGTGATCTATCACATCAGCTTGATGATAAGCTTGGTGAAGTTGAAAACTTCCAAGCATGGAAGTATTTGATCTCTCTGAAGAAAATGAATTGGACACCTACATGAGTAGAGAGGTTCCAGTTCTAGAGGGAGATGAGCCTCAAAGCCTTACACAAGAAGAACTTGATCAAGGCCAAGAAGATCATTGTTGATTCAATCACGGATCAACTTGTACCACAAGTGTCTTCCCTAAAGACACCGAAGATGTTTGATTCCTTGATCAAGCTATTTGAAGATAAGAACATAATTCAGAAGATATATTTGAGAAAACAGTTGATGTGAAGTTCCATAATGCATAACATCTTGAAGCGGTAGAAGAAGAAGCAGAGAATGGCCTCCCATGATCATGGGATTCATTCATGTGAGGAATGTGTGCCAAAAGGAAGTGATTACTTTCAGTTGACTCTGGGAAGAAGAAGAAGCTCGTCTCATAAGAAGAGAAGAAGAAAGATGGGAGCAAATTGAAGATCAAGCTCTCACCATTCAAAGAAGATCCCTCAAGCGATGAGGAATATGAAGAGCTCAATTCTTTACGAACCTCTTATCCATCTTATCATTTGGATAAGAAATGATGATTTCATGGATGAAGAATATGATGACGCAGAATGATCAAGAAGGAGTCTACCCACGAAACAAACAAAAGATAAGTATTCAATTGTCATTTAATGATATTGTTTTGTTATGCATTTGATTATATTCAGTTGATGTGTTGTTTGCATGCATGTGATGGGTAAGTAGCTCATGGTTCTATACAAATATCCATTGTTACTTATCTAGAATGAAACCTATTTGCTGACATATTGGATTATTGCACAATCTCAATGATGTCATGGTAGAGATGGAAGGCATATAGAAAGTTTCTGTGAGATATGGATGAATGTTGTTTTGGCTAAATAGTAGCATGATGCATAAGAATTTGTCGTTATGCATATGTAGTTGTAACCATGCAACTGGTGCATTTGAATTGTAGGAAAGGTCATGTACAACCTCCTAAAAGAAAAAAAGGATGAGACTTGTTCCGAAGAACAAGTGATGACAATTCAATAAACATGAATCTGAAGCTCCCAGGGTCAGAGACACCATGATGAAAGAAAGAGCTTCAAAGAGCAGTAGATCCACCTCGAAGGATGAAGACCACCATGGGTATGAGAGATAACTCAAGATGAAGAAAAAAATGCTATGAAAGAAGCTATGATCAAAGAATAACAGTTGATTATGGGGAATGATGTATATGATATGATTTCGAGACATAAAGGGAAGTACGTAGTATCTTCCATATGGATCTGCAAGAACAAGTGTACAAAGCAAGAATCGTGATTTGCCTCAGAAAGAATAGACTATGACATGACATACACTATTGACCAGTATATATCAAGCATAGAATCACCTATACAGAATGGAAGAAGGAAGATAATACTCCACTTCAGGGGGAGTGACTACAGAAGACATCTGAGTTTGACACGGTACAACATGATGGACAGCTTCCTGATGGATCGAGACTTTACCAAGAGTAAAGTGGGTTCCAACATTCAAAGTTGAATGCAGAAGACTAGGATATGTTGATGATCTGACAAGACGAACTCATGGAAGATGTTATGATGATGTTTGGGATATAGTACTCAAACCAGAAAGCAAGCATGTGGTATCTTACAAATGGATTTGCAAGATAAAATATGTCGCTGATAGAAGTAAGGAAAGACTTGTGGTTAGAGGTTTCTATAAGAAAGAGGGAATTAATTTTGAAGAGACACTTACTCCAGAAAGCAAGGTACACTTCCTTCATAACTATGATGGTAGTTGCTTCCATGATGAATTAAAGACAATCCTTCCTTAATGGTATGATTGGGGAAGAGTTTTACATCGAAAGGATTTGAAGTTGAAGACAGATGGACTCATATATGTAAGTTGAAGAAGGGCCTCTATGGCATGAAGCAAGCTCCCAGAGCTTGGTATGGCAGTTTCCTGTCAATTATGGGTTTTACCAGGAGTAAAGCTGATCCAAACCTTTATCTCAAGGTTGTAGAAGATGAACTTGTCATCCTGTTATTATATGTGGATGACTTATTCTTGATAGGGAAGGAGAAACAGATCATGGAAAGCAAGAAGAAACTAGCAGAAGAATTTGAGATGAAAGACCTTGGGTTAATGCAATATTTCCTAGGTCTGGAAATATGACAAAGTTCAGAAGAAATATTTCTCAACCAGGGAAAGTATGCGGTAGAGATATTGAAGAGATTAAATATGTTGGAATGCAAAGCCATGGTCACACCCATGGACTCCAACCTGAAGCTGTTAGATGATGACTCATCAGAGTTAGTAGATGCGACTCATTACAAAGAGATCATTGGGTTATTGATGCACTTAATAAATCCTAGACCAGACATTTGTTTTGTTGTGAACACCTTAAGTCAATATCTTGTTCAACCAAGATGGGTTCATCTAGTAGCTGCAAAACATGTGATGAGATATCTGAAAGGGAATATAGACCTTGGTCTATACTATGATGGTAGCCATGGCTACAGATTGTATGGCTATACAGATGCAGATTGGGTTGGAAGTATCTCAGACAGGAAAAGCACATCAGGTAGATGCTTTTGTTTGGGGTCTGCTATGAGTTCATGGTTTAGCAGAAAACAGTCCAATGTTTCTCTTAGAACAACAAAAGCAGAATACATAGCAGATTGCTCTGCTAAGTTGTCAAGCCATATGGCTTCGGAAGCTGATATCAGTTCTCCTTGACCTGAAGATGGATACTACATTGATTCTATGTGATAACGAGAGTTGTGATAACAGAGAACCCTGTGTTCCGTCGTAACACATAGAAATCCGATATTTCTACATACAAGGTAAAGATGCAGATGATGATGTTTCAGTATTCCCATACTGAAGATATGGATGATGCTTTCAGTATTCACATACTGGAGATACAGATGGTGATAGTTCAGTATTCACATACTGAAGATGTAGATGATGATGGTTTAGATGGTGATGTGCTGACGAAGCCTCTGTCCCGAGTAAAGTTCGAACACTTTCGAGACAAGCTTGGTGTGGTTTGGAAAGACCTTCCTTGAAAGGGGGAGTAGTGATGTTGCAATGGGATTGTATCATCCTGGGACATATGTCCAGAAGTGATCCGGAGACCTCGGTCTTCGAGAATGAAGAGGGATTGTATCATCCTGGTACATATGTCCAGAAGTGATCTGGTGACCTCGGTCATCTAGAATGTAGCAGGATTGTATCATCCTTGAACTTCGGTTCAAAACGGATCCGATGAACTTCGGTCCATTAGAGGAAATTTGGGGTCTAAAATGGGCCTTATAAGAAAACGCGCCAACAATAAATTTTGTGTGTTGGAATTCAAGAACCAATAGAATTTCAATAAAATGAGTCAACCATAATGGTTGAATTGACATATTTGTCATAAAAGAAAACTACTTTTTTGTTCGTATTTTTGACATATCTCCCTGTATTTTTACTCAAATTTCAAGAGGAGGAGCTCGTTGGATGTGGAATTCAATTCCGCAACATCATCATCACGTTTTTTCAGGTATTTCTTGTTTTTGGGGTAGCAGGGTCCGTCAAAAGTATGCAGTGTGGGTACTCATTGGATTCGGAATTGAATTTCACATCCAATGAGCTCTCTCGCTCAGAATTTGAGTAAAAACATAGAGAGATATGTCGAAAATATGAACACAATAAGTAGTTTTTTTCATTCTTCCTCCAAAATTAATAACTATTATTTTATTATTTTCCTTAGGAGGCCCATTTTATACCCCAAATTTCATCTAATGATCGAGAAGGTGGTAGGATTGTATCATCCTTGGACTTCGGTTCAGAACGGATCCGGTGAACTTCGGTCATCGAGAAGGTGGCAGGATTGTATCATCCTTGGACTTCGGTTCAGAATGGATCCAGTGAACTTCGGTCATCGAGAAGGTGGCAGGATTGTATCATCCTTGAACTTTGGTTCAGAACGGATCTGGTGAAATTCGGTCATCGAGAAGGTAGTATGATTGTATCATCCTTGAACCTCGGTTCAGAATAGATCCAGTGACTTCGGTACTCGAGAACATGTGTTGATGCCGTAATTCCAATAGGAAGGATTGTCTGAGTTCCACAACTATGTTGATCCTGTAATTCCGAAAGGAAGGATCGTTAGTAACTCCGTAAAGACCTAAATCCCGTAATTCCAAAAGGAAGGATCATTGAATTGATCCCGTAATTCCAATAGGAAGGATTTTCTGAGTTCCACAGATGTGTTGATCCCGTAATTCCGAAAGGAAGGATCGTTAGTAACTCCGTAAAGACCTAAATCCCATAATTCCAAAAGGAAGGATCGTTAGTAGCTCCGTAAAGACTTGATCCCGTAATTTCGAAAGGAAGGATCGTTTGAGCTCCACAAATGTGTTGATCCCGTATTTCCAAAAGGAAGGATCGTTAGTAACTCCGTAAAGACCTAAATCTCGTAATTCCGACACGAAGGATCGTCTGAGTACGACAGACATGTTGATCTCGTAATTCCGAAAGGAAGGATCATGTTGATGTTTTGATGATGATGTTGTTGATGTTTTGATGATGTTGATGTTTTGATGATAATGATTTTATGATGATGATGATGTACTGATTGAAAGATCAGAGTGCGATGATGATGATATTTTGATGTTTTGATGATGTTGAATGTTTTGATCATAATGATGTTTTGATGATGTTGAATGTTTTGATCATAATGATGTTTTGATGATGTTGATGTTTTCATGATGATGATGTTTTTATGATGATGATGATGTACTGATAAAAATATCATAGTATGATGATGATATACTGATCGAACGATCAAGAGTATGATGATGATGATGTACTGATCGAAAGATCAGAGTCTGACAATGATGATGATCAGTATGTCGGATGATGACGACATACTGATCAAAAGACCAGAATATGATGATGATGATTCTGTTCGAGATTTGAAGTATGATGATGGTGTTGATCACGATGTTACTAATCAGAATGTGATGTTGCTGCTGATCGAAAGGTCTAAGTGCTGAAGATGTTGCTAAAGATGTTGCTGATCGAAAGATCAAAGTGTTGAAGATGTTGCTGATCAAAAGGTCAAAAGATGCTGATGTTGATTAAACAGTTGTTGTCATCAAATATTGAAGACGAAGACTATATGATGTTGAAAAGCTTCCAATGATTTATAGATGTGTTACCCTGATGATGTTGATGATGTCCTCTCCTACTATTGTTGTTGTCGATGTTGTTGTGGAATACCCTTCTCGTTAAGGGGGAGTGTTGAAATATTGTAACTTCAAAGAATATTCTATATGTATCTTTTGTGGTCCCCGATGGTCCTACCGGGAGAACCACTTGTATTATCTTGTACCCCGATGGTTCTAATCGAAAGAACTAATAAGATTCATGAGGTTGTCCCCTCTATTTGTAAAGGTGGGTCTTTAGCACCCCAGTGTGGTTACTTGAGCCTACATGTGTAACTCGAGCCTACATGTTGGATGAGTTAATTCAAGTGAACGGATGAATATAAATAGAGGTGTGGTGCTCCTCATTTGAGACACACACACTCTCACTTGTGTAGCGCATTAGTGGAGAAAAGAAGTAGCTGAAGAAGGAGGAGGATTAGGCTTTGATCTCCTTGTTGGTTTTATCTTTTATCTTTTGGGGCATCTATATTGAGGAAGCTTTTGCTGGGTTTTTCCCAGGATAAATCTTTGTGTTCTCCTTTTGTATGGTTGTGCTTGTCTATCTTTCAGTGATCATGTTTATATGCTTTTGTTATGAAATCGAAATGAAATACTAATGATCTAGCTTAGCATATGAAAATTTAACACCCACGTGAGGGTAAACACACACAGTAGACAAAAAACGTGAATGCCACACACAGGAAGCTCCCAACTGCTTGAGAGAGCTCCAACATGGATGAATGATGGGTGAGAAAAATGCCAAGGAGCCCCCAATGTGAAGGAAAAACACAACAGACCAAAAGACGTGGAGGAAAAAGAGCTCTCCAAGCTTCCCCTACATGAGGAAATGGAGGACGTGGGTGAACCCCAAATGGGAATGCATTTTTGGGTGTTAACTTGCCCCAAAAGTCAAAACACGTTTTCCCAAAAATGGGTGCTTCCCCAAATTCAAATTTCTGACTCCCATACCTTGCCCATTCTCAGGCAATAACTAACCCAACCAATTTCTGGCAGAATTAAATGATTGGGAACAAAAGAAAAAATGGGTAGCTGACAGTTTGATGGGTTCTCCCTTTGACATTTGGCTTTTCCCCATTGGCCCAAAGGTTTGAATATTCCCCCCCCCTATCCTTAGGAAATCACGCCCCCATCTATTTTAACGTTGCATTGACATAGCTGGTTGTGGGTATTTAATTAGATTGCATATTTACATGATGTTCAAAATTCTATTAGCGTGTTGACTAGCACAAAATACCATCGGCGTCGATTTTAATCATCGAAACACAAAACGATAAATCAATGGTGGGGCTTTTGCATTTATCTCCACACCTTGATGATCAGTGAGGATCACTTTTTTAACACTAAAATGGGTTGTGGACAGAGCACTAATACAAAATCTGAACTTCTTGCTTTGTCGGCTCTGCTTGTGATCTCCAAGGATCTTGGTTTACCTTCTCTTCGTGTCTGTGGTGACTCAACATCTATTATCAACTGGGAAAACAGGAAGGATACTCTCACTGCTCTCAATCTGGATGGGTAGTGTCAAAATATCACGCATTTGGTATCATCCTTTCAACATGTATACAGAGAATACAATGTGAAGGCAGATGGTTTATCTAAGGAGGCACTTCCAATGGTCTCTGGCCTCCTACATTACACAAAATTCACTGAAGGTGAATGTGTTGGGAATCAAACTATTCAGTTTTATTAGCTTTGTGCTGGCCTACTCTTTTCTACATCATTGATGTATATTTTTCATGAGTATGGCAAGATTGTGTATCTCATCCTTTGGATGATTGAGGTAGACTCTGCTCACCATGTATCAGTATGGATTTCCCACAAGTGCCTCCTCGGATAAGCCATGTATGGTTTTGCTTGTGTTCTATGTAGTCATTTTGGATATCGAGAAGGTGTTGGAGTGTTATCCTATGATCCTCCTTTGGACTATGGAGTTGTTTTTTGTGGGTTGTTGATCCCTCGATATTTCTGTCTACCATGGCATGTAACAGCATCTTTTCTGGGGGGCAAAATCTCATAGTTGAGACTGAGATTTACTTTACTATTGTTTGGATATGTCCATTATAGAGAGGATCCTCTGGTACTATAACATAGCTTACCTTTGATTCAAATGAATAAGAAGGAACAACTATTTTTCTCTTGGAAAATAAAACTATTCCCCTCCCTTAACCTAAATAAGTTGGTATAGAAATATAATTTGAAAGCTAAACAAACATTTCAAACTTAGGGAGATACTTTATTTCTTTCACTGTAGGATGACCAAAATAAGTTGGTATACAGATATAATTTGAAAACTAAACATATATATTCAAACGTGGAGACATGCGTTGTTTCTTTTACTAGAGATGACCATAAAAGTGATGCATTTCAAAGTCAAGTTTATGCTATTAAGGTTGTCCATGAAAACTTAATACTTTTTGAGGCGTTCTATTGCACTCCACACTTTTAAGGATGTAAGAATACGAGAAAAATTCAAGAAGAGACGTTTTTTTTTTTTTTTTTGTAAGTTCAGCCGAAAAAATGTTGGCCTTGTTATTCATAGATGAATCAAAGGCCATCATAATNGCTATCAGCAGAGCTGAGATCATCAATTGAAAAAGAGATTCCACATAACCAAGTATCAATTTTTCAAATCGATCCAGAGAGGTCCCAAATACATGCTAATGTCAAGGACATGCCAAACAATCCGAACTAGGGGGACAATGAGACCCAGAGAGCTGATCCAAAGACACCCACCCCATATACTAAAAATTTCTGAGAGACAAAGTCTCTAAGTGCCTGAAATGAAAAGGAGTCAAGCTTCGGCACATTGCTCTAAAAGAGCTTAAATTCACCACTCTTACTGATAGAACCATCAAAGCTTTCAGACAAACAAACGATACTAGGGGTCAAATTCACGACATCTTTGGATAAGCTGTCTGCATTCTAATTGTGCTCCCGGTAGACATGGCGAATGTCCAGCCATGCGAAACCATCCATAATTATCCTTGTGTTATCACACCAGTGATTCAGCTCCAGTGAGGTAAGAGAAGATTTGTTCTTAGCCCAGTTAATAATAACTGAGGAATCACCATAAATGCATAGAAAGGGGGGACCATTTTGTGTGCCACTAGAAGCAGAGTCCACAAATCCAAGAGCTCAGCTCTTGTGTTAGTCGAGGGTCCACATCCCACCTTAAAACAAAGCTTATGTGAGTTACTGATAGCAATATTAACACCTGCTCCTCCCAGGGAGGCCGCAGCAGCCCCATCGAAGAAGCCATAGGGAAATACCAAGTCCGACCCATCACCCATAGCTCTGAGTTTTTTTCTTTTTAACAGGTACAGGAAAGAGATGCATAAGATATTCAAACTAAAACAACATATTGTTGATGGTAGCCTGTATATCCTAAAAAATGCACTTATTATGTGTCTTCCAGATGCACCAACAAGCAAATATCAACAGGTATCTGCTCTTCGAGTGTTCTGATTATAACGAGCACCAAAAATTTAATAGATCATAGACTGAGCCTTCATCGTAGGGATATTCACATGATAGATCCCACAAATCATTGTCCAAACTGAGGAGGTAAACGGGCATTCCAAGAAGATATGCTTAGTAGTCTCTTCAACACTGAAGCACAACACGCATCTGCCAAGGCCAGTCCAACCACGTCTTACAAGGTTATCCCAAGTCAAGACTCTATTGTTAAGAGCTAACCAAAAAAAACATTTTATCTCGAGGAGAAATATACCATGCCATATCTTCACCAAGTGCATATCCCTGGGAGGATCCAACAACGAGATGGTAATCAAGTCATATACCTAAGCAGTCGTGACCATGCCATCCTTTTTATTATGGGACCAAAGTAGTTTATCCGGCACTTGCCTAAGTTTAATACCACCAGTCTCCAGGCTAGAGATATACTCATTCCAGCAGGTATCCCAAGTTCCCCCCAGCTCCAGGTCCTCAGCCTGTAGCCAGTAAGATTGTGCCCCAACAATAATATTACGAGCATCCTGAAGGGTTGTGATGCCATAATCTGCAAGATAATCAATTAGATCACGAGGGAGGATAGAGTGACTTAAAGCCTGCCAATTATGGGATCAGATACTATATGAATATTTTTACCATTCCCAACCTACCATCCCAAACCCCTACCCAGCCAGGATAGAGTATTTAAGAAGTCATTCCAAAAGATTGAAGTCCCTCTAACAAGGAAATTTTTGGCTCTGAGACATACTTCCACTGACTGATTTTTTAAATATTTCGCAGTTATCACCTTGTGCCATAATCCAGTACCATTAAGCACTAACCACAAGCCCTTAAGACGTAATGAAGTACTGAACCACTCCAGATTTTTAATACCCCATCCCTCGAATTCAGTAGGTCTGGAGAGCAGCTGCCAGTCCACAAGATGACAGTGCTTACTATCACCCGAAGAGCCCCAAAGAAAGTCAAAGATCAGCGTTCTCATATTATTAAGTATGGATTTGGGAACATGAGCAAGGGCAAACCAGTAAACCGGCAGACTGGTGAGGACTACTCGTATGAGAACCAGTCTTCGTCACAGGGTGAGAAGTTTATGCGCCCAGTGCAAGATCCTTCTTTCAAAATTATAGATCGGCCACCACCAGTATTTTACCTTATATCCCAGCGGCTTGATAAAGTATCCCAGATACTTAAAGTCGTTTAGGATGGGCTCCATTTTATATGGTAAAAAAATCTGAATACTTCTTTGCACCCCCAGCTCCAGGTCACTAAAAAGGAACCCAGATTTTTCAAGACTGATGCACATACCTAAAGCCGCACAGAAGGTTTCCAGAATGACATCAAAGGCCATCCATTCATCTATAGTACCAATTCCAAAAAAAACCACATCGTCAACAAAAAGGAGATGAGTAAGGGTCTTATTAGCTAAGATATTAATGCCACGAATCCTTCCCTTTGCCTTAGCATCTTTAATTAGTAAACCGAGCCCTTCAATCACCAAGATGAATGGTAGAGGGGATAAGGGACATCCCTTCATGATCCCCCTGGAGGCGGTGAAGAAGTGTGAAGGAGTACCATTAATCAAAATAGAAAAATTGACTAAAGTGAGACAGCCCATGATACAACTGATTCCACCCAAGGGAATAATCTAAAGTAGTATGAGACGGAGATATGACCAGTTAACCCTGTCAAAGGCTTTAACCAAATCCAATTTTAAGACTAGAGCTTTGCTACTTTTTGTCTTCAAAGAATGTAGAGCTTCCTGTGTGATACTGATTGGCTCAACAATTTGTCTATTCCTAAGGAATCTAAACTGCTCTGGAGAGATATAGTTATCTAGGAAGGGTTTAAGCCTAAGAGCAACAATTTTATAAATAAGATTATAAACCAAGTTACAGAGAGATACAGGCCTAAAGTATGCAAAAGAGAGGGGATTCTTCTTCTTAAGTATCAGAGTTATGAAACTGGAGTTCAGTGATGCTTCAACCCTCCCAAAAACCCTAGAGGATTCAACAGCATCCAGTAGTTCACTACCCAATAAATCAAGAAAATAGAGGAAGAATTCAACAGGCCATCCATCAGGGCCTGGGCTTCTATCCTTTTTGAAGGACCTCAAGGCCCCCTCAATCTCCCCTAGAGTGATTTTAGATGTAAAAGTATCAGATTCATACTCAACAACAAAGGAAGGAAAATTTTGGATAACCTTAAGCTGGTCACCAATATTTGTCTGATTGTCATCTTTGAAAATCTCCGAGAAGTGCCTACTGCCCAAATCCATCAAACTTTTCTCATCTTCTACCTAGCTATCATCCTCATCCTGCATATCCCTGATAGAGTTATGATTCCTATGAGCCAAAGCAATGGAGTGGAAGTATTTTGTATTAGCATCACCCAGCTCATCCCACTTAGTCCTGCTCTTGAATTTCTAGGTCAACAGTTCATGAGCAAGCATATTATATTTTCTATCTCTTGGAATTCAGAGGGATGCAACATCTTCTAAGGACAGAATACCAGAGGGGCAAGATGATAGCAAAGATGATATCTCATCAACCACTTGCAAATAATCCTTTTCAAATGATGTGCCCTATCCTAAGTCCGTACTTTTACTTTCTTTTTAAGGTACCTAAGCTTAAGAGCCAAGCCACTCATATCATCCAACAAAGGGTCTACCACCCAAAAGTTCCAGCATTCCTTATCAAAGTCATAGAAGTCACTTTCAGCCAGCCAGGCCCTATTGAATTTAAAGGGGTAAATCCTGACTGAGGTATCCACTGCCCATTCCAAACAGAGCAGATAGTGGTCCGACACATCCGAGGGAGCAAACCACACTTGATGTCGGTGAAGGGAAGGAATAACCGAAGAGGCAATCAAGAACCTTTCAAGCCGCTTACTGATACCATTCACACCGGCCCTCCCATTTCTTCACGTGGGCCCTGCAAATGAGGGAGCCAAGTCAACTAGATTATTGTTTTCAATTAGTTGGGAGAAGTAATGTGCAAGAGGGTCAAGATGGGCATTGAACCCCCAAATTTCATCATGTCCAATAGTAAAGTTGAGGTCCCCAGCCAAGATAAAGTTTGGTAGAAGCAACAGGCCCCAACCACAACCCTATTCCAAAAGGTATCACGGTCCCTATAAGGGCCATAATAGTTGAGCACTGAAAAGGTGGCGGAAGAGTTCCTAAAATGTGCTTTCACCAAAATCCTAGCCATAGTTTCAAAGGCTTTACAACGTACCGAGTGAGGGTTGCAACCCGTCAACAAGCCATCGGACAAACCTACAGCACTCTTGGCACAGCAATCCCAACCTGGAAGAAATTTGGAGAAAGCCAGAAGTGCAGGATAATGGCTACACATTGTTTCTTGGAGCAATATCATATCAGGAGACAGAGAGCGAAAGAGTGTTACTAGGGTTCATTGTTTGGACAAACCCCCAAAACCACGGACATTGAGGGAAATAATCTGCATTAAGAACCCGACAGAGAGGGTGACAGCGCTCTAAGTGCCCAAAAATGGTGTGCAGCATGACCTCTCGCTGCGTTCTTGATTCTGACAGACAGAGGGATAGAAGGTGGGGATTCCGAGCAAGGCCTAGAAGCCACATGTGGTTTCTTTTTAGGTTTCTTAAGAGTGACATTTTTAAACCTAATGGAGTCCAAGGGTAAAGTAGATGGGGAGCTTGGTGTAGAAGCAATAAAAATGGAGAGTGTCTTCAAAAGAGAGGGATCAGAGAAAGCAGGGGCCAAGCAAGGACTAGCCGAAGTGGGCAGAGAGGGAGAAAGATTACCTAATCCAGGAAGGGGGAGGAATCCTTAGGCGAGAAGAAGGGGCCTTCAAGAGGGGGAGAAGGAAGTGGCTCAGAAGACGGGAGTTGGAGGGTTCTCTAATCCTCTAAGGAGGATTCCACCGGGGAGACCCTTTGTTTGTCCCCAGTACCCGTCAAGGGAGAAGGAGGGCACGTGTCAGCAGAAGAAGGTTCATCCAAAGAGACCCCAGAAGTATACCTAGGAAGGGATGAAGTTCCCTGAGTTTTAGTCAAGGAAGCACTAGCTTCAATATTCTGGATAATCAAAATATCATTATCAGAGACTTTGCCAAATAAGGATAAATATTGAGAATACTTACCAAACGTCGGGCTTGGACAGATGGTCTAGTTCTTCAAGGGTTTACGCGCTTCATGCCTCACCGACGAGGGCGTTCCATCCGAAGTACAGGAGGGCTCCGAACCATGGAAAAACAACGGGCAGGAGCGTCGTAAGTGCCCCACCTCATGACAATTGTTACAACAAAAGGGGATATGCATATAATCCAGCTTTTGGACAATAACTCTATCCAATAGGGATAATTTTAGGGGCGAAATTTAGCCCATGGGCTCTTTTTAGGGGGTTTTCTCCAAAAAAAAAATTAGTCATTTTGGAGTTTTTGAAGCCCTGTTTCGCCCAATTTTGATGGGGTAAACTTTTTTTATCCTAAAAATCATTAAATCATTATATAAATGATATAAAATCCTTGGAAATTAAAATATTTTTTAAAACAAATCGCCAAACATTTTATAGTTGGTGTTTTAAGAATTGGTAAGATTCACCAATATTTATAAACTTTTAAATAAGTATGGTTCCTTAAAGTCATCCCTGTTATCCAAGCATTGAATCTCCACCTCAGCTGGTAATTCCTTCGTGATGTCGAGTTCAATCAGAATCTTGGCACATCTCTTATAAAAAATGGAGTGGAAATCATCTTCAACAGCAATAAAACAACCAAAGGAATTAGCCAGCCCCACCAGAAGGTCCTTGTTCCAGAGCAGGAAAGGAAGCGCGGGGAGTACCATCCACAGATGTCATTTGGTCACCCTCTCCTTTAAAGGGTCAAAAGCAACATTCCATCGACTAAGAACAAGCGAGCCCTTTCCAATTTTCCATGGAGCCTCAAGGATACAAGTGGCGTGTTCATCCTCCAAGAAAACGAAAATGAGCCACCCATTTGCTAGTAAGCTAATGGTCGGGACGTAGGTGAGCAGCGGCTTCCAGTGCAGGGACACCCACTCCGTCCAGTCTTTCTTTCCCATGCTACAATATTCAAGTCTCCCAATCAAAGCCCTAGTGCAGAGGGCACCCACCCTTTCCATGAAGATATCCTTACCAAGCACATACCGAAATCAACCCTCATGTGCTTTTATATTCTTCCCATGTCTTTTAGTACGAGCTTTGGTAAAACCTGAATGGCTAACAGTAGTAGCAAACCTCGACTCAGTGTTCGAGCCTCTAGGGAAGCCAAGGGCCATAATGTAGGACCCAACAAGAACAAACAGACAATCCAGTAAAGACAAGGACCAATGACTAAACCCAGCAGATTGTACTATAAAAACCCCTACCAAACCCCACAGACCAAAGACTTCGGGTTCGCAGTATCCCAAGGGTGCCCACAAACTGACAGAAAGGAGATGGACAGCGACTACAAAGCACACAACCCCCCCTTTGGCTGACCAATAACTGACCCAGACAAACAGACAATCCGCAGAGAGCGTCGGCGAGAAGCATAGACGCACGGAGAGATAAAAACGGAGCCACGGAGCTAGTTAAAAACAAAAATGTTAAAAAATATCATTTCGACCGAAGCCGAAAAACCCTCCAAGCCACGAAAAACAATCATTGAAACCAGCCGTGATCGGAGACAAACCTTTCACATATGACCTATCAAAACCCCCAGTCTCATCACAAGCAATGATATGCCCACAAAGTCAACCCAATAAAACACAAAAGGAAGTAAAGAGCATGAGACAGTACCCGCACGTCAGAAGGTTCAAACCACCTCAACTTAGCATGCAGAGAAAGGTGGCTGCCCTTCTTTTTTTAAACATATTTCTTATAACCAAATTTACTATTTAAAATACAAAAAAATATTGAATATCAACCATTAAATTTTAAACTTGAAAAAAAACATTCTTTTTTTAAACATATATCTTATAACCAAAATTACTATTTAAAATACAAAAATATAATGCCCTTAATGTAAGAGAGAAAACTCTTACTTATTAATAGTTATTAATTATTTTAAAAATAAAGTAAATAATATTCACCACTACTTACATTTAAAATTAATTAATGAATCTTTAAATTTGAGTTAGGGTTAACTTTGACTCTTGAATGAGCAAGGATGTAGGTGGTTTTGGACACATGGTTTTGGTAACCAATAAATCTAGTGTTGCTATTATATTTGCATATTTATTTTCTTTGGCATATTTTATTCAGACTAAATTGAATTAAGTATGAAATTGAAAGGAAGATATTTTATAGTGTTTGAATAATTAAAATTTATCTTTTTAAAATCAATTTTCAAAATGAACCTGTATTACAAATAGATGGAATATTCAAAAAATTCGAAATTGTTCCGAAATTTTCCTACACAAAAGGCCAATACTACCAAATTATACTATTTTGATATAAATTAATCATTCCTGCAGGTTTTTTGGTACTTTATATTGCCCTTCTCTATTCTTAAGTCATGTGAGTCTTTCTGTTGTCTCACTTACTAGTTTTGTAAAAAATTTATTTATTTTATTACAGCGTGATCATTAGTTGGTTTTAACGCTCAACAAAAAGGGAATCAGGGAGCTGATCATCTGTGTAAGGAAGGTCTTCATGTCCAACAGGGTGAATGGATTGTTCATTAATAATAATAAAAATGATTTTTATTTATTTATTTTATTACAGCGTGATTATTAGTTGGTTTTAACACTCAACAAAAAGGAATCAGGGTGCTGATCATCTGTGTAAGGATGGTCTTCATGTCCAACAGGGTGAATGGATTGTTCATTAATAATAATAAAAATGGGAATCAGGGAGCTGATCATCTGTGCAAGGAAGGTCTTCATGTCCAACAGGGTGAATGGATTGTTCATTAATAATAATAAAAATGGGCTGCAAAGGGAATATGCCCACTTACCTTTTATGCGATATATTATTGTTTTCTGAAGTACTTTTCGTTGTTATACATCTTTGACATCATGCATAAGACTATATAATTGATATTACATAGGTTGATCTGAACAATGACCAAGAGCCATGATAGCTGTGAAGGTTTGTAGCCCTTTACAAAGTCGACTGCTCTGTAGATAAAATTTTGTACTGGAAAGTCTTGAACTTTTACTGGTATTTTATTTTCATTTTGGGTTTTAAATGGCTGTTAACAATGTTGTACAAGTATATGTCACTGTAATTTTAATCTTCTCCAATAAAATTGGTTTATCTTGCTTGAAGAGAATAAATGATTTGAATAAGAAATGTTTAACGAATAAACTCAAAGAGTAGACACAAGCTTTTCCATCGGCCATTGGAGGAGATCAGAATAAGGATATTCTATTTCTACCCTACCATTATGGGTTTTATCATTTTACATAGGGGCCAAAACGAAGGCTTTGCTTCTCTGCCTTTGTTCTCAATGCATGATTGCTTGATTTGCATCAAGGAAAAATATTCTATCACTGGAACTGCAGAGCATTCTGAGGTTTGCCTATTAGTGACATGATGGTGGCTGCTATATGCCTTGATGACAGACCTGCTTCTTCAATTTGGTCCTTGGGAGATCCATGATCAATATATCGATCAGGGAGCACCATTGGTCTCCACTGCAAAAGAAAAATGATAATACAAGAATTAGCATGATGATTTAGCCTTATAATTCGAGTTTAATGAAGGAGAGAGAGATTGATGCAAAGAGCCTACCTTGAGCTTTCCATCAAGAAGCCCATGCAATGCAAGAAAGTGGGAAACATGAGATCCAAACCCTCCAACGGAACCTTCTTCCACAGTAACAAGGATTTCATGTTCCTTCACCAATCTCCGAATCAGGTCCCCATCCAGAGGCTTACAGAAACGAGCATCAGCAACAGTAACTGATATGCCCT
Organism: Pseudotsuga menziesii; assembly: GCA_001517045.1. Classification (NCBI taxonomy): domain Eukaryota; kingdom Viridiplantae; phylum Streptophyta; class Pinopsida; order Pinales; family Pinaceae; genus Pseudotsuga; species Pseudotsuga menziesii. Next base: position 99,365 of record LPNX011104183.1, read on the forward strand.
GCTCAGCTAGCACCGCCCTAGCTGCAAGGCAATTTTGGACTATTGAACCATAGCCAAGAATGGCAATATGAGTACCCTCTGCAAGAATCCTGCCTTTGCCAATCTGTTTCACACAAACCAAAAAATGTCAGCGGAATTCAGAAGGAGGGAGACTAATAATATCGAGCGAAATCACATCATATGGATAATGCCACTTAAACTCATAAGCTGTCCTGTAATGACATTTAGACTTACAAGCTGTCCTATAATGCATATATATCTCTCAGTTATATAAGCTCTAAAGATTTGCTAACTACATCAAATATTTCATTACTTCGAAATTTCCTGGCAGTGAGGCTTATATTCTTGCACTGACTAGTAACCCAAAAGTGTGAGCTTCAGGGAAAAACCTTCAGAGGGGTTCCTTTGTTGTTTGGAGGCAGAGACACACCAACTCCATTGCCTCTGGGGAATCTAAAACAGCTTGGACGATCATCAATTGCTGCAGAGGTTGCCACCATGTGCATGAGCTCTGCCTCGTCGGAAGGAGCCATTACAATCATGTTGGGTAAACAAGCCATATAGGTGACATCAAAAGCACCACAGTGTGTTGGACCATCTGCCCCCACTAACCCTGCTCTATCAAGGGCAAATCTCACAGGGAGTTTCTGCAAATCAACATCATGAACCACCTGCAAATACACAGCCAACCTAACAAGTCTTAGCAATTCCAGCTTTCTAAATTTCACTATAATATAACCTAATTAGTCTCATGCGTCGAGAGAGGTAGTGATTATCCAGGCTAAGCTACAGTTGGATTTCCGTGCCTGGGCATCTACTTTCAGCCATGTTCTTAACTTGTAATCAATCCCGAATGTGCCTGCTACTAGATACTGTTGTAACTGCAACTAGTTGTACAAATCCATAAATGAATATAAAATTAAAAAGAACATAACCTGATGAACGTATAATTCAAAGCTTTCCATTAAAGATTTGCGCAGTTCACTTTATTTCCATTTCCATGGCAATGTACTGAATTCATTACCTGATCGTAGCCTCTTTGTAAGAAGGACGAATAGATTGCACAGAATGGTTTCAATCCTTCTGTTGCAAGCCCTGCCGCAAAGGTGACTGCATGCTGCTCTGCAATGCCCACATCGAAACAGCGTTCGGGAAACCTCTTCTGAAAGTAATTCAGCCCTGTTCCCCCACCCATAGCAGCATGGATGGCTACAATTTTCTCATCTCGCTCTGCTTCTGCAATCAAGCCCTCCGCAAAGTATTGGGTGTAGCTGAGTGTTGAGCTTTTGGATTTGAATTGCTTGCCAGTAGCCGGATCGAATTTCACCACACCTAGACAATAATTGGTTTGAATTTCAGACAATCAGAGAGAGACAAGCAGAGTAATATTAATGGAAAAACTCAAGACAATTGATGCACAGTTCCATGAGTTTCATAAAATGCTATAAAAATTGAAAGAGGAACCACAGATTTTAATTCTACAGTGTCTGAAAATGTCATGAGGCAATACATATATCAAAAAAATCAGGGAAATTGCAAAGGTATATACAATTTCATATAGTAGGTGCAGATAAGCATACCATGTAGTTTATCAGCTGCTTTCTCTGCAGGTGGATAACCCTTCCCCTTCTCTGTGACTACATGGATGAGGACAGGCCCTGGAGCAGGCATGGTTTTCACATTCTCAAGAATAGCTACCAAATCCTGAACGTTATGTCCATCGACAGGGCCAATGTAGTAGAGTCCGAGGTCTTCAAAGAGGGCAGAACCAGGAGAACTAAACATTCCTCTAGCATATCCATCCACTTTTGCAGCTATTTGATGGGTTACACCCCCAATTTGATGTGTCAAATCCTGCAAACAAAAACAAAATTCAGACTTCTTTGTAGACATATAAAGAAAGCAACGAAGAAATCTGAAGTACATAGCTATGAGCAGAAGGGTGGACTAGGCATCGACCTTGGCTACTTCTCGCAATTTTCGTAATTTTTTGCTGGCTTGAAGCCTGCAAAGAGCGCTGCTCAGAGCACCCACCGGGGGAGCAGGACCATCTACAGTAGCAGTAGGCAAGGAAACCTGCTTGTTGTCATTTAGAATAATTATCAAGTTTGAATCAAGAAAGCCTGCATTGTTCATAGCTTCATAAGCTTGTCCAGCAGTCATTGCACCATCCCCAATAACAGCTATAACATGGTTATGCTTGCCCAGAAGATCCCTACCTACAGCCATACCTGTAAAACCATTCAATCAACATATAAATGCATTAGATTAAACCAAAACTGAAATTGGAAGATTTTCTTTAATAATTTTGCAGTTCAAATGTGACCCTCCCTTAATGTCGAAAACACATCAGAATGAGCTTTAACTTTCAGCTATAGTCCATCAGCATGAAAACCAAAATCTTGCAATAGGTACAACTAAGAATTCATCCGAATAAGCCCATTGGAAGCCCCCAAAAACAACCAGAATCCATAGACAAGAAGGTAGTTGCGCTTGCAATTTTGTCCATAATCAACACAACTGGAAAAAAAAACAGCTTATAAATCGTAAAACCCTGCAAAATATCTACTAAGAAATGAACACCACTAATCTAGTTAACCTAGTTGAACTTAGGAACCGCTTCTTCAGATTTTACTAGAAAAGAGAGAAGTAGAAGTTCCTTCATAGTGTACTAAAGGTGGGAACATACCAACAGCAGCAGAAATGCTGGTAGAGCTATGTCCAACACCAAATGCATCGTGTTCGCTTTCGACGCGCCTAGGGAAACCAGCTAGACCAGAAGTTTGTCTCATGGTGCCCATTCTTGACCTCCTTCCTGTCAATATTTTATGTGGATAAGACTGGTGGCCTACATCCCACACAATTTTATCATGTGGAGTGTTGAATACATGATGAAGTGCAACTGTGAGGTCCACAACACCGAGGCTTGCACTCAGATGGCCTCCTGTCTCTGCAACACTAAATATGATATCTTCTCTAAGCTCCTTCGCAAGCTGCCTCAACTCCTGCAAACAAATAAAATGACACACAACATTTGAGGCTTGTCAGGAAGCAACATTAATAAAATCTCTAGAGAGATGGATGAAAACTGCCGAATACAATCAACTTTCTTAATGTTTTTCAACAAAACCACCGCGTTGAATATAAGATGAATCAAAACTCTAAGAGGTATTCACAATTAATTACAGAAACAGCAATTGATTAATCCCTAAACAAACAAACCAAAAGAATCTTAGAGTTACTAAGTCAATTGATTATTCCCTAAACAAACAAATCAAAAGAAGCAAGATACTGTTGGATTCTTGTGCCTTGTATCGCCTGCTTACAGATCATTTAATGTCTTATAACTTGTGGGTGTGCATGTTGTAAGATTCAACCTTACACATCCTAAATTGTACAGCATTAAATGCTATGTAGTCTGGTAGTTATCTAGATCCAACAATACATACTCAAAATGGTAAGATTCAACCTTACACATCCGAAATTGTACAACATTAAATGCTATGCAGTCTGGTAGTTATCTAGATCCAACAATGCATACTCAAAATGGTAAGATTCAACCTTACACGTCCTATATTGTACAACATTAAATGCTATGCAGTCTGGTAGTTATCTAGATCCAACAATACATACTCAAAATACTCTAAATATTCTGCAGCCAAGTCCTTGTGATCCTTCTATAACTATCAGCTATTAGTGATAATTACGCCTAGAGATGCCTACTGGATACAGTTGTAATTGCACGGTGCACCTACTGGACATTACTACAATAGACCTTAGCTGTGCCAAGCTATTAGTACATGCTAGCTTTGCAACGAATTTCCATGTGACCCAGTAGGCCAGTCATGGCAACCCAACTGTGTAAATTAACGGCAAAAAATATATTTCATGCTATAGAGCATTAAATGCGACGGCGGTGGCACTGTCGGCCGTTGGATCTTACTTTGAAAGGATCCGACGGCGGACAGTGCGACCGCCGTCGCATTTAATGCTCTATAGCATGTAGTGTATTTTCCGCCTAAATTAACAACATGATTGATAAGTCATGAAGATACTCCCCAGACATCAAAATTAGATCATCTTATTCCTTGAAAATGTTTAATTTGAGGAGAACCATTCTTGGTTCAAGAAAGATTTAAAAATTCTTTTAGGTTGGCTGCCTTACCTTTATGTTGAAATTCTTCATATGGATTGGATAGTTTATAGTGTCCAACAATGGCGTCTGAGGCTTCTCGCCACTGTACTTAATCATTAGAGGACCATCCTCTCTTGTGTTGGAAAGTCCTTTCATGCTTTCTTCTCCTTCAGCATGGCTTGATATTGCAGAGACTGTCACATGCTATAACAGAAAACAAGCATTCGTTCAAATTCACAGAATAGAAGAGCCATGAATGCACTTTGGCAGCTTGTTGGATTTACAAGAATACCTCAAGATAAAATGTTAACAAAAAGCGTTTGGGTACTTTAAAATATACTGTTTTCTCAAGCTCAACTACATGAAAATTCAGAAAAAGGGTACCTTGGATTTTAATGGAATCCTTGGAAAAGTTGAAGTATTCTGCTTCGGACAGACCTTGACTACCTGGCTCCACAACGAAGTTCCTGGTTTAGATATATTGCTCCCATGGACGACCATTGAAGGCGATGATGCCATAGAAGCCACTCCCAGTGATGTCATGTTTCACTCTAAAGTCCACTTGAGGATTAGATTCAAATGATAACCAAGACAATTGAGATCGAGGTGGGATCTGAACAAGTTATGAAAATTCAAGTGATAAAAATTCTTGTAGACAACACGCAGGCAGAGAGTAGAGTAGCACTGTGGAGAAAACAGAACTATATGAATGGAATTTAAAAACGCCACATTCAAATAAGGACGGGACAGAAAGGTAAGCAACAGAAAGCTGAGACGAAGGACATGGATGAAGCCTAGCAGAAGATATATAAATTCTGCAGCCAAGGCCAGTCTAGCAATATATTAGAGTAAGATAGGCTACCAGATATATTAGAGTAAAATACAATGCTACCAGATTTATGACATTCAAAGACACTATGATACTTGCTTGAATTTGTAAAAATGGAGGAGGATCTGCATACCTATTTATCAGTGCGAACTAGACGTAATGATGAGGTACCAAATCATAGGATGTGGCAGAGCGAATAGTTCGCTCCATAGGATGTGCCAAATATTTTATTTATTGGTTTGTTTCAACGTTTTCTTCATGTATTAGGATGGGCGAGTGCGCTGAAGTCATCTGCAAGGGCCTTTAGATACGTTTCTTTAGATTTTAGTGAATGATTTTGACACTAAAGATGGTCTTAAGTTGGTCTCAAAATCATAGTACAATTGGTGAGGTTAATTTTGGGTGGGGTTCTATTGCAATTAGTAAGTTTAATTTTTAGCACATGTATAATATATTGGGTGGGTTCTATTGCAATTAGTAAGTTTAATTTTTAGAACATGTATAATATACGAGTTGTAAGACTGTTTTAACAGTATATGGTCTATTATATACTTAATGGGATATATTTCTCAATACTTATTAAATATATTTAAAATGAATTTTTATTATTTTTAAAATCATTTTATTTATATTTGTTTAGATGATAATTATTTATATTTAATTTACATTTAAAAAGTTATTTTAAAAAATTGATTATATTTAATTAGGTGATAATTATTTATATTTAAAAAGTTATCTTTAAAAAACATTATGTTTAGTTTTTTATATAGTTGTTTTATCCATCAACATTATTTTCATATTAATTTGATATATTTAAATAATAACAAAACTAAGATAAACATATATCTTTATGATTTTAAGAAGTTGTATTCAAAAATATTTATAAATAGTTTTAATAAATATTATTTATACATTTTTTATTTAATTATGTTATTTTTTTTAAACTATAGTATATTTTGGATATAATTATCGTAATTGAAAACAAGAGTTGGAATCATAATTAATAAAAAATTGTTTCTTTAAAAAATTTGATACTTCTCACTACAAATCTATGGTAACAAGAATTTATTTGGTTTTGAGACTTTTATGTTTGGAAATGTTTTTAAACAAATATAACACGTCTTCATCTATTAAATTTTTTATTGTGGGGAATTAAAGGGACGTTTTTCATATTTTTTGATGGTATCTCTAATACCTCATTCAAAAATATCCAAATCAAGCTAGTATAAAACTAGCAAAATGCCCAATAACATTGGTTACATTATTGAGCTAACCCCTTAAGACTTAGACAACCTTAGATGTGTTATTTGTCAAGAGACATCAAAGTTGTTAACTTACAAATTTAAAGTTAATATGGATAAATATTGATTTTAAGATTTTTATTTTTAACAACCACGAAATACATACATGTCTCAATCTCTTATTTGCATATGTGGTAAGATTTATCTATATTGATTTTGAAATCTTTATATTTTTGTAACACATTCAAAGTCACTATCGACAAGAATTTGAAAATAGAACAAATCTAAGTTTAAGAACAATTTGTTGTAATATTGAGATTTATATTTGGTGGTTGTTATTTAATAAACAGTATATTAAAATCTATCTTTAAGTCTAAACCCTAAATGTACTTCATACTTAGCATCATTACTTCTAAGAAATTAATACTTCTAAATACATGGCACATCTAAGATAACGATAAATTTGTATTAATTTTAAAGTGTTATTTTTGGCTCATTATTTTTATTCTACACACTCATTTTCTTCATAAAAATAAATATATAAATATAAATATAATTCATTTATAATCAGAAAATTAGGTCATACACATGCATTAAGCATTTCACGATTCCTTAACAAAAATCTCATATTATCATATCCAAAAAGTATTCATAGAAAAATATTCTCGTATCCTCTATGATATTCTTCATATATTTCTCTGAATGGGGTGAGAAGCATGCTAGATACTCCCCCCACCACGAGATAGTTGGAGAGGGTAGGTGGCATCATAGCAACCAGTCACATACATTACAACAAGTCGCAATTAAGGAAGGGGAAATTTCAACTTAATACAGAGGAAGGTAGTAATAGAAACGACGGATCTGGAAGCATGTAGATTGTCAATGGGATGCACATAGAGCTCTCAAGAAGTAAAGATAGACAAGACTTAACATGAGTCTATCAAAAACAAAAAGATAGACATTAAGGAGACAACAGGTGGTGTCGTCCAGATCGGAATGAAAACCAGGAAGGAAGACGTTCTACTTGAAATAGTATTTTTTGGCCCGTGGTTGGAATGGTGTTTTGGTTGCATGGTAGTTATGTCTTCGCCCTTCTTAGAATTCATGGAAATGGTCATTTTAGATGGGAGGATCCCTCATTTGTAAGGAAGAGGAAGGATGCGTTGTCTGGAAAGAAGCAGGAGAACACTCAAGTCAAACTCAAAAACAACTGTATAATTGATAAAGGGGGATGGGAACTCAACTTAAATTTAAAGGAGCCACTTAACTGGAACCCTAGGGGAACAACACCCTATTCGACAACAACAAAATCATCCTGGATGAAGGGTGGAGGGAGAGTTTCATGCACAAAATTAGAGTTGGAAGTTTGTATAAAAGGTGTCAAGAAAGCACTTTGAGGGAATTTTACATCATTTTGGAGCCAAAGGAATTTAGAGACAGTGTGGAAAGGTAATGTGCCCAGTACAAGAGGCCTAGGAAAGCTTTCCAATACTGGTTGGAATGCAGGTATGAAGTGGACACTCCATGGCCCATCTAAAACACCATTGACGAAGCCGAAGGAACTCTACTTACATAAATTGAGAATGAGGATGAAAAAGGAAAGCAATTTGAGGAAAGCAAAAGCATCGAGCCTTATTAGGTTATTAAAATTCTCCTTGGTAGGGTTCTTTAGTACAATGAAAAGGATATAGCACAACTCAAACTAGCAGTGAACACCTTAAGTCAGGACCTCACTTGTGCTATGGAGAAAATGGACATATTCGTCGACGTTGAGGACACACCTGTAAAAATTCCAAAGCTTAGGAAGGAGGAAGACATTGGGCAAGCCTAGGTTCCTTAGTAATTTCATGCTTTAATTTTTATGATCCGTTAAGGGAACTAGTTTTATGGCATGTTAAGGGCACTAATTTTGTTTGTGTTGTTCCCTCAGTTTTTATGTTTTCTTAATTCCAATGGCACTATCAAGGCTCTCTTAGTTTCCCATGTGGGAAAGAACACTCTTTTGTTTTTTGGCTTTTAAAAATATTGAACAATATGTTGAATAGTATGACATAAAAGTCTCTTTGATGCCACCTGGCTTCCTTTGATGCAAGTGGCAAAGAACACTTCCTTCGATGTCTTCGTCTTGTACTCATGTATATAAAATTCTAAATCGAAAAAAACAAACAAACAAAAACAAAAACAAAAAAACTCCACACATTAAAAGGAAACGAAATAAAAACCTATATGCAACACAATAATCATCATATTGACCCAATCAAAACCTACATTTTCAAAAAATTACAACTAAAAATACATATCAAAACAACATGCTTAAGACATATCAAAATATACAATTTTGAAATTATTAAGAGAACATATCATCTTTAACTTCTTATACACCCTCAAAATAAATCAAAATACACAATTTTGATAATATTAAAAGGACATGTCCTCTTTAACCTCCTATAGAGATCAATTAACTACAATTTTGTTTTAGAGAGAGTATTTGCTTCTCCATTCCTTTTTCTTTCCTTCTTTATTCTTTTCTCTATAAACATATTAAAAAATTATAGATATATACATCTCCACTTTTAAGATTAAAAAGAAGAAAGGAAAAAAAAAAGACATAATTAACTTATTTTACTCATTAACATACTTTTTTTAATGTTTTCATTTAATATTTTAAGCAAAAGATTGGCCCCATTACTTAGCATTATGTACCAAAAATAAAATTAAAAACTCAATCTGCTCTTAAAATAAAAATTAAAACCAAATCAAAGGTAATTTAAAGAATCATGTTTACTCATAAAATATAAATTTAAACCAAATAAAAAGGTATTAAAAAATCTATATTGGCTCATAAAAATAAAAATAAAATAAAACCTAGCATAGATCCATCTTAACCTAGCAAAAATATGAAATTTTATGGAGCGTAAATAAAAAAATAATTAAAAAATCATTCGGCTCTTAAAATAAAAATTAAAACCAAATAAAAAAAGTAATTCAAAAAACCATGTTTACTCTTAAAATAAAAATTTAAAACCAAATAAAAAGTTATTAAAAAATCCATGTTAGCTCGTAAAAATAAAAAATAAATAAATAAAAACTAGCATAGATCCATCTTAACTCTACTTTGGAAAATAAATGTGCTCTGAAGACGAAAGTTTTCATGTGGTGAGCCCTTGCTAATAGAATCCCAACTTGGGATAGAATGCAGAAAAGATCCCTGAAGGTCCTGGCTGGTGCACTCTATGCAAAAATAACGAAGAAAATGCCAATCATCTTTTCCTCAATTGCTCTTTCGCATCACAGCTCTGGTCGCATTCGCGAACCCTGCTAAATTTCATATTTGAATGGATTGGACAATCCCTCGAAGATGCGTGGAAAACTTGGTCCTCCTCTTCACATTTAGCATGCATTAAAGCTCTTCCCTTTCTCCATATCTGGGGAATCTGGCTAACTCGAAATGTCGTCATCTTTCAGGAAAAAGCCTCTTCTCCCGAAGCCATTGCTAAACATGGCCTCGACATTTTATCATATTTCCCTCAATCCAAAGATGCGCTGGCAATAAGGATCGTCATAAAAGAACAGATTGACAAGTCAATGACGTGGGCATTTTTTGACGGGGCCTCTCAAGACCACAAATGTGGGAGTGGTGCCCTTTTCTTTCTTAATCAAAACCACCACTTTCATATTCAAATGGGCCTATGCCAGAACCAACAATTTTGCAGAGCTCGTGGCTTTGAAACTCCTTTTATGCTTTGCTTTGGAAAAAGATTGTAGAAGGATCCAGATATTCGGGGATTCACTAGTGATTATTAACTGGGTGAATAAAGTCTAAAGATGCAGAAACCTTGCTCTCATTACACTCTTTGAAGAAGTTATCAAGCTTATGACAAACTTTGACCACATTACGTGTCGTCATGTTTACAGGGAAAGGAACTCTGATGCAGATCGCCTATCCAAAGAAGGATTGACATTGGAGCATGGCACCTGCAAATTTTTGGAAACAAGGAATGCATAAGTATATGAGTTCTACCACATGTTATTTATCGATTTGCATAATTTTGACAACACCTTACGAGCAGTCAACCATTTCAGTTGAAGATGCGGATATTTGGTCAAAAATTGCAGTTTTTCTCTCCAGTTTCATTTGATAAGAGCACGATGATGAAGTACATGCAGGTTTATGAAGCTACAGGTTTTTTGTCTTGGATAAAACATGGAAATAGATCTTTGTTTAGCTCCTTTGGTGACTTACAAGTAGTTTTTGTGAAGCTACAGTTTTTTGTGACTTGGCTAAAATGGGGAATGTTTAGATATCTGTTTTTTGGAACTATTACATCATGACAGCAGTATGCAAGGCATACAAAATATGTATGACACTTCCTTTTGATAAATAAAATTTAAGCTTTTTCTCAACAAAAAAAAAAAGATTCATCTTAACCCTTATAAAGATATCAAATTTAATTTTTTCAAAACATATAAAAACTTTAAAATTAAACACAAATTACACTTTAATAAAGTGAATCTCTTTTAAAACTTGATAGATCCAAATTTAATATAAATCTATATTAATTTGATACAAAATGTTTTGTTTAATTTTAATAAAAATTATTTTCTTAATAAAACAAAAATAAAATATTCATCCGTCATTTTCAAAAAAATCCCACATCCCAAATATAAAATTAAAATAATTATTATTATTATTTCGTACATCCACCCAATTTTACTATTTTGTTCTGTATTTTGTGTGATTTCAGTGGGAAATGTGTTTGATGTAAGTACAGCCAAGGTTACTATGTTAATAAAACTTGATAAACACGTGATAAACCTATAATAATAATAAAAGACTACTTTGTGTGGGTTGCACTGGGTTCGAAAAAAAATCAATTTTTGATATTAAGAACATTGTTACAAAGTCATTTGTTGTGTCTATCGTTATCAATCTTTAACCAGCGGAATCGAAGTTGTTAATTAAAAATAAAAATAAAAAAATTAAATTAGAGATATAAAACATGTGAATTTTTTGAACTTAATCAAATAATAAAATCTTAAAATATATATGGACTTTTAAAATTAGCATAAATTCAAATCTTAAGTTCTATCAAGCATGGAGAGGGATTAAATCTCTTAAGGTGCAAACCTTTTCTTAAATATTGCACTCAAAAAGCTATTGATTTGATTCAAATTAAAAGGCACATCTCTTTATTTAAGGTCGATATATAATATTATTATTATTAATATTTAATATTATTTGTATGGCTCACATATAATATTTTTTATTTTGTTAGGAACGACCATTACAACATCTCCTCTATACATGATTATAAAACTATGTGTAAGGCCCTTCTAAAACCATGGGTTGTTTAGGAGGCCTTGCACATGGTCTTAAAACCATTTGGAAAGCTCTCATAAACCATGTACAATAAAACCATGGGATGTTTAAGAGGTCTTGCACATGGTTTTAAAACCATTGGCAAGGCCCTCCTAAACCATGTACAATAAAACCATGGGTTGTTTAGGAGGTCTTGCACATGGTTTGCAAGGCCAGCATTTTTTTGCGGATAATTCAATTTTTTATTTTTTATTATTTTTTTATATTGTGTTGCTTTTATGACCGACATTTATTTTGGCAGATAATTAAAATTTTTATTTTTTATTATTTTTGGGTCGAGAGGTGTTTTACATCAGAGTATGGGGGAGATCTTGTAACGTTATGTAACATTACTTTTTACTTCTAAAAGGTAAGAAGTAATAAATATATTTTGTCGGCTATTAAAAAATAAAAAAATTAATTGTCCGCCAAAATAAATGTTGGCCACAAAAACAACCTAATATAGAGGAGATGTTGTAATGTTCCTACCTAAAAAACCAATAAAAAAAATGAATTATCCGCAAAAATGTTGTAAAACCATGTGCAAGGCCTCCTAAACAACCCATGGTTTTATTGTACATGGTTTAGGAGGGCCTTGCAAATGGTTTTAAAACCATGTGCAAGGCCTCCTTTACAACCCATGGTTTTATTGTACATGGTTTAGGAGGGCCTTGCAAATGGTTTTAAGACCATGTGCAAGTCCTCCTTTACAATCCATAGTTTTATTGTACATGGTTTAGGAGGGCCTTGCAAATGGTTTTAAAACCATGTGCAAGTCCTCCTAAACAACCCATGGTTTTAGGAGGGCCTTGCACATGGTTTTAAAACCATGTATGGGGAGATGTTGTTCTTTCTTAACAAAATAAAAGCTATTATATGTCGGCCATAAATAGTATTAAATATTAATAATAAAAATATTATATGTCGACCTTAAATAAAAAGATGTGTCTTTTGATTTGAATCAAATCAATGGCTATATATAGGACACACCAAAGTCGATAGCTCCTTGGGTGCAATATCTAAGAAGAGCTTTGCACCTCTAGAGATTTGATCCCTCTTGGGGCTTGATAAAGCCTAGGATTTGGATCTAGGTTGGTATTAGTAACAAACGTTACAACATAATATCAACAAACATTACAAGATCTAACGTTACAAGATCTCCCTCGTACTTCACTGTAAAGTGTCTCTCAATGCAAATAATCAAACAAAAATGTAAAACATGTAAACTTTTTGAACTTAATCAAATAATGGAGGCTTAAAACACACGTGGATTTTTAACGTGTCATGTACATCCTTCACTAAAAGTTCCAAAATGGAGATACAAGAAAGAGCCCCCTAAGGGCAATCATGGGGCTCAACTTATAAGTTTGACGCCATATCATTCTTAACGGCCTTCACATACGATGATCTAAAGTATCTTTTAAGATTAATTTAGGTTAACAATATGATTATGTTTATTTTACATTAAATTAAAATAGTAATTTTTATTCATTAATAAAAATTCAAATTTTTTTTTCCAGAAAATAAATGTTTTGTAGTAAGTTTGAAGACATTTTTAATCTTGGTTTTTTTCTTTTCAAACAAAAATAAATGTTTTACAGACATATTTAATCTTGGTTTTCTTTTTTTCTTTAATTTTATCTCATTCCATCTCAACAATGATGGATCAACAATTACAATCGGTAAGTAAGCTACAAAATACTCACTATTCATCAAAAGAATTTATTCGTTGTCTGAATTAGTGCTTTCAGATTCTTGTGATATTTTCATTCCTTCTAATGACGTATCCATAGTTACCACAACCCTTGAAGGAAAAGAATTCAAAGGTTGTACCATCAACGTTGTTTGTTTTATATCATCATTACATATTTTGAATTCTTCTTAATTGACTTTTTCAGCCTTAGTTGTTAAAATAGTTTTTATTGTAAAATGTAACAATATATAGCCTAGGTAGATGAGATGTGCCAAATATTATGTAAGCTCTCTCTCTCTCTCTCTCTCTCTCTCTCTCTCAAAACATAAATACAAATATTAAATAGATTCATATTAAATTCTATAGCCCAATTGAATAGAATGTAAGATCGATCTCCATATCTTGATCCAATATAATATTTTACAAAACTAAAATTAAAATAATTACGTTGAATTCATTTTCACGACAAGATCGACTCATAAGGCACTATAGTAGATTCCTTGTCTCCTGGGAAAATATATAAGCACCACATGCATCGCAACACGTTCGTCGGCTTGGGTTCCTATTTGATTCATGGTTTATGTAACCCAATCGAATAGATTGTAAGATCGATCTCCATATGTGGATCCTATGTAATATTTTACAAAACTAAAATTAAAATAATTACGTTGAAGTCATTTTCACGACAAGATCGACACATAAGGCACTATAGTAGATTCCTTGTCTCGTGGGCGAATAGATAAGCACCACATGCATTGCCACGTGTTTATCGGTTTGAGTTTCTCTCTAATTCATGGTTTCTCTTTGGATCTCAGTTCCATGTCACTTTGTGTGGCTTGCTTTCTAGACAAAGCGACACCCATTCCTAGTTCTCCATCACTTCACCATGTGCCCATTTTACATACGTGTCATGTCCACATCTCAATGAAACTACTAGTTGACAATGTTTCACCCACCTATTAGTTCCCTAGGTTGGCGAGGAGACATTAAATATTGCAAGAATGAAGTTATGGGACCCAAGAGAACCTTAGTTTCTCATTTACACATTAAATTGGGTCATAGAAATAATAAATATGGAGAAAATAAAGTTGCATTGCTTCATAAGGACATTTGGAGGTTCATGGAGACCTTGGGTGACTAGATTCTTTCTTACACATGTCATGACTTAACCCCAAATTCGAAATTATAAGTAATGGAGTGTTCTTGGAAAGTTGTAACACCTCGGTTTTGACCTCGTTTGCATTAAATATATATGATGTAAATATTGTAATTAATCATGGTGTGGAACTAAAGGCAAAAGCCCCACCATTGATTTATCCTTTTATGTTTCGGCGATTAAAATCAATGCCGATGGTATTTTGTGGTAACCAGCACATTATAATTTTGAACATCATGTAAATATGCAAATTAATTGAATACCCACAACTAGCTCTGTCAATGCAACATTAAAGAGATGGGGACATGATTTCCTAAGGATGGGGGGGGTGTCAAAACTCCAAATTTTCACAAAAATTTAAAATTTTGAGATAACAATAAATGCTAAAACCTGCGGTTTACTAACAGCTAACAGTTGGCAAAAAGGAATATAATAACAAGTGAGATAGCAGTTGAAGCTGCGAGGCTGCGCTAAGCCAGGCCGTGCCCTTCTGCCGTCGCCCTGGTCCTTCCTCTTCGATCATGGCTTCGCCAGAGGGAGGGCTTCCCCCTCCCTCCTCTTCTTCCGCCACGGAAACCTTCAATCTGCTGCTTCGACCTCTTGGAGCGGCCCCGATTGCCCCAGCCATCCCGAAATTCATCAAAAAGCTAGACTCAATCCCAGAAATTGATCTTCCAAGCGAGATC
>LPNX011104183.1:117402-141738 GCA_001517045.1 Pseudotsuga menziesii
AAGGGAATTAAGGAATATTACCAGATCATTGGGGATGGAAGGAACCAAAGACTGGGAAAACTTCATGTATCTTGGCATTCCCATCTGTAAAAACAACATCAAAGCTGCTGATTGGGATCCTATTGTTGACAAGATCAAAAGCAAAATCCATAATTGGGGGGCCAATTGGCTCAATCTAGCTGGTAAAACTATTCTCATTAAATCTGTCCTCAATAGTATGCCGATTTATCAGTCTTCCATTTTACTTGCCCCTTGCTCGGTTGTCAATAAGATTGAAGGCCTGCTCAAGAAATTCATATGGGAAGGAGGTAAAGGGAATAAAAAAAAAATCCATTTGGTCAGCTGGGAAAAGATTAAAAAGCCACGCAATGAAGGTGGTCTCCATGTGAGAAGCCTCTCCTCCCAAAATCTCGCTTTGGGAGCCAAGCTGCTCTGGCAATTAATCTCAGGGAAAAATGGCTGGAGCAAAGAAGTAATCCGGAAAAAATACTACCCAGGTCCTAGGAAAAGATGTCTGGACCTTCAACCCCCGCCGAGGAAGGGATCCCCAATCTATAAACTATGTAATAAAGCTTTAGGCCCCTTCAAACACAAGCTTTACTGGATTCCTGGAAACAGTAAGTCTATAAATGTATGGGAGGATTCCATTCTTGGAGACCCCCCAATTGGTTCCCATGTGGAAGTCAACAACATTCAAAGGTGGCTTATGGACAAAGGAGCAACATCACTTTGGGATATTTCTTCCTGGGATGGGAATTACTGGGCAGGCTGGGACTTAGGAATCATCCCCCCTAACTTGAGCTCTGAAGTTGATGTCCTGCTGGCTCACCTCCAAGGCAAGTCCCCACTTAAAAGAACTTCCACTGATAAAAGAGGCTGGGGAATCTCCGGAAGATACTCAACCTCTGAAGGCTACAAAGATCTTCAAGCCATCCCCTATGCTGCTCCCAACCCCTCCATCTGGAAGTTCATTTGAACCACACCTTTCATCCCTAAAATAGATATCTTATGTTGGTCTTTAGCCCACCAAAGCGTTCTCACAGGAGACAATCTGAAAAAAAGGGGAATGGAAGGACCCTCCCGTTGCCCTCTCTGCAAACTTCATGAAGAAACAATGGACCACATAATTCTGGGATATCCCTTTGCCAAAGAAGTCTGGATCCAAGTCCTGAATCTAGACCTTGCCACCCAACTGCCCTACTCTATCCATGAGCTCTTCTCTAAATGGAACTCTCTGTCCCCCTTCAATCTGACCAAAAAGGCTCAGCTTAATTCAGCTTGGGGTTGGTTTCCAAAAGCCACAAGCTGGAAAATTTGGCTCGAAAGAAATAACCGAATTTTTAGAAACCAAGAGTCCACTCCTAACAGAATTGCTGCTCAGGCTAGAGCCACTCTCGGGGAAGTTCTGGAAAGCAACAGCTCTATTAAAAACTCAATCCAGCTCCAGCAAAATGAAATTAGTTGGTTAAGCCTGTTAACCTCCAGAATCCATCCTGGAACCTCGAGTATAGCCCCTAAGACAGAGCAGTGGGAAGTTCGGCTTGAAGACTCTGATTTCAGGCGCTGGAAGTCATCCCTAAATGATCCTAGCCTCTTCTTCGATGGTGCTTCGAAGGGAAACCCAGGCCTTGCAGGGGCTGGAGGAATAATAAGCTCAGCCGATGGGATCACACTCAACAGGTTCACCTGGGGGCTAGGTATAGAATCTAATAATGTGGCTGAGTTCTGTGGTTTATGGCAGGGCTTAAAAATCGCTCGATCCAAAGGAATGCACCAAATCATAGTATTCGGGGACTCCAGGATTCTTATCAAAGCCCTCATTACGAAGAAGGTCCCCCATCATATAAAATTGAGCCATATCTTTCATAAAATCCTTCATCTGAGCAGGTACTTCCAAAATATAAGGTACTTCCATGTGAACCGCGAGCTGAATGAACAAGCTGACAAACAAGCTAAATAAGGAGTGACGCTGGCCCAAGGCATCTTATGCACTGATGGAGATTTTCAGAGATGTGACATTCCATAGCAGGCTGGGATACACGATCTTCACGCAGCCTCCTCATTCGAGCTGGACAACCCTCGTTTTTCTTCCCCCTGGCAAAGATGCCCTGCAGTCTGGCAGCAAGCCTGTCCACCTCGGCCCACGGGACTCCTCCTGCAAGTTTTAAAGACGTGGTCTCTCCTCCTCGACCCCAAACCACACTGCAATCTGCTTGTTTCTCAGTCGCTGAGTTTGATCCGCGAGGTCTCCTCCTCCTCGACCCCAAACCCCTCTGCAATCTGCTTGTATCTCGGTTTCTCCTCCCTCGACACAGCAATGGCGTCCGATGATTCCTCAAGCTCAGGAGTGAATGCAGAGACAAGAATAGGCTCTCTGGAAGCGGCAATGGGACAACTCCGATTAAAGCTGGATGTCAACGATAAGAAGATAGATGTAGTCTCCAAAGCTGGGGAAAAATCTTGGGATCTCCTGAACACTGAGCTGAGACAGCTGCGCGCGGATCTCACTGGAAATCTGAGCGAATTCAAGGAAGAAACCAGAACGATTTTCAAAGATGAAGCCAACACTCATGGCGACTTCGGCAACAGAATTTCTGCACTGGAACTTGAAGTGGCCAAGCTGAAATCCAAGTTAGAAAATTGAGCCGGGCCGCAAGCCCCTCTCCTCGCTCTGATCTCCTCTACTATTAAATAAAATGATCAGACCGCTGTAAGGCACTTCTGCCATCTGTTGACTCGATTTTGCACAATGTAGCTAATCATCCAAGTATCAAGCTGATATAGCATACTTGTAGCTGTTTTTCAATGTATCAAGCTTTCGGTAGCTAAATACCGGCACTAATACAATCTACCCCTATGCTTCTGTCAAAAAAAAAAAAACAGTTGGCATAAAGGAAATAGTCAAATAATTAGTTTCACTAAATTCTAAAATAACTTAACAGTTTATTTTTCGTAGCAAGAATAAAATCTTTTTGTGTGTTGCTTGCTTCAGTTTACTGATTAGTTCTTTTATGTCAGTAGGTGGAATCTGCTTTTGAATCTAGGGCTTGCTTAGCAATTGTGCTAACGCAGATGAATACTGTTTCTTATAGGTTTTACAGGTATGATCGATCGAGTATATTTTAAGAGATCTTTTAGTGTCAGCAGTATTTTGTTTGCAATTTAAAAAAGCTTAGTAAAATAGGCTGCTAAACTCTAAACAGCTCCCGTAAGGTAAAATCATTTGATGTTCATCAGCTTTTCAAGTAAACAAGATTGGAAATAAGTAACGACAGTATAACATATTTGTGACTCTAAACATTAGAATCTCAGTTACAAGTATTTCTACTTTAGTCTATAAGTAATTTGTAACATTTATAAACATTGTTTTTGTCAGTATTTATGTTATAGTATCTTATCTTGCCTATGTATTTATTGACCCTTATTTTGTTTCTAAAAGATACTTACAGCCTGTTATCTTTTGGACAGTAAAAACCTTCGAGTGTATAACTATGACCATCATGCCCTTCTATATGAGCTTATGTTTACCGCTATTTATTTTATTCCCAAGTCTAACTCTGTGTTCTAGTAACTTTTGGATTTAATAGGGTCATTCCTATTCCAGTTATCAGTTTTACTTCTATAATTATCTTACTGTCCACTAGACATTATGCACGAGAATAAAATCAAGTTGAGTTATACTCCCAAGTGCTATCAAAGTATTGTCGTTTAAATTATGTGATAGAATTTCATGATAACATTCTTATCTTCAGCTGTGTACTACTTCACAGCTTTGATGCTATTTGAGTTATTAGTTCAAGTAAATTTTGTAGATATGCATAATCGATTTATTCGATGGACATTCAATCTACCAATAGTTTGTTATTATAACGTATTTTAATCTAGCCTTTATGTTCCTTTGCATTATTACAAGGTATTATCTATAAGGTTTAGACTTGCAATATCCTTGTTGCAAAAGGGTTTACTATGCACCAACTATAGTTTATCTTTGCTACTAGAGAATCCATAGTCATTTAATAGTTAGCATGCACTCTTTTATAACTATATTAAAGACTTTAACTTTGACCTAATCTATAAACAAGACATATATTACATGATTTCTATCTTATCAAAACAATGTTTAGAGTATAGTTATGCCACCACTTATATCGTCATGGTGATGTTATTATATGACAATATAATGTTATTGGTAGCAAGGGATTAATGCATAATCCAAATCGCGCTTTAATTTAAGATTTATAAATGACACTATAGCTTGGTCAACGTAACCCCCACGTTGATAAACTCGTCATTAGGTTAATATAAAACATTGTGCAAATGATTAGTGATTTGGTTTACGAATTATTGGGTTGACAAAGGTTTACTCCATGCTGCAATAAATAAATAATTGGGATATTGCTTCCATGCAGGAACTATAGGACACAACCCTCGCTGCATGGATAAATTTGTTGCTACGTGGTTGATTTATGTCCATGCCTGGAAAATATATAATAGGCTATGGAAACCTAACCAATCTCATTTCTGCCCCGTAGTTTACGCTGGCTCTAGGGTTGCTTGGCTTGTCTCCCATGGAGGACGTCGTTTCTCCTAATTACAGTTGCCTTGTGCCTTGACTATGCGCTGCTTTTATTCTCTGGTGTGTGGTTTTGAATGCTGGCTCTTCCTCTGCAACAAGTGAGGTTGTCTTTTCCTGCTACCCTTGTGTCGCTGCTTGTGAAACCTTTCTTCCAAAGCCTGCGTAGCTTAAGGGCTGCTTCGGTTGCCTTCTCTGGTTCTCATGGCTCGCCATCGTGTGAGGTTCTTGAGGGCTGTTGGGTTTCCAACTGCACCGCCTGTAGGTGACAGTGCTTCGTGAAGCTGTTCGTTGTTCTCCCATTGACAGGTAATTATCATATTGGAAATTATTTTTACTTACTGCAAGTGTATATAGAATGTTTTCAAGCTTTAACAAGTAACTTGCTTCGCTGACAGTGGTTTGTTGCTTGCTGCAGGTGCTCACTACTATGAAGCTTGAACAAAGGAGAAAAGACAACCTTTTTGCAAAGGCCGTGGCTCGTGGTTCAAACTCGGGTAAGCCCCGTGGTCTGAAAGATGGATTCTCCATTTGTTAGTGTTAGGGTGGTCGTTGGACTCGCCTAGGGTTTCGGAAAACCCTCTCTTGTCTCGTCACGAGTTATGTTATTGTTTTTAAATGTTTTTACGGGTTGTTTGGACAATACTTAAATCCAAACCCTTGCTAGGGTAGATTCGACTTGTATTATGCCCAGTACTTAGTCGAAGCTTTGGCTTCACAGTCGGGTTTAAGTTTGTAAATTTTATAAAGGCAGTACAGTTGTAAACTTGTTTTGGTTGTCGAGAGTTTATGCTATACTCTGTGTAATTTTAGGGTTTTTACCCTTCCTGAATATGATGAAGTTTTAAAACTCAGTTGAGTATTTTGTAAGGGTTTTATAATTTAAATTTTAAGGCTGATACTTACAGCCGTAACTTAAATCTTGTTTGTTTTGATGGAAGTCATGGGTTAGGGTTTGACCTGTAAAAACCTTTGTTTGAATTATACTAATCTTATGATAATAATTACACTATTTTTCTACTTTATTCTATTTGTCCTTAAAGGACTGTGAGTAGATTATTAGACTGGTTAATGATGGTTACATAATTGTTGTAAATTTGGTTAATATTTTGATACTTGTAATGTAATAGTTTTAAGGGTTTTAACCTTGACATTTATTTATGTCGATGTATGTTGTTATCAAAAGAAAGGCTCTGTTTCTCTTATAAATACATTTATATAAGTTAATCAGTATCGTAGTTTATTTTTGAACATAACATTTTTAATTAATAGTTTTAAAAGAACTACCCTATGTATAACCTATGTTACTACAGTATTTAAAAATACTTATAGATTATGCTCATATGCTCAAAATATGAGCTAGGGTTTACTCCCTTTTAACTTTGATAGAATATTAATTCCTGTGTTATTATCTTGTAAATTTAATTATAGTTACACAGTTTTCTTCAGTTTGTTTTTATGAGTTAATAATTTATAAATATCATTGTTTAAGGATAATTATAATATTATTTGTATTTATAATATTATTATCTATGTATAATATCTATTCTTAAGTTTATGTTGGTTTTTATTTGTATAATAATTACGACTCAGAGCAGTCTGTAATATTTGTGTTATTTAATACAATTGTTTCTGTATAATTACTGAAGGAATATAAGAACTTTCTTACCTGTCAGTATTCTTTACATTTATACTGTCTGCAAAAGTATAAGGATAGTTTCTTATAACATTAACTTAAACCTAAGTTAATAATGTCCTTTAGCTATTAAAGCTAAGAAAGGAATACTGTAACATTTATCATATTCTTAACTGTAGTTCAGATAGATGCAGGAAGATTAGTTGTCATTAAAAGAAAAAGATAAGCTATCTATATTATTTTTACATTTTTTCTTAACATAAATATTAACTTTCAACTGATAATACTAGTTCTTCTACTTCAATACAAATGTACAGTTTATAGAAGTAGATATTGTGTAGGAAATAAATTATATACTTAACAAACTACTATCAGTAATTAAAAGATTCTTGTCCTTTTGTGATATTTTAAACACACAGTCTAGTTCTGACAACATCTCTACAAAACAGATTAATAAACTTCCTAAAAAACAACTATCTAATGATAGGAACTATTTCAATACTCTGAAAACATAAATATTCTATTCATTTATATTCCTATCATACTTCATTTATTTCAACACACTACCTATGCTAGAGTATGATCTGAATCACTCCAGATGGGGAAAAACACAGGTAGGATTTATCTTTCATCATAGTACAGATTCAGCCTTGAAACAACTAAGAGATTTCAACACAACATAACATATAATTATTCATTAATTGCTCACACACAAAAATTAAAGATAATGGAATCTGTCTTTAAAGCTGGATGACAACAGCAATGGGAGGTCGTTCCTCCCTACCAACTCCTGGAGAGCGCTCAAACAGTGACTTCTCAGGACCCCCGAGCCTGTTCTGGTCTCCTTGGTTGGAACTAGGTGGAGCAATCAACAAAGTACTAGTCCTGAGACTCAATACCAACTCTACATATTGTGGTAAGATCTTTCAGCTGCAAAGCTGTACTAGATCAACTCCCTGCAGTTTACCCCTCAAACACCTTCCTTCAAATTTCCCTTTCCCAATGAATTCCTTGAAGTGCATTCACCTGAATGATTCTTCTCCTAGAATGAGCAGCCTCAGCTCTCTACATTGGGCACTTTTGTTAAGATTGCCTAGGTCTTTTTGGGTTAGTTGTCATTAATTGAGCCACCTGCTCTGATCCCACTTTCTTGGGGGATCATGACCCCAAATGTAGGGAGGTTGCCATCTGCAACATAGGAAGTGTTTGAGGATGCTGCCATTTGTCTTTTTGCTCTCCACCTAGTTCCCTCCACCAACTTGACCAGTAACACTCTTTTTAATAGCTCTCCCAAGCTGTTGTATCCATTTTTATTTATTTAAAAATAAAATATTCAGAATTACAATCCATATCTTTTGACTTTGCTGAGTCATCAGTTTCAACTTAGCATTAAATTTAACATAATGTCTTGGAATCAAATAAAAATAAGATAACATTATTTTACTAAATAGGGGCATGTGACAGAGGGAGAGAATGTTCAAACTTTGATCCAATGGGAAAAGGCCATGTGTCAAGAGAAGAACCCATCTCGCTGTCAACCACCTTTTTGTCTTACTCACACTTTCTTGTCTTATTCAACCACCCACTTAATTCTCCAAGGAGTTAGTTGGGCAGTTATTGCCTTGGGGCTTGGGAGGTGTGGGCAGCCGTCATTTCTGGCAAGGTCGTCAGTCTTTGACCACATGCATGCCCAAGGGGAGATTTCTCACCCATTATCCCTCACATGGAAGAGGGGAGCAGATTATTTCACTCACAGGGGCAGCCGCATTTTTCCTCACATATTGGAAGCTTGGAGAGCTATTTTCCTCCACGTTTTTAGTCTATTGTGTTCTTCCTTCACGATTGGGGGCTCCTAGGCGTTTTTCTCACCCATCATTCATCCACATTAGGGCTCTCTGAAGCCGTTGGGAGCTTCCTGTTTGTGGCATTCACGTTTGTATGTTGTGTGTGTGGTTTCCCTCACGTGGGCATCCATTTTCTTCATTTTCCCAAGCTGAAAATCGCTTTTGGTAATTCCTAGCAAATTGGAGAAGACACCACAAATTTCTGAGTGGCTGTTGAGCCGTTTTCTTACCCACGTGGAGCCAAGAACGTTTTCTTAAGTTGATTTTGATCACAGGGCTATTATCCCCATTCACTGTTGTCAATTTTAGCTCCCATGATGTTTTTGGTTCATACCCAGAACTTGCATTTTGATGTGTAGTGCATCCTTGTGTTGGCTTGGCTAAGTAAGTCCAAGAATCCATCTGTTAGTGGGTTGACTATGTTTGGATGTGGTTATTGGATTGACTATGGGTGTTTGGCCTTGCTGTGTGTAAGTATGTGCCCCCCAGTTCCCCGTGGAAATCATGCCCAGCTCGAGGGGTGGCAGTGATATTGAGAGAGTAAGGAGCACATTGGCCTATGGTTGGGTGGAACGTTGCAATGACATAGCTAGTTGCAGGGAAGCTTCTTCTCAAGATAAGTATTCTTGTACTTAACTCTGCAATTGTGTTTTCTTCGTAAATTATCATGAACATGTTAAATGCTTGAACATGATGAACGTTTCATGTTTTATGAGTATGAACAGCATGTATGTGAATGCTTGAATGTGTATGCTTCCGTTGTAGATTGCATGTTTTATACATCTGTGTATGTTTTTAAGTTTCATGCATTTTATATCATGTTAATGGGGCTAGTTCGCCCGGATTGATAGCAACATAGTCGCATCTTCTCTCTGTAGAAGGGTGGGGACGTGACAGTGTGGTATCAGAGCCCATGTTACAGCTTTGGGCCTCAATGGGCCAAGAAGATGGAGAGTGACAGAGGCAGGATTACCCTCTGTTGAGCGCAAACCAGCAGAAAATTTTCAAAAATTTTCCCAAGTGTTGGAAATTTTCATATATCGGCTCAGTTGGCCGATTTCTGCCGATACAGTGTTGGTTGAATTGGCTGAGTTGAGCCGATGGCAGGTTAATCCGACAAGAAGAAGAAGAAGAAGAAGAAGAAATTTTGAAAAATTTCTAAGTGTGAAAATCAGGTAAATTTGGTGAGTTCTGCCGATACGTCGGCTGAGTTCGGTAAGTTTTGTCGATACACATCGAGAGAACTTGGCAAGTTGAGTCGATGATAGGAAAAGAGACGGAAAAATTTTCGGAAATTTGTCCTAGTATGGACATGTTGGAGAAAAATTTAGGAGTTTTTCTGATGCATGTCGGATGAACTCAGTGAGTTTTGTCGAGGCGTATGGGGCAAAAAAGGGCGAGTCTCGCCGATGTGCGTCGAACGAAAAAGTTGAGTTTTTCCAATGCCAAGGAAAGAAGGAAAAAATTCTCGGATGATTTTTTCGATGCATCTCGAATGAGTTTTGCCGATGCCGAGGAAAGAAAGAAAAAATTTCAAAAATTTGTCCAAGTGTCAAAAATCCCATATATGAAAGAAAAGACGAAGTGTTTCCGATACATGTCGAGTGAACTCGGTAAGTTTTTTCGATACGTCGGAAAAGTTTGATAAGTTTTCTGATCGACAAGAAAAGGGCAAGCTTGCCGATACATCAAATGAACTCGGTGAGTTCTGCCGACACATCGGAAGGAAAAGACGAGTTTTTCCAATCAGAATGAAATGATGAGTTTTGCAGACGCGTCGGAAGGGAAAATGTGAGTCGAGCCAACATATCAGAAAACTTCGGTGAGTTTGTCGATCGAGTGGAAAAGTTGAGTTGCTCCAAAAAAAGAAAATTTTTGCAGGTTTTCAATGGGATTTACAGGGACCATAAAGATGATTTATGAGGGAACATCTACATACTTTTCTTTAGGGAGTACTTTGGTTATCTAGTTCTAGTTAGCATGGAGACTCTATTAGCATTAGATAATCTCTAGATTTTTTGGAAACTCTAGTAAGCTGCAGACCTTCTCTCTTTTGTTTAGGGTTTTGCACATTGTTGAATTTCACTCCTTGCGTGACTTGGCTATGTACAAACATCTTTTTTAATATAATGCATTTCAAACCTTAAAAAAAAACATCTCAATTATAAAATTCACTAGTTCAATTTGGTCATAGCCATAATGGTCTTTACCATAATCAAAATAAATGAATAAATGACCTAGTTCAATGTGGTATCAGAGCCCATGTCATCTTAAGGAAATTGGAATGTCGTTAACAATCAACATCGCGATCATGAATGCATGGAAGTTCCCAATGAAGGAAACGTGCAAAAAGAAGTCCCCAAGTTCCCATTTTAGAGGGTAAAAGTTCCCAATAAGTTCCCAACCATCGGGAACGGTTCCCATTGGATTGGGAAAGCTCCCTACAAGTTTCAAAGTTCCCTAGAACGTTGGAACTTCGGGAACGAGTTTCCTAAAAAGCGAGAACGGTTCCCATGTTACATAGGTTTTTTCTTTTTAGGTTTGTTGTACAAGTATCTGTCTATGTAATTTTAATCTTCTCCAATAAAATTGGTTTATCTTTCTTGAATAGAACAAATGATTTGAATAAGAAATGTTTAACGAATAAATTCAAAGAATTGGTTTATCTTGCTTGAATAGAATAAATGATTTGAATAAGAAATGTTTAACGAATAAATTCAGAGAGTGGACACGAGCTTTTCCATTGGCCCTTGGAGGAGATCAGAATACGGATATTCTATTTCTACCCTACTATTATGGGTTTTATCATTTTACATAGGGGCCAAAACGAAGTCTTTGCTTCTCTGCCTTTGTTCTCAATGCATGATTCCTTGATTTGCAGCAAGGAAGAATATTCTATATCTGCAGAGCATTCTGAGGTTTGCCTATTAATGATATGATGGTAGCTGCTATATGCCTTGATGACAGACCTGCTTCTTCAATTTGGTCCTTCGGAGATCCATGATCAATATATCGATCAGGGAGCACCATTGGTCTCCACTGCAAAAGAAAAACGATAATACAAGCATTAGCATGATGATTTAGCCTTATAGTTCAAGTTTAATGAAGGAGAGAGAGATTGAAGCAAAGAGCCTACCTTGAGCTTTCCATCAAGAAGCCCATGCAATGCAAGAAAGTGGGAAACATGAGATCCAAACCCTCCAACGGAACCTTCTTCCACAGTAACAAGGATTTCATGTTCCATCACCAATCTCCGAATCAGTTCCCCATCCAGAGGCTTACAGAAACGAGCATCAGCAACAGTAACTGATATGCCCTGCTGAGCTAGCACCGCCCTAGCTGCAAGGCAATTTTGGACCATTGAACCATAGCCAAGAATGGCAATATGAGTACCCTCTGCAAGAATCCTGCCTTTGCCAATCTGTTTCACACAAAACAAAAAATGTCAGCGGAATTCAGGAGGAAGACTAATAATATCGAGCGAAATCAAATCATATGGATAATGCCACTTAAACTCATAAGCTGTCCTGTAATGACATCTAGGCTTACAAGCTGTCCTATAATGCATATATATCTCTCAGTTTTATAAGCTCTAAAGATTTGCTAACTACATCAAATATTTCATTACTTCGAAATTTTCTGGCATAGAAGGATATGCAGAGTGAGGCTTATATTATTGCACTGACTAGTAACCCA
The DNA here is from genome assembly GCA_001517045.1 of Pseudotsuga menziesii. Classification (NCBI taxonomy): domain Eukaryota; kingdom Viridiplantae; phylum Streptophyta; class Pinopsida; order Pinales; family Pinaceae; genus Pseudotsuga; species Pseudotsuga menziesii. The sequence continues at coordinate 129,152 of LPNX011104183.1, forward strand.
AAAGTGTGAGCTTTAGGGAAAAACCTCCAGAGGGGTTCCTTTGTTGTTTGGAGGCAGAGACACACCAACTCCATTGCCTCTGGGGAATCTAAAACAGCTTGGACGATCATCAATTGCTGCAGAGGTTGCCACCATGTGCATCAGTTCTGCCTCGTCGGAAGGAGCCATTACAACCATGTTGGGTAAACAAGCCATAAAGGTGACATCAAAAGCACCACAGTGTGTTGGACCATCTGCCCCCACTAACCCTGCCCTATCAAGGGCAAATCTCACAGGGAGTTTCTGCAAATCAACATCATGAACAACCTGCAAATACCACGGCCAACCTAACAAGTCTTAGCAATTCCAGCTTTCTAAATTTCATTATAATATAACCTAATTAATCTCATGCCTCGAGAGAGGTAGTGATTATACAGGCTAAGCTACGGTTGGATTTCCATGCCTGGGCATCTACTTTCAGCTATGTTCTTAACTTGTAATCAAAATCCCAAATGTGCCTGCTATTAAAGATTTGCGCAGTTCACTTTATTTCCATTTCCATGGCAATGTACTAAATTCATTACCTGATCGTAGCCTCTTTGTAAGAAGGACGAATAGATTGCACAGAATGGTTTCAATCCTTCTGTGGCAAGCCCTGCCGCAAAGGTGACTGCATGCTGCTCTGCAATGCCCACATCGAAACAGCGTTCGGGAAACCTCTTCTGAAAGTAATTCAGCCCTGTTCCCCCACCCATGGCAGCATGGATAGCCACAATTTTCTCATCTCGCTCTGCTTCTGCAATCAAGCCCTCCGCAAAGTATTGGGTGTAGCTGAGTGTTGAGCTTTTGGATTTGAATTGCTTGCCAGTAGCCGGATCGAATTTCACCACACCTAGACCATAATTGGTTTGAATTTCAGACAGTCAGAGATAGACAAGCAGAGTAATATTAATGGGAAACTCAAGACAGTTGATGCACAGTTCCATGAGTTTCATAGAATGCTACAAAAATTGAAAGAGGAATCACAGATTTTAATTCTACAGTGTCTGAAAATGTCATGAGGGAATACATAGGTCCAAAAAATCAGGGACATTGCAAAGGTATATGCAATTTCAGATAGTAGGTGCAGATAAGCATACCATGTAGTTTATCATCTGCTTTCTCTGCAGGTGGATAACCCTTCCCCTTCTCTGTGACTACATGGATGAGGACAGGCCCTGGAGCAGGCATGCTTTTCACATTCTCAAGAATAGCTACCAAATCTTGAACGTTATGCCCATCGACAGGGCCAATGTAGTAGAGTCCGAGGTCTTCAAAGAGGGCAGAACCAGGAGAACTAAACATTCCTCTAGCATATCCATCCACTTTTGCAGCTATCTGATGGGTTACACCCCCAATTTGATGTGTAGAATCCTGCAAACAAAAACAAAATTCAGACTTCTTTGTAGACATATAAAGAAAGCAACGAAGAAATCTTAAGTACAGAGCTATGAGCAGAGGAGTGGACTAGGCATCGACCTTGGCTACTTCTCGCAATTTTCGTAATTTTTTGCTGGCTTGAAGCCTGCAAAGAGCGCTGCTAAGAGCACCCACCGGGGGAGCAGGACCATCTACAGTAGCAGTAGGCAAGGAAACCTGCTTGTTGTCATTTAGAATAATTATCAAGTTTGAATCAAGAAAGCCTGCATTGTTCATAGCTTCATAAGCTTGTCCAGCAGTCATTGCACCATCCCCAATAACAGCTATAACATGGTTATGCTTGCCCAGAAGATCCCTACCTACTGCCATACCTGTAAAACCATTCAATCAACATATAAATGCATTAGAATAAACCAAAACTAAAATCGGAAGATTTTCTTTAATAATTTTTCATTTCAAATGCGACCCCCCTTAATGTCGAAAACCCATCAGAATGGGCTTTAACTTTCAGCTATAGTCAATCAGCATGAAAACCAAAATTTTGAAATTGGTACAACTAAGAATTCATCGGAATAAGCCCATTGGAAGTCCCCAAAAAGTCAAAAACAACCAGAATCCATAGACAAGAAGTAGTTGCTGTTGCAATTTTGTCCATAATCAACACAAACCGAAAAGAAACAGCTTATAAATCATAAAACCCTGCAAAATATCTACTAAGAAATGAACACCACTAATCTAGTTAATCTAGTTGAACTTAGGAACTGCTTCTTCAGATTTTACTAGAAAAGAGAGAAGTAGAAGTTCCTTCATAGTGTACTAAAGGTGGGAACATACCAACGGCAGCAGAAATGCTGGTAGAGCTATGTCCAACACCAAATGCATCGTGTTCGCTTTCGACGCGCCTAGGGAAACCAGCTAGACCAGAAGTTTGTCTCATGGTGCCCATTCTTGACCTCCTTCCTGTCAATATTTTATGTGGATAAGACTGGTGGCCTACATCCCACACAATTTTGTCATGTGGACTCTTGAATACATGATGAAGTGCAACTGTGAGGTCCACAACACCGAGGCTTGCACTCAGATGGCCTCCTGTCTCTGCAACACTAAATATGATATCTTCTCTAAGCTCCTTCGCAAGCTGCCTCAACTCCTGCAAACAAATAAAATGACACACAACATTTAAGGCTTGTCAGGAAGCAACATTAATAAAATCTCTAGAGAGATGGATGAAAACTGCCGAATACAGTCAACTTTCTTAATGTTTTTTAACAAACCACAGCCTTCAATATATGATGAATCAAAATTCTAAGAGGTATTCACAATTAATTACAGAAACAGCAATTGATTAATCCCTAAACAAACAAACCAAAAGAATCCCAAGTCAATTGATTATTCCCTAAACAAACAAACCAAAAGAATCTTGGAGTTCTTAAGTCAAATTCCCCATATGACTCAAGAGTGATTATCCAAGCTAGAAGCGAGATACTCTTGGATTCTTGTGCCTTGTATCACCTGCTTGCAGATCATTTAATGTCTTATAACTTGTGGGTGTGCATGGTGTAAGATTCAACCTTACACATCCTAAATTGTATAACATTAAATGCTATGCAGTCTGGTAGTTATCTAGATCCAACAATACATACTCAAAATGGTAGAGCATTAAATATTCTGCAGCCAAGTGCTTGTAAGTTGTGATCCTTCTATCACTATCAGCTACTACCATAATCACGCCTAGAGATGCCTACTGGATACAGTTGTAATTGCACCGTGCACCCATGGTGCCTATAGGACATTACTACATTAACACCTATTAGTACATGTTAACTTTGCAACGAATTTCCATGTGACCCAGTGTGTCAGTGATGGCAACCCAACTGTTCGTACCAAAAACCCTGTGTAAATTTACATGATTGATCAGTCATGAAGATTGTCCCCAGACATCAAAATTAGATCATCTTATTCCTTGAAATGTTTAATTTGAGGAGAACTATTCTTGGTTCAAGAAAGATTTAAAAATTCTTTTAGGTTGGCTTCCTTACCTTTATGTTGAAATTCTTCATATGGATTGGATGGTTTATAGTGTCCAACAATGGCGTCGGAGGCTTCTCGCCACTGTACTTAATCATTAGAGGACCATCCTCTCTTGTGTTGGAAAGTCCTTTCATGCTTTCTTCTCCTTCAGCATGGCTTGATATTGCACAGACTGTCACATGCTATAACAGAAAACAAGCATTCGTTCAAATTCACAGAATAAAAGAGCCATGAATGCACTTTGGCAGCCTGTTGGATTTACAAGAATACCTCAAGATAAATGGTAACAAAAAGCGTTTGGGTACTTGAAAATGTACTCATTTCTCAAGCTCAACAACATGAAAATTCAGAAGAAGGGTACCTTGGATTTTAATGGAATCCTTTGAAAAGTTGAAATATTCTGCTTCGGACAGATCTTGAATGGGCTCCACAACGAAGTTCCTGGTTTAGATATATTGCTCCCATGGACGACCATTGAGGGTGATGATGCCATAGAAGCCACTCCCAGTGATGTCATGTTTCACTCTAAAGTCCTCTTGAGGATTAGATTAAAACGATAACCAAGATAATTGAGATCGAGGTGGGATCTGAACAAGTTATGAAAATTCAAGTGATAAAATTCTAGTAACCAACACGCAGGCAGAGAGTAGAGTACCACTGTGGAGAAAACGGAACTATATGAATGGAATTTAAAAACACCACATTCGAATAAGGACGGGACAGAAAGGTAAGCAACAGAAAGCTGAGACGAAGGACATGGATGAAGCCTCGTAGAAGATATATAAATTCCGCAGCCAAGGCCAGTGTAGCAATATATTAGAGTAAGATAGGCCAATCAGTAAAATACAATGCTTCCAGATTTATGACATTCAAAGACACTATGATACTTGCTTGAATCTGTGAAGATGGAGGAGGATCTGCAGACCTATTTATCAGTGCCAACTAAAAGTAAAGATGAGGTGCCAAATCAGAGCGAATAGTTCCCTCCATAGCGATGTAGCAAATATTTTATTGGTTTGTGGCAGAGCGAATAGTTCGCTCCATAGGATGTACCAAATATTTTATGTATTGGTTTGTTTCAACGTTTTCTTCATGTATTTGGATGGGCGAGTGCGCTAAAGCCATGTGCAAAGGCCTTTTGATACGTTTCTTTGGATTTTAGTGAATGGTTTTGACACTAAAGTTGGTCTCAAAATCATAGTTGAAATTATTGGTGGGTTAATTTTGGGTGGGGTTCTATTGTAATTAGTAAGTTTAATTTTCAGCACATTGGTAGTGTACAAGTTGCAAGGAGTGTTTTAATAGCACATCTATCTATCATTATAGTTTATTTTACGTTGGATGGGTTATATTTCTCAATAGTTAATAAATATATATTTAAAATGAATTTTTATTAATTTTAAAGTCAATATATTTATATTTGTTTAAGTGAAAAAAAAAATTATGTTTAGATTTTTATATGGTTGTTTTTATCCATCAACATTATTTTCATATTAACTTGATATTTTTAAATTATAACAAAATTAAGATATATTTTTAAATTATAACAAAATTAAGATAGAGATAGATTTATATGATTTTAAAAATATGTATTCAAAAATATTTATAATTAATTTTAATAAATATTATTTATATATTTTTTAATTTAAATATGTTAATTTTAAAAAAAAAAAACTAGAGTATATTTTGGATATAATTATGGTAATTGAAAACAAGAGTTGGGATCATGATTAATAAAAAATTGTTTCTTAAGAAGAATTTATTTGGTTTTGAGACTTTTATGTTTGGAAATATTTTTAAATAAATATAACTTATATCTTCATCTTTTTTAATTTTAATTTTTGTGAGGAATTAAAGGGAAGTTTTTCATATTTGTTGATGGCATCCTTAATGGGTCTCATTAAAAAATATCCAAATCAAGCTTAGTATAGAACTAGCAAAATGCTCAATAACATTGGTTACATCATTGAGCTAACCCCTCAAATGACATCAAATGTTTGGTCCAACACAAAGTTGTTAACTTACCAATTTAAAGTTAATATGGATAGATATTGATTTTAAGATTTTTATTTTTAACAACCACGAAATACATACATATCTCAATCTCTTATTCCCATATGTGGTAAGATTTATCTGTATTGATTTTGAAATCTCTATATTTTTGTAAAGCATTCAAAGTCACTATCCACAATAATTTGATTATAGAACAAATCTAAGTTTAAGAACAATTTGTTGCAATATTGAGATTTATATTTGGTGGCTTTTATTTAATAAACATTATATTAAAACATATCTTTAAGTCTAAACCCTAAATGCACTTCACACTTAGCATCATTAATTCTAAGAAATTGATACATCTCAATACATGGCACATCTAAGATAACGATAAATTTGTATTAATTTTAAAGTGTTATTTTGGCTCATTATTTTTATTCTACACACTCATTTTCTTCATAAAAATAAATATATAAATATAAATATAATTCATTTATAATCAGAAAATTAGGTCATACACATGCATTAAGCATTTCACGATTCCTTAACAAAAATCTCATATTATCATATCCAAAAAGTATTCATAGAAAAATATTCTCGTATCCTCTATGATATTCTTCATATATTTCTCTGAATGGGGTGAGAAGCATGCTAGATACTCCCCCCACCACGAGATAGTTGGAGAGGGTAGGTGGCATCATAGCAACTAGTTGCATACAGAACAACAAGTCACAATTAAGGAAGGGGGATTTCAACTTAATACGGAGGAAGGTAGTAATAGAAACGACGGATCTAGAAGCATGTAGATTGTCAATGAGATACACATAGAATTCTCGAGAAGTAAAGGCAGACAAGACTCAGCATTAGTCTGTCAAAAAACAAAAAGATAGACATTAAGGAGACAACAGGTGGTCTAGTCGAGATCGAAATGAAAACCAAAAAGGAAGACGTTCTACTTGAAATAGTATGTTTTTGGCTTGTGGTTGGCATGTTGTTTTGGTTGCATGGTAGTTATGTCTTCACCCTTCTTAGAATTCACGGCAATGGTCATTTTCGATGGGAGGATGCCTCATTTGTAAGGAAGAGGAAGGATGTTATGTCTGGAAAGAAGCGGGAGAATGCTCGAGTCAAACTAAAAAACAATGGTATAATTGATAAAGAGGGATGGGAACTCAAATTAAATTTAAAGGAGCCACTTCACTGGAACACTAGGGAACAACACCCTGTTCAACAACAACAAAGGCCTCCTGGATGAAGGGTGGAGGGAGAGTTTCATGCTCAAAATTAGAGTTGGAAGTTTGTATAAAAGGTGTCAGGAAAGCACTTTGAGGGAATTTTACATCAACTTGGAGCCAAAGGAATTTAGTGACAACATGGAAAGGCAATGTGTCCAATACAGGAGGCCTGGGAAGATCTTGCCAATACTTGTTGGAACACAGGTATGAAGTGGACACTCCATGGCCCATCCAAAATGCCATTGACGAAGCCGAAGGACCTCTACTTACATAAATTGAGAATGAGGATGAAAAAGGAAAACAATTTGAGGAAAGCAAAAGCATTAAGCCTTATTAGGTTATTTAAATTCTCCTTGGTAGGGTTCTTTAGTACAATGAAAAATATATAGCACAACTCAAACTAGCAGTGAACACCTTAAGGTAGGACCTCACTTGTGCTATGGAGAAAATGGATATCTTAGCCGACGTTGAGGACACACCTGCAAAAATTCCAAAGCTGCGAAAGGAGGAAGAGATTGGGCAAACCCAAGTTCCTTAGTCATTTCATGCTCTAATTTTTATGATCTATTAAGGGCACTAGTTTTATGGCCTGTTAAGGGCACTATTTTTGTTTTTGTTGTTCCCTAGTTTTTATGTTTTCTTAATTCCAATGGCACTATCAAGGCTCTCTTGGTTTCCCATGTGGGAAAGAACCCTCTTTTGTTTTTTGGATTTAAAAAATATTGAACAATATGATGAATAGTAGGACATAAAAGTCTCTTCGATGCCACTTGGCTTCCTTTCATGCAAGTGGCAAAGAACACTTCCTTCGATGTCTTTGTTTTGTACTCGTGTATATAAAATTCTAAATTACAAAAAAAAAACTTCACACATTAAAAAGAAACAAAATAAAAACCTATATGCATCCTAATAATCATCATATTGACCCAATCAAAACCAACATTTTCAAAAAATTACAAGTAAAAATACATTATCAAAACAACACCCTTAAAACATATCAAAATACTCAATTTTGAAATTATTAAGAGAACATCATCTTTAACCTCTTATACAACCTCAAAATAAATCAAAATACACAATTTTGAAAATAATAAAAAGACATGTCCTCTTTAAACTCCTATACATGTTAGTTAACTACAATATTGTTTTAGAGAGAGTATTTGCTTCTCCATTCCTTTTTCTTTCCTTCTCTATAAACATATTGAAAAATTATGCATATATACATCTCCACTCTTAAGATTAAAAAGAAGAAAGGAAAAAAAAAGACACAATTAACTTATTTTACTCATTACATACTTTTTTTAATCTTTTATTTAATATTTTAAACAAAAGATTGGCCCCCGTATGAGAGATGTTGTCATGTTACTTAGCATTATATACCAAAAATAAAATTAAAAACTCACTCTGCTCTTAAAATAAAAATTAAAACCAAATAAAATGTATTTTAAAGAACCATGTCTACTCATAAAATAAAAATTTTAAAGCAAATAAAAAGTTATTAAAAAATCTATGTTGGCTCATAAAAATAAAAATAAAAATAAAAACTAGCATAGTTCCATCTTAACCTAGCAAAATTATCAAATTTTATGAGGCGTAAATAAAAAATATTTAAAAAGTCATTCAGCTCTTAAAATAAAAATTAAAACCAAATAAAAAGTAATTAAAAAAACCATGTCTACTCGTAAAATAAAAATTTAAAACCAAATAAAAAGTTATTAAAAAATCTATGTTGCCTCGTAAAAATAAATAATAAAAGGAGGGGCAACAGGCGAGGGGGAGGGGTTCTCATCACCCCACACGGGAATCAGGAAACGACTTACTCTTGGGGTCTAGGACATGAAACAAACAATGTTGTTGAAGCTTTGGCTCTCTGGCAAGGCCTTCATCAAGCTAGAAATCAAGGTATCGAGGAAATTACAGTGGTTGGAGATTCAAGGTTAATCATCTGAGCTCTCTCTGTCAACTCACTCCCTTCTCAGTTGCAGTTCCAGCAGCTGATCAGGAAAATCCAAAGCCTCACCAACTCTTTCCAAAAAATTGATTACTTTCATGCCCTACGGAAGCTAAACTGTAAAGCAAATCAGGCTGCGAATATTGCCTCTACCCTTGGCAAAGGAGTTATAGTGTTAAATGGATCTAGCACCTATTGTCAAATTCCATAGGGCCAGGGCTTATGGTCTTTTGGGCTTATTCCAAGGGCCCCCCCCCCCCCCACATGGAGTCGTGCTCTATGTTCCTCAACCAGTGGCGTATCTCGACTTTAGCTTATGGTGTGTGGCTTCACACATGTGACACGCTTCAAGGAGTTAAATCGGACATACAGTACCTGCTCTAAGTACCATTTGAGGCTGTCATTAGATTTCACTTGCATCATGTCCCATCCCTTGTGTATGATTCATGTGGCAGTTCGTCCTGCGATTCTGGGTGCAATGATTACTAAGGATGGTTTCGTTATTAAACAGGGTTGTGGCATTGTCTACGACCTCCATTACTGGTTTGCCTACAGATACAAAGGAATTGTTGAGATTGTTGGAGTTCAGGTCATCCTCATCATAATGGAAGCGTCTTTTGAATCTACGGTGTCTTCAGCACCGGTTCAATCCGTCGCGGCCTATATTAGGGACATCAGGAAGAAGATGAAATAGATGAATCGCTTTCTGCACAGGTTGGATACTGAGGGTGGGCGTCGCCTGGAAATAGTAGACTAGGACATTGTTTAGCTACGAAAGGAATTTTCCCATTCCATTACTCAGACAGAACAAGCAATGCCTGGATTGCTCGCAGGTCTGGAAATCAAGTTTGAAAAGTTGGAGCTCAAGGTGGCGAAGTTGGAGGCTTCTGCATTTACTGGTTCTTCTTCACATCATGGCGAACATGCAAAGTGACCCAAGTTCTCACTGGAATTTTGTTTTTTGGTTTCTCTAAGCTTAGTTGTGCATACTATGTATCTAACAGTTTAGTCTCTTTTTGTCTTTGTATTCCTGAACTGTATGGGTAGTAGTAGTAAGAATTTGAACTCTGTATGGGTTGCAGTACTATGAACTTTGAATGCCGCTTCCTAAGGGCATATTTGCACTCTGTGGTTCTGTCTCAGCGGTTATATCACTGTTTTATTATAAATATAATCATTCTTGTAAAAAAAAATTCAAAACTAGCATAAACCCATCTTAACCCTCATAAAGATATCAAATTGAAATTTTTTCAAACATATAAAAAATTAAAAATTAAAAACAAATTACACCTTAATAAATTGAATCTCTTTTAAGACTTGATAAATCCAAGTTTAATATAAATCTATACTAATTTAATAAAAAGTGTTTTGTTTAATTTATTAAAAAATAATAATAATAAAACAAAAATAAAATATTCATCCATGATTTTCAAAAAAAATCAACACATACCAAATATAAAATTTATATAATATTTTATTATTATTATTTCGTACATTCACTCAATTCAGCAATGATTTTAAGGAACCATACTTATTTAAAAGTGTATAAATGCTGGTCAATCTTACCAATTCTTAAAACTCCAACTATAAAATGTTTGACAATATTTTTCAAAAAATATTTTATTTTAATTTCCAAGGATTTTATATCTTTTATATAATAAATTGGCGATTTTTAGGGTGAAAAAATTTACCCCATCAAAATTGGGCTAAATAGGGCTTCAAAAATTGCAAAATGGCTAATCATTTTTTGGAGAAAACCCCTAAAAATAACCCATGGACTAAATTTAGCCCCTAAAATTATCCTTAACCCAATTTAACTATTTAATTCTGTATTTCGTGTGATTTCAGTGGGAAATGTGTTTGGTATAAGTATAGCTAAGGTTACTATGTTAATAAAACTTGATAAACACATGATAAATCTATAATAATAATAAAAGACTACTTTGTGTGGCGGTTCGAAAAAGAATAAATTTTTTATATTACGAACATTTTTACAAAGTCATGTGTTGTCTATCGTTATTTATTAAAAACAAAAAAAAACTAATTTTTAACTTAATCATATGATGGAGATGTAACACGTGGACTTTTTGAACTTAATCAAATAATGGAGGCTTAAAACACGTGGACTTTTAACGTCTCTTGTACATCCTTCACCAAAGGTTCCAAAATGGAGATACAAGTCCTCCCCGAAGGAATACTCACTATTCATCGAAAGAATACTCACTATTCATCGAAAGAATTTATTCGTTGGTTGTCTGAATCAAAGCTCTCAGATTCATGTGCTATTTTCATTTTTTCTTAATGAAGTATCCATAGTTACCACAACTCTTGAAGGAAAATGTCAAATGGATGTGGTTTGGGTGGTTGGGAGGAATGAATGTTACCCTCCCCACCCAGGTTCTACTCTTGTAAGTGACATGTTGCTCTTGTGGAGCCTTTTTGTAATAAATGTTGTGATTGATGAGCTGACCATACCTTGATTCAGTTTGAATATCAGGTATTGAAATTTTCCGTGGAGTAGCCCTCTAACAAATGGTGAACCACATTTTAAAAAACCCTTGAAGGAAAAGAATTCAAAGGTTGTACCATCAACGTTGTTTGTTTTATATCATCATTCCATTGGATTCTTCTTAAATGACTTTCTCAACCTTAGTTGTTACAAAAGTTTTAATTGTAAAATGTAACAGTGTATAGCCTAGGTAGATGAGATGTGCCAAATATTATGTAATCTCTCTCTCTCTCTCTCTCTCTCTCTCTCTCTCTCTCTCTATATATATATATATATATAATTCTCTAGCATAAATACAAATATTAAATAGATTCATATTAAATTATATATCCCAATCGAATATATTGTAAGATTGATCTCCATATCTTGATCCAATATGATATTTTACAAAACTAAAACTAAAATAACTACGTTGAATTCATTTTCACAACAAGATCGACACATAAGGCACTATAGTAGATTCCTTGTCTCTTGGGAAAATAGATAAGCACCACATGCATCACAACATGTTCGTAGGTTTGGGTTCCTCTTTGATTCATGGTTTCTATAACCCAATCGAATAGATTGTAAGATAAATCTCCATATGTTGATCCTATGTAATATTTTACAAAACTAAAATTAAAATAATTACATTGAAGTCATTTTCACGACAATATCGACACATAAGGCACTATAGTAGATTCCTTGTCTCATGGGTGAATAGATAAGTACCACATGCATCGCCACGCATTCATCGGTTTGGGTTTCTCTCTGGATCTCAGTTCCATGTCACTTTGGGTGGCTTGATTTCTAGACAAAACGGCACCCATTCCTAGTTCTTCATCACTTCGCCATGTGCCCATTTTACCTACGTGTCATGTCCCCATCTCAATGAGAATACTAGTTGGCAATGTTTCACCCACCTACTAGTTCCCTAGGTTGGGGAGAAGGCATTAAATATTGCAATAAGGGAGCTATGGGACCCAAGAGAACCTTAGTTTGTCATTTACACATAAATTCGGTCATACAAATAATAAATATGGAGAAAATAAAGTGGCATTGCTTCATAAGGACATTTGGAGGTTGATGGAGACCTTAGGTAACTAGATTATTCCTTACACATGTCATGACTTAACCCCAAATTCGAAATTATGAGTAATGGAACGTTCTTGGAAGGTGAAGAGGTGACAAGTGACATATCATGAGCCCAACGATTTGAATGGGTGAAGAGGAGTAACTCCCCATAGAAGAGGAACAGGTTAGGAAGAAACTAAGTGCCACTTGGAGAGAGACCTTAGGTAACTAGATTATTCCTTACACATGTCATGACTTAACCCCAAATTCGAAATTATGAGTAATGGAACGTTCTTGGAAGGTGAAGAGGCGACAAGTGACATATCATGAGCCCAACGATTTGAATGGGTGAAGAGGAGTAACTCCCCATAGAAGAGGAACAGGTTAGGAAGAAACTAAGTGCCACTTGGAGAGA
>LPNX011104183.1:141901-339986 GCA_001517045.1 Pseudotsuga menziesii
TGAAGAGGTGACAAGTGACATATCATGACCCCAACAATTTGAATGGGTGAAGAGGAGTAACTCCCCATAGAAGAGGAACAGGTTAGGAAGAAACTAAGTGCCACTTGGAGAGAGATTCCCTGCGTTTTATAACAACAATGATGGAAGATTCAATGACAAGTCAAACCTAATTGCAGACCTATGACAATCTAACATTTCTGGGCTAAAAATAGCCTCCAAGAGGGTGCACTTGGGGTTTGGTGGCAGTAATTCAAATTTGGAGGAAGATGAAGGGTTGAGGAGAAGGACAAGTGTCATGGAGGTTATTAAACATCAAGGATGAGTTGGAGGAATCCTATGGGAGTGAATTCGACCTTGGAGGACCTTAGGAGGTTTATAAAAATATGTCATGAAGAATGAGAATGGATTTTGATCATTTGAGATTTTTCCTTTTGCATTTTGGAAAGCACTAGCTTGTCCAGTGCACGATGAGTGCTCATTTACCTTGCTAGTGAGCCAATTTTGAGAGAATGATATTCTCTCGAAGTTGGATGTGGGAGAGGCCACCTTGAACTCTAATTTGGAGCTTAATGGAGTGTTTTTACTACATATAGGAGGTCGCTATTGTTTGTGACCCATCTCTCCTCCCATTCTCTCAATCCCCACTTCAATATTTCCAAATTTCTCTATGATGGCGCACTTGTGTGAATGGTCGTTGCGCCCCATTGAGTCCAGTTGATTCCCAAGCATGGTTGAATGATTTATATCGATATAATATGTCCCCCATCCTCTCTGTAAGTCGAAATCAGCATAAATACATATGCAAATGTCCACATTTCCAAGCTTTGTTGTAACTAGTTTCCATGTGTTGTTTTCCCATTTCAATAGAGTTGTATATCTGATTTATGTTGCAACTTGGCTCTGATGTTATATGCTACTAGTGACCTATTTCCATGTTGTTAATGGTCTATATTCATTGTGATCTGCTATGAACCATTTTATATACAATTTGTGAGTCAAAGTTAACCATTTACATGTCATTTCCCTTAAGCAAACATCAATGAATTTATGCATTTGAATATAAAGCTTTGCACCTTTGTTGCAGAATTCTCAACCATATCAAATGACAGTAAATGAAGTCTAATAGCAGCCCCCTACTCTGTTTGACAATTTGGTAGGGTCTCATAGGATTTGGAGAGCCATTTCTTCCTACACCCTAAGGGGAATTGCAGCATAAATTACTAGTAATTTTACCATTTTTACCAATGTTCCCAAATCGAGTTGCAGATGTATATAAACTATCATAAAGTTATCATAGATTCCATTGAATTGTCCTAAGACTCCCCATATCAATCCCTAACAAATTCGATACCCTCTTGTGCCATTTGAATCCCCTAGAGTCAAGACTAGTCAAGGAAACTTCCCCAAATTCCACTGTTGTTGAGAATTTTTTAATTGGATCATTACAATGGTATTAGAGCATAATATTAGAATTTGCTAGGAGTCTATATTCATGTTTCCAGATGATGACCTTCCTCCATTAGACATTGATACTGGAGACATTAACAGTGAAAGGGAAGGAAGTGGAGAAGTTAGTTCTTTTTACAAGTTGATTAAGCAAAACTAGGACTGAGAGATATGGATGGAAAATAAAATAATGAGGACCTTAAGACATTCATTAAATCAAATCTTGAAGGGGTGACTAAACATTTTATGCATGGATTAAAATTGTTGGCTAGCCAACTTGGGGGCAATTCAACACCCAAGAATAGTAGTAGTTCACCTCATGTTGAGAAGAAGACCAATGAGGAAGCCATTTTTTCGAAGACTCAACCTCATAACCGATCCCATGAGTTCAAGAATCAGAATAGACCTACAACACCTAATTTTTTAGAGTCCAATGCCCTTACACTACTTATGATGTGAGGGAAGCAACAAATTATTGGCGGCAACTAAGTAATGAATGTAGGAAAGTCCTACCTTTCGATCAGTTCATTGGAGCCTCTTTTCATTTTAGGAAAGGAGGAAGTGGGAATAGGGCACCTCCTATTAATCATGAATTAAAATACACCATGGGAAAAGTAACTATTCCTTCCTTTGATGGTTCCTCACAAATGTATGCTAGTGCTTGGTTGCAAAAATTAAGTGTGTATTTTCAATTAAATCCTATGGTTGAAGAAGATGCATTAAAAATGGCCATTTTACATCTTGAAGAGGAAGCTAGTGATTTGTGGTACCATGGTATTATAACCTTGGGACATGATCATATTTTATCTTATGGAGGTTTCTCCAATGCATCAATGGAGAGGTTTGAGAGGAAAAACCTTGAACTTCCTTTCAAGGAACTAACACAATTGAAGCGAGTTGGAACTCCTGAAGCTTATATGTTAGAATTTGAAAATATTTTAGTAATGGTTTTGGATGTATCTATGGCTAGGTTGGTTTTATTGTTTGCTTAAGGATTGAAAAAACCTTTGAGAGGGATCTCGAAATCCCATAAGCCAGCTACATTGAAGAATGCCATGAATTTGACAAAAGATTTGTAAAATTTGTTTCCAAGAACCAAGTACCCCCCCCCCCCAAGCCTAATTTCCCTTCCAAATTAAAGGAAGGTAAGAAACCATGTAAAAAGGACTCATTTTCCAAAGAAAATAAAGGAGCTGTAATGTCCTCTTCCAATTAGGCCTTGAGGCCCAAAACCACTAACCTATGTGATTCCTGTGGGTTTGAGCGGTTACTGACAGCTACGGGATCAACTAAGGACTGATGCCATCCATAGAAGATCTATGGAGTCATAATTAGGTCAAGAAGGGCCACTGGGGCCAAAGGCCACCTTCGTGCATGCCATCCCAGCATTATTTAATGATGCATGCACTCTTTAAGTCTCCATCCGCATGCATGCAAGTCAACGGCAAATTAGAAGATAAAGTGACCTAATTAGGTCAAAGATTAGGGTTTTCACAGTTGAACATTATAAATAAAGGATAAAGCAAAAGGAGACTTCACTTTTGGATTATGATTATTTTGGGAGCTCTTGGATAGCAGCACAGCGTGCCGCACAGCAGTTGGGGTTGGAGACGGAGTCTTCAGCTAACGAGATTTCGGCAGTGAAACATCTGTCCTAGTCTTATTCAGGGTAAGCCATACAGTCTCACCACTTGTTCTTCATTCATTCATTTATAAGGTATAGATCACTGCAGGGACACGTGTGCAGCCGTAAGAGGGGGTTTTCAGCCAGAAAGCCCTAATCAGTTGCTGGGCCTTCAGATCTCGGTTTTACTCCGAAACTCAGGCACCATTCTCATCATCAGCATCATACTCCGGTACCCGGTGATTATCATATCCATCCGTGCTCATCCGGAACAGTTATCAGCAGTTTCGGGATTCCAGGGGCGTGAGAAGCTATCTCTCAGAAGCAAGTCGCTATCCTTCCTAGAGGTCTCAGAAATCTCGCATGTACCAGGCATTCTCTCCGGCACGGGAAGGCTATCAGCCTTGCAAATCGGCAGCTTCATTGGACACCTCCTTCACTGAAAGCGTCACCCTTTTCTAATTGGGGTTCTTGCTGCTGGGGGTTCACCGGAAGCAGAAGAGATCTGCCCATATCCGATCCAGTTCTCGGTGCTTGCATACTTTCTCCGAATCAGTTTCACCGGCTTATCAGTGGTAAGTGTTCAATCTATCTCACAAACTTTTTTTTCCTATAAAATAGGGATTTTTGCATGGCAGTTTGCATGCCCAGTTGTATCAGCATATTTGCTTAGAAATAGAAAATATCGGGATTTGGGATATTACAGTGGTATCAGAGTTGTTTTCTTGGCCAGCTGTGGGCTTAAGAAATGAAAAGTAGATGAATACAGAAGGAGATCCTTTTGTAACCTATAGGAGGAGGAAGAGTAGATACACAGAGGAATTTGAAGATATCCAACTAGAAGATACCAATTCAGACATGGAACAGACAGGTATACATTCGGATAAGGGAAAAGGAACGGGAGAAGAAGAGGATCGGATGGAGTTTCGCAGCTTGGTCTCTGCATTGCAAGACTTAGCCAAAGGACAAAAAGATGTTCTCAATGCAATCAACAGATTATCAGCGAAACCAGAAACATGTCTCAATAGTACACCTCCCTCACCAATAGATCGGGGATCTACAAGCAGCAGTGGAAAGGTAGCGTACACTAACATTCAAAATACTTCGCATATATACATCAGACCATCTATTAGGCCTACCATGCCTCACTTCTTGGCAGATACAGTAGGGGGCCCGATCATGCAGGTAGAACCTAGCGAGCCTTTTGGGGCTTATCTACAGGAGTATAGAGACTTAGGGGGTGAGTTTCATGCTGCCATGTCTCTTTCATATTTCTACAACATGAAGAGAAGGAACAGGCCCAGGAATTTCAACAAGGGTTTCAATCACAACTATGAGTTGCAGAAGACCTTGGGCAGGTTGACTATCCCAAACTTTGATGGGACTCGCGGAGGATCAGTGAGGATATGGGTTCAAAAATTGGATACCTATTTCCAACTCAACCCCATGATAGAGACGGACGCCATTAAATTGGCTACACTTCACCTAGACGGAGAAGCTCACGAGTGGTGGTACCACGGATTGGTGACATTGGGTCATAACACCATACATACTTACGATGAGTTCACTCAGAAGCTCATAGAGAGGTTTGATAGGAAATATCCAGAGATACATTTCAGGGAGTTGGCTCAACTCAAACAGACCGAAAGTGCAGAAGCTTTCATATCAGAATTTCAGAGGCTAGCCGTTATGGTAACAGATGTGTCAAAGAGCAGATTGACCATGTTATTCACTGAGGCCCTCACAGTGCCACTACGGGGATGGGTGAAAGCCTACAAACCCCTCACTCTACAGGATGCCATTAGCAGGGCAAGAGATCTTCAGGATTCAGTCCCCAAAAACAAATTTCCACTGAAAACCAATTTTCCTGTTAGAGACAAGGATAGGAAACCTTTCCAACAAGATGTGCCCAAGAAAACTTGGTTAGACGAGGACACTAGGAAATACTTGAGAAGGAAGAAGCTATGCTTCACCTGCCAGGAACCATGGGTTCCAGGAAACAGGTGTGCTGGGAAGGCGAAGGTTCACTACATTGAGGTGTATTTAGATAGTGATGAGGACGACTATGAGCAGGAGGCCACAGAAGAGGAATCGCACCAGGGCGATACACCAGAGGGAGTTATTGCTACATTATCTGGAGTACCAAGATTCCATACTCTTAGGGTCAGGGGAGTAGTACAGGGTCACGGAGTAGGAGTATTGATTGATGGGGGAGCCACCCACAATTTCATTGACTCCGCTTGGGTAGCCAAGAGAGGTATTCAGACCAAGAAGTTCGAAGGATTCACTGTAGCAGTAGCCGGGAACTCCAGCATGGAGTGCAACTACTGGATCCCAAAATTGAATGTTGCCTTAGGTAACTATCAGATGACAGACTCTTTCTATGTAGTGGATGTAGCAGATACTCATGTGGTATTGGGTGTTCAGTGGCTTTATTCTATAAGGAAATACACTACAGACTACAGGGCAATGGAAATGGAGTTCCAGGGGCCAGATGGAAAAAGGGTAGTTTTGAGGGGCATGAACACTTATCCCCCAAAATCGGTCTCGTCACAGAGAATGGAGGCAGCACTCCGACGGGATGATATAGAATGGGCTGCAGAATGTTTGGTCACCTTCAGGAAACCCCCAGAGACCAGCACACAACACCCAAGTGACATTCAAGCCTTGCTATAGAAACATGAAAAGGTTTTTCGGGACCTTCCGTCAGGTAGACCACCAGACCGAGGTTTTGAACACATCATCGAGCTAGAGGAGGGAACACAAGCAGTCATCACCACTCCTTACCGGCATCCCAAAAGGTACAAGGATGAGATTGAGAAAACCATCAAAGAATTACTAGAGCTTGGATATATTCGGCCCAGTTCTAGCCCCTTTGCATCCTCAGTAGTACTGGTCAAGAAGAAGGCAAAGGGACTTCACTTAGTGAACCTCTCACATAGCACATGCGATCGTGGGATATTAAAGAATACCCTTAATTTTGAGAGATATTGACCCAAACTCTTTTTGTTGAAACCCCCTCGCAATACTTAAAACCTCCTCCCCACCCCTTTTTATAGCTCAATCCTTATAAACCACCCTACCCAACCCCACGTTAAACCCCTCATCCCCCCAATACCTGCAATATATTGGTTTCATTTTTGATAATTTTAAAACCCGCAATATGAACTAACGTGATAGTATATTGGTCAACAAGTGAATCCCCCGTGGAAGAAGGATGGTACACTGCGAATGTGCATCAATTATCGAGCACTTAACAAAAAGACCATTAAGAACAGGTATCCAATTCCCAGAATTGACAAACTCATGGATGAGCTTCGGGGAGCTCAATACTTCTCCAAGATCGATCTTCGCTCGGGGTACCATCAGATCAGGGCAAGGGACCAGGACATCTCCAAAACACCTTTTCGTTGTCACTATGGTCACTATGAGTTTTTGGTCATGCTCTTCGGACTTACCAATGCTCCAGCCACTTTCCAGTCGTGCATGAACCACACCTTCAGAGCACAGCTACGTAAGTTTTTGCTCGTATTATTTGATGACATCCTGATTTATAGCAAAACCTGGGAAGAGCATCTGAAACACCTGGACGAAGCATTGAGTATTTTAGAAGAGCATTTGCTTTATGCAAAAATGTCCAAGTGTGAGTTTGGCATGAAGGAAATGTTGTACTTAGGACACGTAATCAATGCAGAAGGAGTACATGTTGACATGGAGAAAATTCAAGCTATCAGAGATTGGCCCGCGCCAAAAACAGTTACAGAGTTGAGAGGGTTCCTATGTCTGTGCACTTATTACCGACGGAACGTTAAGGGATTCTCCCAATTTGCAGCACCCCTCACGGATCTCACCAAGAAAGGAGCGTTCACTTGGAAAGACTTAGCACAGAAAGCTTTCGAGGAGATGAAGGTTATTATGAGTTCTTGTCTAGTTCTAACATTACCAGACTTCTCACAACCTTTTGTGGTAGAATGTGATGCCTCACGGGAAGGGTTAGTAGCATTGCTGATGCAGAATCATCACCCTATTGCATTTGAGAGCCATAAACTGAAGAACTACGAGTGCCATTACTCCATATATGACAAGGAGATGCTAGCCATCTTGCATGCTCTCACAAAATTCAGACAGTACCTGGTGGGTAGTAAGTTCAAAATCAAAACCGATCATAACAGCCTCAAGTATTTCCTGGAGCAGAAGGAACTGAATGAGCGACAGCAGAAATGGGTCAGCAAAGTACAAGCCTATGATTTCGAGATCAAGTATGTAAAAGGTAAGACTAATGTAGTAGCTGATGCATTATCCAGGCGTCCAGCCCCATTATCTCTCAGTAGTATATCCACGGATTGGAGGGCACTTCTCTTGGTGGAATACTCCAAAAATAAATTCGCTTGTGAATTATTGGACGAGCAAATTCAAGATGACAGGTACAGGATTGTGGATGACATCACCTATTACAAAGACAGGATATACCTTGTTCCAGAATCCACATTGAGGAAAAAGATCATTCAGGCAGCCCACAATTCTCCTTTATCAGGGCATCAAGGTTTCTTAAAGACCTACAGGCAGATCAGAGAGAGGTTCTCATGGAAGGGCCTCAAGGGGGAGATTATGCAGCATGTCCGGGAATGTAGCATCTGTCAGTAGAACAAGATTGAGAACACCCATCCAGCAGGGTTACTCCAGCCACTGCCAATTCCAGAACAGAAGTGGGAAAGCATCTCCATGGACTTTATTTCAGGCTTGCCCAAGGTCCAAGGGCGAGATTGTTTATATGTAGTAGTTGACAGATTGACCAAGTTTGCACATTTCTTCTTGATATCATCGGACTACTCGGCAGCTCAAGTAGCTGAGTTATTCTTCAGGGAGGTCTTCAGGTTACACAGGTTACCTAAGACCATTGTCAGTGATCGAGATAGCAGATTCACGGGTGCCTTCTGGCAGGAACTGTTTAGATTGGTGGGGACCGAACTGGCTACTAGTACGAGTTATCATCCCCAGAGTGACGGGCAAACAGAAATAGTCAACAAGTGGATTGAAGGATATTTAAGGAACTATGTAGCAGGGCAGCAACGAACCTGGATCATATGGCTACACCTAGGAGAGTATTGCTACAATACTACCTATCACATGTCTATTAGGATGACTCCTTTTAAGGCATTATATGGTTATGAGGCCTTGGATTATGTAGATTTGGCATTTGGAGATAGTAGGGCTCCTAAGACTAAGGATTGGATACAGGACAGTCAGGAAATTCTGAAAATATTGAAGGCGAATTTACAAACAACCCAGAATCAACAGAAGTTGTATGACGACAAACATAGGATTGAGCGGAGCTTTGAGGTAGGGGATTTAGTGTACTTAAGGATCCAGCCTTACAGACAATCCTCACTTAAGAAGAAAGGAGCAGAGAAGTTAAAACCCCGCTTCTATGGACCATACAGAATAATCAGGAAAGTGGGAGAGGTGGCATATGAACTAGAACTTCCACCGGAAAGCAAAATTCACAATGTGTTCCATGTATCTAATCTGAAGAAGACCCTTGGGCAACACATTGCTCCATCCACCGAATTGCCTCCTTTAGATGATGAAGGACTGTTGATGCTGATTCCCGAACGGATCATACAAACTAGAGAGAGGAAGCTCAGGAATAGGATAATCAGAGAAGGACTGTTGATGCTGATTCCCGAAGGGATCATACAAACTAGAGAGAGGAAGCTCAGGAATAGGATAATCAGAGAATACTTGGTTCAATGGAAGGAACTACCACCAGAGAATGCCACCTGGGAAGGTGAACAGGTATTGTAGCATCCCAGTTTGAAGTTGCTTGAGGACGAGCAATCTCAAGCGGGGAGGATTGTAATTTCCTCTTCCAATTAGGCCTTGAGGCCCAAAACCGCTAACCTATGTGATTCCTGTGGGTTCGAGCGGTTACTGACAGATAGGGGATCAGCTAAGGACTGATGCCATCCATAGAAGATCTAGGGCATCATCATTAGGTCAAGAAGGGCCACTGGGGCCAAAGGCCACCTTCGTGCATGCCATCCCAACATTATTTAATGATGCATGCACTCTTTAAGTCTCCATCCGCATGCATGCAAGTCAACGGCAAATTAGAAGATAAAGTGACCTAATTAGGTTAAAGATTAGGGTTTTCGCAATTGAACATTATAAATAAAGGATAAAACAAAAGGAGACTTCACTTTTGGATTATGATTATTTTGGGAGCTCTTGGATAGCAGCACAGTGTGCCGCACAGCAGTTGGGGTTGGAGACGGAGTCTACAACTAACAGGATTTCGGCAGTGAAACATCTGTCCTAGTCTTATTCAAGGTAAGCCATACAGGTTCACCACTTGTTCTTCATTCATTCATTTATAAGGTATAGATCGCTGCAGGGACACGTGTGCAGCTGTAAAAGGGGGTTTTCATCCAGAAATCCCTAATCAGTTGCTGGGCCTTCAGATCTCGGTTTTACTCCGAAACTTAGGCACCATTCTCATCATTAGCATCATACTCCGGTATCCGGTGATTATTAGATCCATCCATGCTCATCCAGAATAGTTATCAGCAGTTTCAGGATTCCAGGGGCGTGAGAAGCTGTCTCTCAGAAGCAAGTCGCTATCCTGCCTAGAGGTATCAGAAATCCTGCATGTACCAGGCATTCTCTCCGGTACTGGAAGGCTATCAGCCCTGCAAATCGGCAGCTTCATTGGACACCTCCTTCACTGAAAGCGTCACCCTTTTTTTACTGGGGTTCTTGCTGCTGGGGGTTCACCGGAAGCAGAAGAGATCTTCCCATCTCCAATCCAGTTCTTAGTGCTTGCATACTTTCTCGAAAGCAGTTTCACCGGCTTATCAGTGGTAAGTGTTCATTCTATCTCACAAAAAAAAAATTCCTATAAAATAGGGATTTTTACATGGCAGTTTGCATGCCCAGTTGTATCAACATATTTGCTTAGAAATAGAAAATATCGGGATTTGGGATATTACAGAAGGTTTCTCCAATGCATCAATGGAGAGGTTTGAGAGGAAAAACCTTGAACTTCCTTTCAAGGAACTAACACAATTGAAGCAAGTTGGAACTCCTGAAGCTTATATTTTAGAATTTGAAAATATTTTAGTAATGGTTTCAGATGTATCTATGGCTAGGTTGGTTTTATTGTTTGCTTAAGGATTGAAAAAACCTTTGAGAGGGCTCTCGAAATCCCACAAGCCAGCTACATTGAAGGATGCCATGAATTTGACAAGAGATTTGCAGAATTTGTTTCCAAGAACCAAGTACCCCCCCAAGCTTAATTTCCCTTCCAAATTAAAGGAAGGTAAGAAACCATGTAAAAAGGACTCATTTTCAAAAGAAAATAAAGGAGGACCAAGCAAAGAAGAACTTAGAAGAAAGAAGCTATGTTTCACATGCCAACAACCTTGGGTTCCGGGACATAAGTGTGCAAAGGGGAAGGCACACTACATTGAAGTTTTCTCTGAAGATGATGAAGAGGGGGGGAGGAGGAAGCACAACTTGTAGCCCAAGAAGAGGGGTATAAAAAAAGCATAACAAGAAGAAACCACTCCTGAGACGAGAAAAAATGTAGCACTCTCAGGTGTACCTAGATTCCACACCTTGAGGGTCAAGGGTAACATACAAGGCCAAAAGGCCACAGTTCTAATGGATGGAGGAGCCACTCATAACTTCATAGATGCAGCCTTGGTGGAGAGGAGAAATATACAAGCTAAAACCTTTGATGGTTTCACAATAATATTTCTAGGTAACAATTCTGTGGACTGCACTAAATGGATTCCAAAACTTCAAGTTGCTATAGGAAATCATACTATCACTTGCAATTTTTATGTAGTGAATGTGGCTGATACAAATGTGGTTTTGGGAGTACAATGGTTGTATTATTTAGGGGATCATACAGTGAACTATCAAGTCCCTGAAATAAGATTCAAAAATTCAGAAGGGAAACTCATCTTGTTGAGGAGAATGCACACTTACCCAAATCAAGTGGTGTCCTCTCATAGTATGAGGTCTATCTTGAAGCATGGAGATATAGAATGGGTTGTTTGTTTAATTACATCTTCTAAACCTCACTTGAAGGTTTCCATGCATCCTAAAGAGATAGAGAAATTATTGAGTAAGTATGAGAATGTTTTTGGAGACCTTCCCCCACGAAGACCACCAGACAAAGGGGTGGATCATATAATTGAGTTAGATATAGGAAAAAAGCCTATCAAAATGCGGCCCTATAAACACCCAAAAAGGATTTAAGATGATATTGAGGAGTCCATTAAATAACTCTTGGAGTTGGGTCTCATAAGGCCTAGTTCCAGCCCATATGCTTCTTCAGTTGTTATGGTAAAGAAAAAGGATGGAACTTTGAGGACGTGCATTGATTTTAGAGCATTGAATATGAAGACAGTGAAGAATAGATTACCCATCCCAAGGATTGATGAGCTCATGGATGGGCTCCATGGAACCAAGTTCTTCTCAAATATTGACCTTAGATATGGTTATCATCAAATTTGAAAGAGAGAAGAAGACATACCAAAGACTGCTTTCAGATGCCACTATGGTCACTTTGAGTTTGTTGCCATGCCCTTTGGCTTGACAAATGCAACTTCCACATTCCAATCATGCATGAACAATATCTTCCACAAGCAACTTCGTAAGTTTGTACTAGTTTTCTTTGATGACATTCTTATTTACAGTAAAACTTGGAAGGAACATTTGTATAATCTATAAGAGGTATTAAAAATTATGCATGATCAATCTTTGTTTGCTAAGCTGTTAAAATGTGAGTTTGGTTTGGCACAACTCTTGTGTCTTGGACACATCATTGGTCAATATGGTGTGAAGGGAGATATGGAGAAAATAAGAGCCATTATAGAATGGAGTCATCCCAAAAATCTCACTGAATTGAGAGGATTCATTGGAATTTGTACCTACTATAGAGAGTTTGTGAAGGGGTTCTCCCGACTCACTTCACCTCTCACTGATTTGACAAAGAAATATGCTTTCCAATGGCATGAAGGGGTTGAAAAATCTTTCCAAAGAATGAAAGAGGTAATTAGAAATTGTCCTATTCTGGCCTTGCTTGATTTTTCTAAACCATTTGTCTTGGAATTTGATGCATTGGGAGAGGGCATTAGAGCAATCCGTAAACAAGGACAAAACCCAATAGATTTTGAGAGTAGGAAGCTACATCCACATGATAATATTTAATCCATTTATGATAAATATGTTAGCCATCATGCATGCTTTGATCAAGTTTAGACAATACTTGGTGGGTAACAAACATGTGGTCAAAACTGACCATAACAGCTTCAGGTACTTCCTCACTCAAAAGGATCTAAATGAAAGGAAACAAAAGTGGGTGAGTAAGATTCAAGAATTTGACTTTGATATTGAATATGTGAAAGGAAAAAATAATGTGGTAGTTGATGCCTTATCTAGAAGACCTTCTATTTCTCTAATGGATGTAGTAGAAAATTGGAAAGCCCCATTAGAAGTAAAGTAGGCCCAGGATAAGTTTTCTTATGAAATTTTTTATGGGACTAACCATGATGATAGGTATAAGGTGTTGGAAGGACTCATATACTACAAATATAGAAACTATTTTGTCCCTAGTTCGAGTTTGAAGGATGAAATTTTAAAGAATGCTCATGATTCTCCTCTAAAAGGTTACCCCGGTTTCTTCAAAACATACTAGATGTTGAGGGAAATATTATCATGGAAAGGGTTGCGGGATGATGTTCTGAAGTATGTTAATTTATTCCCCACATGTCAGCAAAATAAATTTTAGCACACTCATCCAGCTGGCCTCTTACACCCCTTGCCTATTTCAGAACAAAAATGGGAGAGCATTTCCATGGACTTCATCACTGGTTTGCCCAAGCTATTTGGTAAGGATTGCATATTTGTGGTGGTGGATATGCTCACTAAATTTTATCATTTCTTTATTGTTACTACCACTTTTACTGTTTCTCAAGTGGCTGAACTATTTTTAAAATATGTTTTTAGATTGCATGGGCGTCCTAAGAACATTGTTAGGGACAAAGATAGCAGATTTTTGAGTGCATTTTGGCAAGAACTCTTCAAAATGGTGGGGTAAATTTGACACCTAGCACAAGCTATCATCCACAAACTAATGTCTACACAGAGAGGGCAAATCAATGGTTGGAAGGCTACTTGAGGAACTATGTTAGTGGGCAGCGAAAAGCATGGATAAAATGGTTGCATTTGGGTGAGTTTTGTTATAATACTACTTTTCATATGTCCATTGGCATGTATCCTTTGAAATAATTTTATGGTTATGATGCATCCATGTTTATTAACCACATATTTGGTGATAGTAGAGCTCCAAAGGCTAAATATTGGATTGAAGAAAGTCAAGAAATTTTGAAGGCTTTGAAAGATAACTTGTAGGTTGCCCAAAATCAACAAAAACAATATGCAGACCAACATAGAGTGGAGAGACACTTCCAAGTGAATGAATTGGCATATTTAAGGTTGCATCCCTACAAACAAACCACCATAAAAGATAAAGGTTCAGAAAAAATCAAACCAATGTTTTATGGTCCCTACAAAGTGATTCGAAAGGTTGGAGAAGTGGCCTATAAATTGGAGATTCCCATGGGAACTAAAATTCATAATGTATTTCATGTTTCATGTATAAAGAAGGTTATAGTTCAGAATATTTCAGTTTTAGATACTTTACCTCCTTTGGATGATGAAGGCCATCTTATTCTCATTCCAAACAAAACCTTGAAAACAAGGGAGAGGAGGTTAAGAAGCAAAACAATAAAAGAATACTTGGTACAATGGAAGGATTTACCTAGTGAGGAAG
The DNA here is from genome assembly GCA_001517045.1 of Pseudotsuga menziesii. Taxonomy (NCBI): domain Eukaryota; kingdom Viridiplantae; phylum Streptophyta; class Pinopsida; order Pinales; family Pinaceae; genus Pseudotsuga; species Pseudotsuga menziesii. Next base: position 155,815 of record LPNX011104183.1, read on the forward strand.
CCACTTAGGAAGAGGAACAAATTTTGCAGCATCCAAACTTGGAATTGCTTGAGGACAAGCAATATTAGGTGTGGAGTCTTGACATGTCCCCATCTCAATGAGACTACTAGTTGACAATGTTTCGCCCACCTACTAGTTCCCTAGGTTGGGGAGGAGGCATTAAATATTGCAATAAGGGAGCTATGTGACCCAAGAGAACCTTATTTTTTCATTTACAAATTAAATTGGGTCATAAAAATAATAAATATGGATAAAATAAAGTGGCATTGGTTCATAAGGACATTCGGAGGTTCATGGAGACCTTGGGTGTTTAGATTCTTCCTTACACATGTCATGACTTAACCCCAAATTCGAAATTATGAGTAATGGAACAGTTTTGGAAGGTGAACAAGTGTCAAGTGACATATCATTAGCCCAAGGATTCGAATGGGTGAATAGGATTAACTCCCCACATAAGAGGAAGAGGCTAGGAAGAAACTAGGTGCCACTTGGAGAGAGAATCCCTGCGTTTTATGATAACAATGATGGAATATTCTATGAAAATTCAAACCTGATTGCACACATGATTACAAAACTATGAAAATCTGACATGTCAGGGATAAAAATCGCCTCCAATAGGCCACACTTGGGTTTGGTGGCAGCAATTCGAATTTGGAGGAAGACGAAGGGTTGAGGAGAAGGACAAGTGTCATGAAGGTTACTAAACATCAAGGATGAGTTGGAGGAAGCCTATGGGAGTGAATTCAACCTTGGAGGGCCTTAGGAGGGTTATAAAAATATTTCATGAGGAATGAGAATGGATTTTTATCATTTGATAATTTTCCTTTGGCATTTTGGAAAGCACTAGTTGCTTGTCCGTTGCACTGTGAGTGCTCACTTACCCTGCTAGTGAGCCAGATTCGAGAGAGTGAGATTCTCATCCAAGTTGGATGTGGGAGAGTCCACCATGACATCTAATTTGGATATTAATAGAGTTCTTTTACTGAATATAGGAGGCTTATATTTTCCGTGGCCCATCTCTCCTCCCATTCTCTAAATCCCCACTTCAATATTTCCATTTTTCTCCATGATGACGCACTTGTGTGAATGGTGGTTGCGCCCCATTGAGTTCAGTCGATTACCAAGTATGGGTGAATGATTTATTCCTCTGTAATATGTCCCCCATCCTCTATGTAAGTCGAAATCAGCAGAAATACATATGTAAATGTCCACATTTCCAAGAGCTTTGTTGTAACTAGTTTCCATGTGTTGATTTCACATTTCAATGGAGTTGTATATATGATGTATGTTGCGAATTGGATCTGATGTTATATATTTTTGGTGATATATTTCCATGATTTTAATGGTATATATTTGTTTTTCTCCACTCTGAACCATTATATACACAATTCGTGAGTCAAAGTTGAGCATTTACATGTCATTTCCCTTGAGCAAATATCACTGAATTTATGCATTCGAATATGAAGCTTTACACCTTTGTTGCAGAAATATTAACCATATAAAATGACAGTAAATTAAGTCTAATAACAGTCCCCATGTGCTTTTTGAAATGTTGTGAGGGTTGCATAGGAGTTGAAGAGCCATTTCTGCCCACACCCTAGGGGGGATTACACCATAGATTACTAGTAAATTTACCATTTTTACCAATGTTCCAAAATCGAGTTGCAAATTTCTATATCCTATCATAAGTTATAAGAGAGTCCATTGAGTGGTCCTAATACTCCCCATATCAGTCCCTAACAAATTTGAGGCCCTCTTGTGCCATTTGAACCCCCTAGAGTCAAGGCAATTTTTACCCAAATTCTTCCTTTGTTGGGAATTCTTGAATTGGGTCATTACACTAAGAGATTGTGGAAATATCAACATAATCATGGTTTCAAGAATTTAAATACATAACCCAACAAAAAGCAGGACCTTCATGGGACCAAGTCAAAATAGATGAGGGTATGCTTCCCTCATGGTATCCTCCAGCTCCCAAGTGGCATCCTCGGGACTGTAATGGGTCCATTGGACCTTTACCTGCCAGATTTCTCAATTCTGAAGCAGCTTGACCTTGCTTCCTAAAATGGCAACAGGTTGTACAAGAAAATCCCCTTCTGGTTTCACCTAGATCATAATCCATTCAATAACATTATTGGTGCCATGTTCATATATATATATATCAATAAAGAAAATAAAAGCACTCTAATTACCTGGATCACATTCCAATCAATTACATGGTTAGTATCAGGTATATACTTTTTCAATAAAGACACATGAAACACATTATTTACTCTAATGCAAGTGGGTAGGGCCAACTCATAAGCAACATGTCCTATCTTAGCTAAGACCTCAAAAGGTCCACCATATCTGGCAGCTAGCTTGGAGCAATTTTCCAAGTTTAAGGAACTCTTCTTGGGTCTGACTTTCAAAAACACATGATCCCCAACTTGAAATTGAATGGCGGTCCTGTTCTGATCTGCATAACGTTTCTTCCTGTCTTGAGCTACCTTTAGATTCTACTTTATCTTAACCATTTGATCCTCCATATCCTTTAATAATTTTGGTCCAACAATGACTCTATCCGTTGGGTTATCCCAACTGATGGGAGTATTACACTTCCTTCCATACATGGCCTCGAAAGGACTCATCTTGAAAGAGGAATGATATCCATTATTATAAGCAAATTCTACCAAATGTAAATAATCTTCCCACTTAGATGGCTGATCCATCACATACATCCTTAACATATCTTCAATTACTTCGTTAACTCTTTCTGTTTGTCCATCTATCTGAGGGTGGTATGTTGTACTCATGTTTAGACTTGTACCAAACCCTTTGAACAATCCTTTCCAAAAGTTAGAAGTAAATTTTGAATCTCTGTCTGATACTATAGCCTTCGGAATACCATGCAATCTGGCTACTTCTTTCATGTAAATATTTGCAAATTTAGTTGCTTTGTGAGTTGTCTTTACTGGAATGAAGTGTACTGCCTTAGTCAACTTATCTACCACAACCATGATCGCATCATTTTGCAATCTCATCTTAGGTAATTGGTGATGAAATCGATCATCACTACATCCCATTTCCATTTTGGTATAGGCAAGAGTTGCAACAACCCCGCTGGATGTCGATGCTAAACTTTAACTTTTTGACATTCCATGCACCTAGATATATATTTTGCTACATCATTCTTCATCCCTAGCCAATAGTATTGTTTCCTTACTGCCGCCACTGTTTTCTGATAACCTGAATGTCTAGCATAAGGGACATCATGTGTTTCCTTCATAACCACCTTCATTATATCTCCAACATCAGGCACATAAACTCTATCTCTGTGCATGAGTATCCCATTTTCTTTAAACTTATACTTATCAAATTTCTGTGGAATTTTCTGTTGTTTCAACCCTTCTTTCACCTGCTGATAAAGTTCATCTGTAACACTGGCTTCAATGATCTTATCCTTCAAATATGATGTGCTAGTGCTGATAGATGCTACATGCATCATATGCATCTTCCTACTAAGTGCATCGGTTACTTTATTTTCTTTACCTTTGATATTCTTGATGTCAAAGTCATATTCACATAATAACTCCATCAACCTCCTTTGTCTTGCATTCAAATTAAGCTGCTCAAACAAGTACTTTAACCCATAATGATCAGTTCTCAACTCAAACTTTTTACCCATTAGATAATGTCTCCACATCTTCAAAGCATGGATGATAGCTGCAAGCTCTAAGTCATGGGTGGCATAGTTCTGCTCATGTTCCTTCAACTTTCTAGATTCATAATTGATCACATGCCCATCCTGCATTAATACTCCACCAATGCCTTGCTTGCATACAACAAAGTTTCCTTCGAGGTCCACGATTTTTAGCATTGGTGCACTGGTAAGCATTTCCTTAAGTTTTTGAAAATTATCTTCACACTTAGAAGTCCAATCAAATTTCACACCTTTCTTTTGCAAAGATGTGATATGATGAGCCAACTTTGAAAATCCTTCGATGAACCTTCGGTAGTATCCAGCTAACCCCATGAAGGATCTGACTTTTGATACATTCTTAGGTGTTGACCAATCCATAATGGCTCTTATCTTCTCATAATCTACTGTAACACCTTATTTAGATATGATATGCCCTAGGTAGTGGATTCTTCCTTGATAAAATGAACACTTGCTTAATTTGGCATACAATTGAAGTTCTCTAAGCACTTGCATTACTAGTCTTAGATGTTCTTCATGCTCTTCCTTTGTATTGGATTAGATAAGGATGTCATCCAAGAATACAATCACAAACTTATCTAAGTACTTTTTGAAGACTCCATTCATTAAACACATGAATACTGCAGGTGCATTTGTTAAACCAAAAGGTACTACTGTGAACTCATAGTGTCCATACCTTGTTCCGAATGTTGTCTTACTGATATCCTCATTCTTAATTCTAATTTGGTGGTATCGCGACCTCAAATCTAATTTTGAAAACACCTTGGCTCCTCTCAATTGATCAAACAAGTCATCAATTCTTGGTAAGGGGTACTTGTTTTTAACCGTTGCTTTGTTCAATTGTCTATAATATATGCAAAGTCTTAGAGTTCCATCTTTCTTCTTCACAAATAACACATGAGCTCCCTAAGGTGAAACACTAGGTCTTATGTAACCTTTCTTTAGTAGCTCTTCTAACTGCATTTGTAATTCCCTTAACTCTGGAGTACTCATTCTATAAGGTGCTTTAGATGAAGGTACTGTTCCTGGCATCAAGTCGATAGAAAAATCAATGTCCCTCTTAGGAGGTATTCCTCACGGTTCTTGAAATATATCTGCAAAATTTTGTAGTATTGGATAATCCTGCAACTCTGGCTCTTTTCCTTCTTTTGATTCTTCCACATGAATTACATATAATTGACATCCCTTTCTAAGACATTTCTTCAATTATAGATTTGTGATCTGCCTCAGGAATATGGTTCTAGGTATTCCTTTTATTGTCACTTGGTTCCCTTCTTCATCCAAACAAGTATAAGTTTTATTGTGGCAATCCAAAACTGCATGGTGTGTATCCAACCAATCCATGCCAATCAATACATCATATGACCCCAAGGGTATGATGTTTAAGTCTTCAAAGTTTTTCATTTCTAAAGGACACACTTTTACAATTTCAATGATTTTCCTCTTGGCTCCTATAGCTAGTTGTACTAGACTTGTTGTTTCAAGTTTACTTTTCTTTAAATGACATTTCTCAACAAGATTAGGTGAAATGTGACTATTTCTAGCTCCTGAATCAATCAAAATAGTTATGGTTTTATTAGCAATCTTACCTGCTACTTCAATCATTCGGGATTGGTGGTCATCTTGCCTCCCATCTAGGGCTGCATAGATCCTTTGAACACTTCCATCTACATCTCCAACATTTGAAGCCTCTTGAATGTTGTGAAGGTTATTTTTCTTACACGGGCACTGATTGGAAAAGTGATTTTCCTTGCATATCCAACATTCCACAAGTGGTCTTTTCCCTGAAGTATCTTCCTTTGACTATCGTTGTTGGTAACAATTATTATTTCTGAACTTTGAAGGCTGGAAACCTTTCTTCTCAGGTCCTGCTTTTTATTCTCCATATCCTTCCAATTCTTTTGATATGGGGCCTTGCTCTTATTTTGTTCATATAAGTGTTTTGCCTTCCAGATGGCATCCTTAAGGTTCCTTGGTCTATCATACTGGATTTTATCTCTATAAGATTTAGGAAGGCCACTTAGGAACCTTTGAATCTTTACCTTCTCATATTTGATGAAGTCCGCATAGCTCAAAAGTTCTAGAAACTTTTTCTCATAGGCCTCCATAGTCATGCTTCCCAACTTAAGCTCAAAGAATTCCTCCATATTCTTGTCATAGTAGTGCTCAAAGAGGTATTATTTCTAAAAGTATTTCTTAAACTTCCTCCAAGATATTTTTTCTTCATCGATGTCTTTCAACTTAACCAAATAGTTGCTTTACCTTGCAGATGGTATATGGCTACTCTTGCCTCCATATTAGGTGTATACTGATGCAACTGGAAGAATTTCCTAAGTCCTATCAACCATGCTTCGGCATCTTCTCCTTGCTTTACTTCTCCATCAAAATTTGGGGGCTTGATTCTTCTCAACTCTCCTACTAGTTCATCCTGGGTAAACCTCCTCTTCTTGTATCTCACTGAAGATCTTTCAGGACTGCTCTATGTACTACTTGATACATACCCCTTCTTTCTCTCTGAGTGATAAGGTATCCTTGAAGATGATCTAGACCTCACATAACCTCTTTTATGACTCTTTTCATCGGATCTTTGGATGGTCTTTAATGATTTTAGATCATTCATCATCTGCTCTTGGATATGAAATATTCTTTCATTATCCTCTCTACACTTCCTCACTGAATCCTCCAAGTTTAACGATTCACTGCTCATCTTCCCTCAACAAACTCCTCTTCGGGACTATATGGTCTCCGTCCTTCCTCAATATCCATCCCCAATCTCTGACTTCCTATTGTTGAACTTTTACTTGTTGAATACTTAGTCTTCACAGGTTTGATTAAAATATCAGTTGTAGTAGTCACACCGCTTGCTCAATCAATGACTGGGAACTGCAATGTGTTCATTAATAACATTCTGTCAGTAGACTACACATTCATATAAGTTCATTATCATTAAAAAAACCACTTTTCTTCTTGTTTATAAAGTAACTAGGCAACATTTCTAAGTTACAATCTACTTAGTTGGACAAGGGGCGGGGTAGAAATCCTTCCAAGATTTCTCCTTACTGGATGATATTCAGGTCCATAACCATCCCAATCTAACAGTTTAATTAACTAACTCACATGTGAAATTATATTAAGGTGCATGCATCCAAGCTATATAATGCAAGTGCGCTTACAAGGTGACTTGAAACTTCGCAGAAGGCCCAACAGCCACGGTGTTGAAACCTTAAGCTTTGATACCACTTGTGATGTCCCCGAACCTTGAGATAAGGCCAAAGGTGATAAATTAATACTAACTATGGTTTAAGAACAATGGATATAGATAAAATACTATTGATCTCACTAACCATTCACCCAAATAAATTAAATTCTAGAGATTCAATTATAACTAAAGTTTGCGACACTTAATTATTTAATTACGCCACTTAATTAAATAATTAATTGTGACACTCGATTAATCATTTCCAAAGTGCAAGCTAAAGGTCATAATTGAGACAAGAACATAAATAATACATGATAAACATCATATTCGTTGTGAATAACTAATTTATGTATTTTGGGTTTGTTTGATAGCATAGTTTATAAATAACCAAGTATTGATGTCATTGATTACTTGAAAATTAATCTACTTTTTCGTTGTTATTATGTGTGTGTTGTTAGTGACCATAAAAAAGTAAGGAAAATCACATATCATGGAGAATACATAGGCTGCAATCTACAGCCCAATTGAAACTATAGCAAACAAGAACATCGGCTGCGACTACAGCTCTCAAAATCGGCTCCCGATGACTGTCCCCTGCAGTCATCTCTCACTAATAAAAATCAGATTGTATGGCTGACACCCTCCAGCCATCAATTAATTTTACATATAGAATATCTCTCTCATACTCAATTCTGCAACTAAGAACAATTATGCAACCAAATGATTTACAATAAAATGACAAGTGCGTTCATCTCGGCACCGGAAAGCTATCGGACCAAAACAAACATATCTTGGTCATCCAGAAAGATTTTTCAATGAAACGAAAGATGTTGTTTACTGGAAAGGCTGCTCCAGACGCAATGGAATAGGTCTCACAACCCATAAATGAGCATATATGGTCGAACCAGATCATATGGTTGCGCCCCTCTCAATAAAATAGAGCCAAAATTACAATTTCTGGTTATGAAGAAGAAGAATAGAAAGAAGGTAACAAGAATAGAAACTAAATTCCATGAGATTCATCCTTCCTCTATGCAAATCCTGACATTCAATACATGAACATTCAAACAACCAATCAGCCATCATTGCACACATACCAAATAAAATAGTGTAATGAAAACACAACATAAGAGAAATACTCATCTCAAAATATAAGCAACTGGCTGCAGTAGGACAACTTTCCCCCAGTCATAGACACCATCAAGCCTTCCTCACTTGAACAGGTCACCCCCAAGCTGAGACCATGGATACAAGTGTAGATTCTCGCTTAGTCTCACTACTCTCGAAACGACCTCTTTCGAGAGACACAATGCTTCCCACTACTACTTTCATGTCTGTCTTCACTGCCTATGGGATGTGACCTAGCTCGCCATTCCCATTTCCTGGCTTCCTGTGTGAGAACCTGGACTAGTAGAGTGGTATAATGGAAGCAAAGGGAACAAATAGACTCCCTCTAAGTCTCAACGCACTCTCAATAATATTAACCTTCCCAACACGGGTAGATAGCATAAATCACATGGTCTAAAGATCAATATTAACTTCAACAAGGAGATGGCATATGGATTTATAGCATAAGGAGGACCATTCTAACCCAAATGGATCAACCCAAATTAGAGATAAGTAAGGTTTAAACTTCATCATGGAGAATTAACTTGAATTAGTGGAGTGGTGGCTTAGTGAAAAGATTCCCTTTCCTGAATTAGCACCATCAGGAGGAGTTACCCAAAAACTAAGGAGTGGAGCCATGAAGAGTACATGGAGGCAGCTCCACTGGGGACTTTCCTTTTTGGTGTGGTTGTGGGTGCATTTTTCACTCGATTTTCTCTATGGTTCTCCCTGTTTCTGTGTCGCATTTGGTATTATGTTTATTCATTGACAGTCCCCTAGAGTGGTTTGACCCTTGGCTTGATTTTTACCACCTTCTTCTATGTATACACGGGTCAGAGAATATACAATAGTGTATATATGCGGGTTGTACTCTACCTAGTTGCATACATATGCTATTATTCTTTGAACAGTAGAGTACATCCTCCCTTTTGGTTGAGTTCTTGATGTGTGACGTTTCTAGGTGGATTGTGAGTGTGGTTGAGTCCTACTGGGTACCAATATTGTCTGTTGACTTCTCCCTTTGTGACTAGAAACCCCTTTTTATTCATTTTCTTTCTTTGAAATTTTTTCTGGTTAATTTACCTCCTTTTTGTTTTTCCATTGGTGCATTGGCCTTCTTGGTCTCAGTGTGTGTTCTCGCTTGCTGCGAGGTCTGGGAGTTTGTAAGGTCTTTTTATTTTGCATTTTCATTGCATCTATATGAAAAATACAAAAATATGTTGTCTTTACATGTTTGTAGCATTGTGCATTGCATTGATTTGGTACTTGCATTAGGTTTGCTTAGATGAAGCTAATGATCATATATTCATATAGGAATGATTGCATGATCATTTGAAAGGAAATTTTTTCATTGCATGTAGTGGAATACCCCCTTTTTCATGATTAAAAACAAGTTGCACTTGGAATTGTTTTCTAGGTGTGCATATTTCCTTCACTACTGAGTCGTAACATCACTAACTTGACATTCATTTCCCTTAAGTAATCACAGCCATTAAAATTAACAGCTAAATTAAATTTGATTACACATTTTTATTTAATAGAGGTGCACCAACAAGCTTAGGATTGTAGAGTCTTGGAATAGGGTGTTGTTAGTAAATATTTCTAATACTATGAAACAAAACTTTTAGGTGTTTGTCCCTGTGAGAAGTGAAATCCTTGGTATAATTAGTGTTTTAAGGAGGCTCCTCTTACACAGGAGTTAAGTACGAGGCGTCGCACACGTTTTTGGCGGGGATAGCCCCTTGCCATTTTTTGTTGAGTGTCAGAAATATTTCCAGGATCTTATTTGTATATGGGGGATTTTGAGGTACCTTTGGTGATTTTGAGCTTCGGGCTTTGTTACCCTTCCCATATGGTAGATCCCACCTGAGACTGCCCACCTAAGCATTGATTTTATAGGGATGACCTTAGTTTCCTTACCTAGGTATCGCAAGGGATGCTTACAGAGGTTATTCTGTGAGTGTCCAGGCCAGGTAGGGGTCGAACAACATAGACTCTATATTAGTTGAAGCTGAGGGACACTATAATTGGTTACACATCTCTGCTTGTAGTGTATGGGAGTCTCGGGCCTCTGATAGGTGAGACATACTTGCTGCATTCGAATGCTCACTTATCCTCCCTCTTTGCTTACTCACATCTAACAGCTTTACTTAGGGTGTGCTCTGTGTACTCTAGTTGACTTCTAGGATCGCAGTGACATGGGTCTCTTCATGTTCTCTTAAGTTCCAATCCTTTTACAATTTGCATGTCAAACATCACTACTAATATCTCGTCATCCGCTCCAGGTTCTAATGTGTACCTTAGCGTTGGACTGGGGGGCACGTCATGCCCTTACCTTGCACATAGATTCAGAAGTGGTCATATTCCACCTTCCACTCCATTTGTGGGGGGATTTTCACTTCCTTCATCTGGTCTTAACACTAATGTTCATTCATGTGGGGGTGGTAGTGGATATGTACACGTTGCATCTACATATCACATTCCTTTTTATGTCCCATCATCCACTACATCGTTCCTTCAAATGCTTTTCTCATGACCGATCCTCCCTATATCTTATAATCAGGACTCTCTACTGACTTTGTGCAATTTTTTTGGACTTATGTCATTAAGTAGGGTCCATACTTGGTGCACTTTCGCCAATACTTTGACTCGTTCATGCCTATGTTAAGTATAGTACTAAACTAGCTTAATGATAGGATCATTTTTTTGCATGCATCCGACATTATCCTATGACCATGTCACCTTAACCATAGGTACAAAACCACTTCGTGATGTTACAGAACCTTCATACGGCTACTAGAAGTGGCGTTACGTAAGTGGTATAGCTTTCCTTGTCATGAATACCCTAATTATATCCCATTTAGCCATTTGGTGCCCATGTTGAGCGTCCTCCTTTAGGTCGAGGAGTCTCTTATAGTCCTGTTGTGTCTTCGAGTAAATTCCTTCATGCTCTTTCTTGAAATGTATGCTAGCCATATCCTATTGAGACTCCCTTTTATATCAAGTTGTAACTGCTTTTGCATACGTCTGCTCGCCATATTGAGATTTATGTCATCTCCCTACATCAGTTTATAAGCCATATAGCCCGAGCGTGACTCAATCCTAGCCAAGAAGAGCCTCCCATATATCTTTTGTAGCTTGATTATCCCTTACCCGGAGGAGACATCCCCCCCCCCCCGAGTGTCCTTATCCTGCATATGCTTCCTTGCATTGAGCATAGGTATGTTCCACCACTTGAAACTAGTTTGATTTCCCATGACACTCATTTCCTCCTTAATGTACTAGAAGCAATTTTATTCTTTTCCAAGCTTTTCAAATAAGAAAAAGACCAAATAATCATATAACATAAAAATACTGATATTACTTTCTATTGGCAGTCATCATGTCATGTTGCCTTCGAATAGAGCACAGTACATCCATCCATTGGTTGGGTTACTAGTATGACTGTAGGAGTTGTACTCATTATTCTGAGTTTTCTACACCAACTGGTTATGCTTCCAATCCCTATGGAGCCTCTATTGATGTCTCATGTATCACAAAGTTGTCCCAGTATGCATATGAGGGTCTATGCTGCCTATGAGTCTTCACTTGCCTTATGCTCTTATTCGAAAGAAGTCTCAGCCTAAGTTGGACATCCTTATTTATCTTGTCTTTGCATGTCGTCCATTCTCGATACAGTTGTTACTGGTTCGTGCACATCTTGTTTGTTTTCTTCCAAATTATCAAGCGTTGTTGTGTACCTCGTGTTGGTTGATGGGGGATGCCTTAATTACCTTCTATCAATAGATTCCATTCCATCAACTTCAGAACGTCTATTTTGGAATAGGGATCTAGAGTCCATTAGGTTCCTTAAGACTTGTAGTCATTAGTGGCAAGTTCTCTCGCCATCGACAAATTTGAGAATACATCAATGTCCCTTGATTGATGGATTCTCTCAAGTGCTCAAACTCAAATCCTCTATTTGCACTTGTTTGTTTACACTCTTACCTTGATTCCCATTATCATTATCGGTGGGATATCTTGCGTCTATTAACGGTATACATCAATGACCGGTAATCAGACGACGATCCATCATGTTCGACTGCGACACCTTTATTCGTGTGATGGGACATGTACTAGCGACGATTTGTGTCGAAGACCTCTGAGCTTGGTGGCATCCCATATATACTACCTCCTTGATCGTGCCAGTATTTATGATATTTCAGATCTCATGACCAGATTCCAGTGTATCATTTTATATCTTCATTTAATATGGAGACTGTTAACACCATTTTGGTCAGTAGTTGGATGCGGCAGGCCTAAGGAGGAATAAGATATGGCATAGAAAATTTTGATGATATGACCAAAGGTGTGCTTAGAAGGTGCTTAGAGGATGTTTAAATGAGCGAAATTTAAATGAGGGTATCATAGATCTACGATTAGGAAAAAAATTTAAAAGAGATCTATGGCATAGATATTGATTCCGCTGGTGAGACTTGTGCGGAGAAATAAAATTTTCCAATCAACGGAAAATTTTACGGCTCGCACATATAGCGTTGCGGATTTAAAGAGGAAAAGGATCTACGACGCATGAGGATTCTGTTGGGGGAATATGAATGAAGAGAATCAAGTCGAGGATCAATAGAATTGTTAAAACCCAACATTAAGCGATGCTGAGGATTGATGATTGGAAAGATCAACGGCGGGAGATGATACCACTGATGAAAGGTGCACTAAAGAATAAATTCTAAGATCAGCGGAATGTGTTAAAGGGACACTTCAATCAATGGTGGAGAGTTAAAGGTGAAGAGATATACGGTCTAGGGAGATTTTGTTGTCAGAAGATGCACAGAGGAAGTTAGAAGGGGGATCAGCGGAATGTGTTAAAGCGTATCATTAATCAACGGTTGAGATTGATGAGTGGTAAAGATCCATGGCAGAGATTGAATCCGCTAAGATAACATGCACACCTTGTGATTGGTTAGAGTTGGGCATAATCGTTAAAATTAAACATCAATCAACGGACGGGATTTGAAATGTATGAGATCAATGGTTGTTAGAAGATCCATTGTTAAAAATTGCAGGAAAGATAGAAAACATGTAGGGTAGCAGAATTAGAGAAGGAAGGTTAATCAGCGATCAAGATCGACGACTCAGAGTAAATGGGGACTAGATCTACGAAAAAGAAGGATTCACCTGTGAGATTTGCATGAAAGATAGTAGAGGATTCCACTATGAAAAATACTATAAAAGGTAAAGGCACGTGGTTGAAATATATTTGTCTTTTTGCGCATTGGAGAAGAAAAACAATGTTTTGCGTGGACAAAGACAGGTCATACAGATACTTGTCCACCCGTCGGTTTACCAGGTAGGCCACTTTTTACCCGCCAAATGATATTTAAGTATGGACAGTGGAGGAGAAATAAAAGCTCAGGTTTTAGAGTTCCAGAAAATTGAGGAATTATTTGAAGAAATAGATAGCGAAATTTGTTATACTATTTTGTCCTTTGGCCCTGTTAATCAATTGAAAACTAAGATAAAAGAATTTAAGGATCGGGGTACAGATTTACATGGTGTTTTCAAGTCCCATTTTTACTTTTTTCTGTCCAGAACAAACCCTGAATTTTCCAAATTTTGTTGAGGGGTGTGCGTCTACCTATTCTTCCTCTAAAAGAGTGGTCATGGATTCGACCAAAACTAAAATTTTTTGTCATGTTAATGCCTTAGTCATTCAGGATTCACTTACAGACCCTTATTCATTTACCCTAAGTCGAGAAGACTTTAATGAAGAAAATCTAATTTAGTCCTTTCGAGAAGAAACCCTTGAACATAAGCAGTCCTTTTTCACCGGTTGTTTCAAGTCAAATGTGTCTCTTAAGAACCCGTCCTTTCCTTTAGATGTTAACCTATTCAATGAGGAAACTAAGTTGATTATTTCCTTGATGAGTCAGTTTTTAGGTGTTGATATTGATAGGTACATTACTGATTTGTTGATGATCCTATTATTCATAATTAGCACAAGTCAATATGAGTCACAGTATTCCCAGTCTTTATGCCTTAAATTTGATGAATTTCTGGTTGAAAGTATTCACTCTGAGCTAGTGAATTTCCACATCACTAAACACTTCATATTTCAGTCTTAGTTAGTCAGAATGTTTCTATTATTTAATGAGGAGAATTTACAGTTGCCAGAGATGGTACTTACAGAAGAAATCAACGGTAATATATTCAAATATATGAATTTCTTAATGGTAGAGGTCTACAAGATCTTTTACCAAGATAAATTACCCAAGGTACTACCAATAATGAAAGAAGCCTTGCAGTTTACACCTGCTGGAAAAATGGGAGATTGGTTCTTGTTGGAGGAGCATACAATTATCAGAGTATATGGATTTACTCATGAGCCATAATATTTTCTCACTCTCAGGATTTTTGCCTTGGAGCTGGTGAGACATAAACTGATAGTTGAGAATGAGCATTTCATCAGCTTTAGAAAGGATTCAGAGATAAAATTTCCTTTGGTGATTGGACCCTTTATAATAAAGAGAAAAGTTGCACTTCCTGTGGTGGGAAGTTTGCATAAAGAGATGGATTTTCAAACAGCTACTGCAATGAACTATGATCCACATCATATCATCTCAATAAGAAGACAGGTGAATAAGAACAAACCTTTTCAACACCAAGAGGTTGAGGGTTTAGCTGAGAAAGAAAATTGATTGGATTATCCCTCATTAATGCATGATGAAGAGGATATGCAACAAGATCCTCCATCTTCGGTACATAATGTAAGTGTCACACAACAGGATCCATTAATGTTTGTTATTGCAACAACAGAGGTGATTACCCCCATTGCAATCCATTCAGAGATGACTAATAAAAGGACTTTCTCAGTTGCAATGGAAATATATCAAGAAGGAATTTTAGAAACATCAAAAAGGAAAAATACTAGGACTGAATGGGGAGTTGGTAGATGTGATTAAGAATGAAGGAAAGAAAAAGCACATGAAATTCAAAGGACCGGCCTTTGAGGTGAAAGATATGCATTGTCAGAGACTCCTGAACGATCCACTGACAAATTCAAAACTAGGGATGAGTTGTATGATAAATACAGAGATAATAAAGAGACGTCCTTAGATGAGTCTCTAAAGTTATATGTTGATGTCATGAAGATATCTAGTAAATATGTTTCTTTAGTAACTGTTAAGGACCATGCTCATAATACTTTAAACTTAGCAGTGGCTACAAAAAACAGGGTGGTAGAAATGAGGTTAAATTTAGAGAACATTCCAGTCCCAGATATGATTCAATTGGACAAACAGACTGGAGAAGTAATCTATAGTGATTTTTTGAAGGCTACTTTAAAGGTGTCTAATCTGCAGTCCACCAAAACAAAAAATAGAAAATCAATTAAGGCAGGAAAAGCTGGAAAATAAGGCCCACCAACAACAAATTAAGAAGCTCCAAGGAGATTTGATGGTTGTTGACATTGAAGCAAATAAGCATTAAGCTACTTAGAAAATTCTTACAGAAAAAGAAAACACAATTCAATTGTTGAAGAAAAAATTAAAGATCTGCGTTACACAACGTATTCAAGCCTCTGAGTTGACTGAGTTAGAGAAAGAAAAAGAGATATTGACTAATGAGTTAAGTGACTACAAAGCTAAAATTTTGAAGTTTGTTGCTGAAAGAAAAGAGTGGAAAAAAGAATATTTCTTTTGATGGAAGATGTAAAAATTTTAAAAGAAAAACACTCTATTTTGGAGAAAGATATAGAAAATAAAAATAAAGAGCTTAAGGTACAGGTAATTCAACCTGTTGCACAGTCAAATGAAGAATCTATTGTGCAAGCCATGTCCCAGGTGAGTTTGAAAGAGTTGGAAATTGTTGGTATTAGAAACCAAAACAAAAACCTAGAAGATGCATCTTTGAGGAAGGAGGAAGAAATGAAACTACTGGAAAATAAATGCAAAAGACCTCTTAGATAAAAATGATAAATTGACAAAGCAATTGACTGGGCAATCGCCACTACAGGGAGAAAGACATTTAATATGGGACATGATAATTGTTGAGGATGTAAAACTTAGGCCTTACTTGAACTACATTCTGGATAAGGAAATAGTTATATATGCCGCCAAGCAGAGTTGTACAATAATAAAGGAGGCTTTGAATAAGAAACCCATAGATATAGCCAATAATACATTTAATTTTCTAAATGGTTTATCACAAGATGATTTAAAAACAATGGGAATAAAGGACGGAATCTCAATGACTACTTGGGCAAGGAAGGTAGTTGGGAAACATCAACATCTAGACATTGTCTAAGAGTTTACCTTCCTTTTGGCAGGAAAATGGCAAATTCCTGTCTCAAGTTGAATATCATGCTCAGCTGGTCAGATGCAGGTTGGATCATAGAAAATTTGAAGACATGCATCAGTCCTTATCAGGGAAAACAATAATTGAAAAATTATCAGTGGAATTTGAGATAATTGACACTTTTAGAGCTATTTGTGCTCATTTTCCAGCAATTTTGTATGTAGATCATGTAGCGCTGTGAGTACTAGCTAAAGAAATGGCCAGTCTGGAGTTGCCAAGTGTTTATTAGTGGAAGACACTAGAAAAATTTGGAATAACAAAATACAAGTTGCACCAATAAAGGAATCTCGAGAATTGTTGAAGAGTAGTTTATTTAAATTTTGTAATAAATTTCTAAAGCAGTTAGTTAGTTAGGAAGCAAATGACAAATATAATAAGGCAGTTATTTTGCCTATTTTTAGCATAGAAGTAGTTGTCAAATCAAGTAGCATTTTTGTATTTAAGTAACATTTTGCAATGTATTGAAGATTGGAACCCGTGAGAAAAATTGAGTATTTTAAGAGAGTTCTAAAGATCAATAAAATTTCAGAGCAGAGTAGGCATTTTATAGAGATTCTTGTGTTATTTAATTTGCAGTATGTACTTTCCTCTTCTCTATGTGAATGTGTTTTCTGATAATATTTTGATTCTGTCATTTTTTTCATACTTGAATGAGTCTAATATTGGGTTAGAATTCATACTCATATGCTCTGATCCTTTGCTTCAAGTATTCACAAAATTGTTCTTCTAAAATTAATATTGGATTCATCCTTGTTAGATGCCCATATTAATGGACTGTTTCTAAATTCCTCTTTATAACCAGATAATCATATTTTTTACCATGACGAAGTAGCTACCCTGCCTCTGTTTAAATTCCATTGCAATAGCACTGTCATTATTTGTTATCATATATGACTCCATGCCCAATGAGCACCAGTTTCAACCACATTCATTATTAAATTTTATTTCTTTGCAAATATTTATGGCCTGTGAGTTTAATCATTGAGAGATCCCTCTCTGGAAAGAAAGAAGCCAGCGTTCTTCCTAAAGATTGGTTTTGTGGTTACCTTGGGATTGTCCTTTCACATCCGTGGGTAAATTCTGAGTGCTAACAGAGACCTTACATCACTGTATATTGTACGTGGCGATGACCACTTATGACATTTCATGTCTATTATGCATATTCATGGCCATTGTACTCTCATGTATCTAGGACTGTTATGTCTTTGCAATCATATATAGAGATCTATCATTGTACTGTGCTGCTGAGTGGCTGTTTTTTTCCACCTAGGTCTTCATTACTCCACTTCTTGTGCTATTATAATGTATTTTGTCCATCATGGACCCCTCTGATCTCACACATTAGGGGGTGTCTATTATAGCGTGATTTTCCACACCTAATACATCATGCTTTAATGGCCTACCCTTATCCCTATGCAGACTCCTTTTACCCCTTTTTGCTCACTATGGCCCTGATACCCCAGTGGAATGCCTTAAAATACACTTATATATATAACCCGCATATATGCAGCTTGCACCATTGTCATCCATGTACATCAGGAAATGTGCTCAAAAACAAAAAAAAAATTTCGAGTTTTCCCCAACTAAGTAATGAATGACTTTTCCATTGTCCTTCCATATGCCAGGAAACACTCCACTTTGACCCTTCACCTCCTATTGAAGGGCTATATATTGAGCTACTATGAATCATTAGAGGAGAACTTTGAGAGCAAATACATTATAGTGGAATTATACCCCATTGTTATGTACTTGAGTCTGCATCCCATTGTCCTTGAAGCAGGCATTAGTGATATTTCCCAAGCTTTCCTTGTTCTTTGTGAGCTTGCCTTTGTATGGAGGATTAAAGTGGTGGAGGCCCGGGTGGAGGGATTCAATTTCTCGATTTCGACGAGGTACAAGATTAATTGAAAGCGCAACAATGATTTACTTCAAACGTCTAAAATAAGGTATGCTCTCTTGGTCCCTTAATTTAAGTTTCGCTTGTATGTTTAGCATGATTGGAAATGGGTTTATGTTTTGTGTCATTGTGTTTGTTTTGGTCCACCCCAAGCCATAGGAGGTCTTCTCTGTAACAAAGACCCTGCATAAGCTAGGTATGTCGGGATGCCTTATGTGCACATTTGGTTCTATAGTTATTGTAGGTCATTCACCCCAGGAGTGCACTATTGATTTAGTTATAGAAATTTGGAATTGCTCTTCCCAACCTGGTAGTCATATGCTCTTACATTCTCTTAATAATGTATCCTTCTCAAATATCACTCTTTTTTTTCTTTATGTTTTCTGGAGCTTAGATTGCTTTAAGATGAAAAGGGACACATCATTGTTGTTTTGAATAGACATACGACTTATTATTCCATTATCATTTATGGGAAGAAAACATATCTACGTCATTCCTTTCATCTTGTTATTTCCACCTCCAAAATGTCTCTTCTGAAAATATGGCCTTGATCAACTCGCCTCAAATCATACAAGAGAATAAGTTTATATACAACAAATTTGGGGTATTTTTAATTTGTTAGAGGGATCTCAAAAATAGATAGTAGATATTGTGTCATGACAAATTGTATCATTTTTTCTTAACTTTTCATCACAACTCCAACACCCAATTAGGACTATAAATTCATTTATGACATTTCTTTGAAATTCATTAATATGCCTCTCATTTTCCGAGATTTTGAAAACACTCATATTGGATCTACTAATTAACAGTCTTATTATATTATTTGTTTCTGCTAAGTTAATCCTTTCATGATTGTTGACTAGTGTTAACTACGGTGGATCTAGAAGACTAAGGTTGACCATTATTCATTATGATTGCATGTGGTTCAACAATTTTGAGGTATTTTTAATTTGGTAAAGGGATCTAAAAAATAAACAACACATATTATTTCCTGACAATTTGTATAATTTTTTTCTTAACAATTTTTCCTCACAAGTACTCCATCTACACCCAATTTACATAAACCAAAAATTTATTTATGATATCTCTTTTATTCAACCAATTAACAATCTTATTCTATTGTTTGTTCTACTAAGTTAAGCCTTTCATTACCCTAGACTTTTGTAGCATTAGTCAGATATTGGTCCTTCAAACATTGTATTGTTGATGGTATTCTTATTACACTTAGTAAGCCCATATGGCTTATTGCAATAGCCAATATTATGGTGGTGGTCCATGTGATGGGAAGCTATCGGGTACACATCTAACCTTTTGTGGAATACGGTAAATTACTAACATAGATGGATTATAAACTAATACAAAATGCATTCCTCTCTCTTTATGTACACCCCAGGTTTGTAAAATCCTTTTCTTCGAATTGATGAATTTTGTGACAGAAATTCCTCCTTTCCTTTCATAGTAAAACCTTTTGGATGAAATATATAGATTTCTTCTTCTAGATCCCTGTGTATAAATGTTTCCTTCACATCCATCCACTCTACTTCAAGTTCAAATGCATCAACAACAAACAAAAGAAGTTTAATAGAAGTGATCTTAGCAACAAGGAAGAAAACCTCACCAAAATGAAACCCCTACACTTGAGAATATCTCTTTTCTAGCAATATAGATTTGTACTTCTCCATTTTACCTTTTCATTGATTCTCTTCTTGAACACCTATTTGCTATCAACTAATTTTCTTCTAGTAGTCAACTTGACCAAATTCCATGTCACATTTTTTCCAAGGCCTCGATTTCTTTAGCCATGGCCTTCTTCCAAAATTTGTCTTCCTTTGCATGACTACCTCCCTAATTATTCTAGGATAATAATCAAGAGTAGATAAAACTAAATCAAAATCAAGTAGAGCACAAATTTTAAATGTTTTCCTTGTTTCTTACGTCAATCTCCTCGAGATTGGTATCTGAGGGTCCTCCTCATCTAGTCCACCTTCCTCTATTGAGTTATAGTCTTCATCTTTCAACTCAAACCATATCCTTTCTATCTATGCATCTCTTTGTTTATATTCTTGCTTAGGGTCACTTTTAATCTCTATGGAGATGATTGTCCATAAACAATCTTCCTTGTTTACGAGTTTCAAAGCATATATTGTTTTACATCTTATAAGTAATAAGTATACAATGTTTTTCTTTACTATATAGTTTGTTACTTTTCTCCTTTGGAACATGCACATAAGTGTCACATCCAAAAATTCTATGATATTCAAGCGAGGGTCTCTTACAATTCTATGATATTCTATGATATTCTATGTTTATCTTCTTGCTTAGGGTCACTTTTAATCTCTATGGAGATGATTGTCCATAAACAATCTTCCTTGTTTATGAGTTTCAAAGCATATATTGTTTTACATCTTATAAGTAATACCTATGCAATGTTTTTCTTTACTATCTAGTTTGTTACTTTTCTCCTTTTGAACATGCACATAAGTGTCACATCCAAAAATTCTATGATATTCAAGCGAGGGCCTCTTACAATTGCATGCCTCATGCTAAATTTTATCAACTAATGTTGATGTGGGTCATCAATTTAATAGGTAATTACATGTAATGTCCAATACCTCTATCCAAAATTATTGTTCTAACTGTACAACTAGAAGCATATTGCTTACATTTTCCTTCAAAGTCTTAGATATCCTTTTCAAATATTGTTTGTGCACATACATCACTCATCTTCCTTATAGATATCATGTTTCTAACAACCTTGGAATATTCAAAACTTTCAGAGTGATTTAACCCTTTCATATTTGAGAAACACCTTTCCTTTTCGACATCCTATTATTTAGATGTTGATTCATCATAAGAAAAAATCACCTCCATCATACTTTCTAGATTCACAAATATACTCCCTACGAGGAATCACAAAAAGAAGTACATGATTAGATCAACCATACACCATGATATAAATGTGTACTTGAAGATGCCAAGTATAAATTATATACCTCTACCATGGATATCTTTTTTTCCAAGGAAGGGGCATCATTGATGCCTTACATGTGCCAATATTCTTAGATATGCAATCTTTCTTCAAATTTTGGTATTTACCGCATTTTTAGAATTTCATTATAAATTTACCTAGAAAAATTTTTCTCCCTCTATACCTTGATATGTCCCCACACTTGCTTTTATTTTTATCCTATTAATGACCTTGCACAAGTAAGGCGTCCTTGGTTATACCCTCCATGGATTTTCACTTCATTTCTTATTATAACAAGGATGCATCTACATCCTCAAACTGATTGAGTAATAGTACCAATGCTTACAACCAAATTATCCCATGAATATGGCAAAGAAAATAACATAGCAATACTCTTAACTTCTTCTAACATCTTGATATCAACAAAGGCGGGCTCATGAATATTTTATCATCATATCATTTTATCAATATTATGAGATATTAACAAAGGCGGGCCAATTTTTTTTAGGCATTTTGGGGACTTCTGGACGCGCTGGGTGATCAAGCACGCTCTGGGCGATCTGGACGAGACGAGGAGGAGCGCAGCTCCTTGAGGGCCGAGGTTGTACTGACAGAGTGAGAGCTAGACCCAAGACTAGCCCGATCCAGAGACTGCATGCAATCAGATTGGCTGGCTGAGCTGATTGATTAGCTGTTGAAAGTTGTGGAGGCCCTCTCCCCTGAATCCATGCATTGAAGCTGGCTTGGAGTGGGTAGGGAATTAAGATGGTGGAGGAGGCAGGCGATGAGCCCTTGCCTACCCGTTCGGAAGCCTTCAATAGGCTAATCACCAATCATGCCAAGCGATCAGGCAAAAGAGAATTGCCGAAATTTGTTAAGCGAATAGAAGATGTGCCGGAGGTAGCCCTGCCCCTAGAAGAAACGATCCGGGTTGCCCTGTCACTGGCAGATCGGGCTTTGATCGGGCAGTTTACAGGGCTGTGGCCCTCACCCAAAACCACTGATAGCTGGGTTCAAAGGAACTGGCGACCGCTAATATCCAAAAACGTGGCCTCCTACGCCATCGGAAGGGGATACTTCCTCTTTGACTTCGAATCCAAAGACGACAAAGACTTAATCTTCAAGAATGGGTCCTACTTCATGGGGTCGCAAGGTCTTTACCTCAATGGATGGTCGCCGGACTTCGACCCGGAAGCCGATACCCCTAAAGTTGTCCCAGTCTGGGTCAGACTGCCCAACCTACCTATGCACTGTTGGAATCCCAAATCCCTACATACTATAGGGGACGCACTGGGAAAATATATAGACATGGCCAGCCCAAAGGACCAATATGCTTGCGCCCGCATATGTGTGGAGGTCGACCTCGAAGCTGGACTGCCAGAAGCTATAAACCTCACTGTGGGGAACTGGTCTCACATTCAGAAACTGGACTATGAACAACTCCCCTTCAAGTGCAGATGTTGCCACGAGTACAGGCACTTCATCCGAAACTGCCCTAAAACTCTGGAAAGCCAGCAGGAGAAGGGGGAAGGATGGCATAGGGTGAACAGATCCAGATCTAAAAACAAAACTGGTGGGTGCCCTAAGAAAGGTGAGGGGAGTGGCCCATCCGGAAAACCCCATGAGCCTCCAAGATCTATAGAATCAGTGGAAGCAAGGGAGGAACCCATAGAAACAGAAGACAGATCTAGTCACGAAAAGAGCAAGGAACTGGAAACAGTCATCTCAGACCAAGGGAGAGACAATGAGGAAGACACAGCGGAAACTAAAGCAGGAGAAAGTTAGGGAAAATCTGGTGAAGAACCGGACTCGAAAGAGGACGACGAGGAAGAAGGGGAAATTGAAATAACAACCCCAAGAACGACCAAAACAAAAGGAAGGAAATCTAGAAAAGAAGTACGGGAGCAAGCAACATACAAGGATAAGTTGCAAGGATCCCAGCTAACCTTGGAAAAGCTGTTGAAAAACCCAAGAAACACCCGTCAGCATGGGCATGCCTCGAAAGGGATGCCTACGGCTTCCAAAAGTAAGTAATGAAGACTATTTCCTGGAACTGCAGAGGGCTCGGTAGCAAAGGCGAGGAAGAAGGTATGCTAGATCTAATCTCTCTTCACCAACCGGACATTCTGCTAATTCAGGAAACCAAGCTGGAGGAGACAGCATTCCTCCAAACCAGTAAAAAAATTTGGAAAAAAAAAGGCACTGCTGCTTTAAGCTCCAGAGGAGCATCCGGGGGTATAGGAACCCTATGGGATGAAAGAAAATTTGAAGCTATGGTCATAAAAAACAACACTCATTGGATCCTCACAATGCTGAAACAAAAAGACACCAACTCTCTGGTAAGTATAATTAACATATATGCTCCTAATTCTTATGGTGAAAAAATAAACTGTTGGAATCTTCTTCGTGAAGAACGAAATAATCTGCAGGGTAATGTCATATTGGCTGGGGATCTGAACCTCATTCTCAGCCAGAATGAAAAAAGAGGGGGCTCTAGCTCCACAGACCCCATCATAGACATAGTGGAAGACATCATTACGACCTGGGACCTCATTGATATCAAGCCATCTACAGGGAAATACACCTGGACCAATAGGAGGTTTGGTCCCGGGCACATTGCGGCCAGACTTGATCGATTCTTGGTTCAGGATAATTTCCTCCTGCTAGGCCTGATTATATCCTCAAAAATCCTCCCCTTCGGAGGCTCCGACCATAAGCCTATCCTTCTGGAAATGGTGTAAGAAAAAAACCTGGGTCCCATACCATTTAGATTTAACTCTATGTGGGCCAAGCGTGAGGAATTCCTTTAGATTGTAGCAGATTCTTGGGCCCATCCGGTTACCAGCTCTCCCTTCTTTGTATGGGAGGAGAAGCTGAGGAGGCTCAAAAAAACATTGAAACGCTGGGCCAAGACGCTCCCAAATCCAAACTTTGCCAAGCTTCAAGCTGCCCACGAGTTGGAGTTGCACCAGGTAGATATGGAGGATAAAGATGTGACTTTAAATGACATTCAAAAAGAGACAATTCTGCAGCTGAACCTTCACGCGGCGTGTAGAGAGGAGGCTGAATGGTGGCGCCTCAAATCCAGATGTAAATGGTTGAGGGATGATGATAGAAATTCAAGTTTCTTCCACAAACTTACTGAGGTCAGGAAAAATCAGAATAACGTCCGTGAGATTCAGCTCAATGATAAGATAATCAGCCAATTTGATGAAATTAAAGCTGAAGCCACCAACTATTTGAGCAAGCTGTTCACCGATCAGCCTATCTCTAGCGACGGCTAGCTCTTGAATCTTGTCCCCAATTCTATAAAGAGTAGTGACAATGACCACCTGATCCAAATCATCACGCTGGAGGAGATTAAAGAAACTGTCGCTAACATGGAGGAGGATAGGTCCCCAGGACCAGACAGGTATAATGTGAACTTCATAACTATTTGCTGGGACATTGTTAAAAAATATTTACTTAAAATGATCAGAAAGTCTCAAAGCTGTAGTAAGATCGGAGGAAGTACGAATTCAGCCTTCTTGGCCCTCATTCCAAAGGAGAAATATGCTAAGACCTTTGACAGGTTCCGGCCAATTTCATTATGTAACATAGGTTATAAAATCATTACTAAGCTCATGGCTACCAGATTAAAGCACATCCTGCCAGCCATTATCCCGGAGAACCAAGGCGGATTCATCAAAGGACGGAAAATATGGGACAATATCATTTTGGTGCAAGAATCCATCCATTCTAGTCTGAAGAATGGAGAAAAAGGAATGGCGGTAAAATTAGACCTGGCAAACGCTTTTGACAGAGTTAGCCATTCATTCCTCCTTCAGGTAATGCTGAGATTCGGTTTTGTTCCCAAATTTGTCTCTTGGGTCAAGGCCTGTATCAGCAAGCCATGGATTGCCCCCCTCATTAACGGAAGAGCTGTCCCCTTTTTCCAAGCTACGAGAGGTCTGAGGTAAGGATGCCCGCTCTCACCCCTACTCTACGCCATTCAGGCCTCGATACTCAGTTTCCAATTGGAACACGCTAGACTAGAGCAGGAGCTACCAGGCATAAGGCTGGCCAGAGGAATCAAAGATATTAACCACTCTCAGTTTGCCGATGATACTATTTTAATGGGAGGTGCCAGCCAGATCATAGCTCGTCACTTCAAAGCTGAACTGAAACGTTACTGCCAGGCCTCTAGAAGTAAAATTAATCTCAGGAAGAGTCAGATCTTTGGATGGAACATTAACCCGAGGGAAATGTCAGATATATCCAAAATTCTAAATATGAACGGAGCTGTAAGTTGGGACTCATTCAAATACCTAGGGGTGCCTATTGTTAAAACAAAATCCAAGTCTTCGGACTGGAACCCCATAGTGGAAAAAATAAAAAATAAAATATCAGGTTGGGGGACTGCATGGCTGAATCTAGCGGGGAAGGTTGTTCTAATTAAAGTTGTCCTGAACAGCTACTTGCTCTACCAATGCTCTCTGCTTCTAGCACCGGGCAATATCATAAAACAAATTGAGGTATTACTGAAATCCTTTCTCTGGAATGGTGGGAACAACGGAGGAGGTAAAAAGTATGCTCTGGTAAGCTGGAAAATCGTTAAGCTGCCCAGAAATGAGGGAGGACTCCAAATCAGGGACCTCAATTATCAAAACTTGGCCATTGGGGCTAAATTACTCTAGAATATGCTAAATCCTAAGCCAACCTGGTGTAGTCGGGCTCTTAAAATCAAATACTTTCCAGGATCAAGGCTTAGATGCCTGGAAGGAGACCACGTGAAGAAAAAAGGGTCCCCCATCTTCAATCTGTGTAAAAAATTGCTGTCACATTTTATCAAAAAATTATATTGGATTCCGGGTAATGGGAAAGACATAAACTTCTGGAAGGATTCAATCCTTGGTAAACTCCCTCCACGCCTACCTCGTTTGCAATCCTGGATGGAAGCGAGAGCTCTGTCAATGCTATGGAGTATTTTAGATTGGGAGGTGAACAATCCACATCGCTGGATATCATGGGTAATGCCGGACCGCCCAGAAGCGTTGGAGATTGATAAATTGAAGCTGCTCAATCACCTGGTCGAGATAGCTCCAATTTCCAAATCCTTGAAAGATAGACGTGGCTGGGGAAATCGAACTGGCTTCTATACAACGGCTGAAGGGTACAACGTGTTTGCAGCAACTTATAATGTGCCAGCGAATCCTGTAATATGGAATCACAATTGGAACAACAGAACATTGCCCAAAATAGATGTGTTCACGTGGACATTGATCCACCAAAGATTGCTGACCGGAGAGAATCTGGAGAAAAGGGGGATAGCAGGCCCATTCAGATGCCCTCTTTGTGCTGTAAACTTAGAATTTATTTCTCATCTCTTTTTTAACTGCCCATATACCGTCTCAATCTGGAAGGAAGTAATGCTGAATGAAGAAGACGGGTTTCAATGGAATGGAAATAACCAGGAATTCTTCATTAATTGGGGAAAAATGTACAAGGGCGAGCTGGGGGAAAAAAATGGTGTGAGAGCTTGCTGGCTGAAACTATCTAAAATTGTTTGCTGGTGCATCTGGATAGAAAGAAATCAAAGAATCTTTCAGAATAGGAGTCAACCGACGTGGAAGGTAACTGTCAAAATCAATGCTCTTCTAGGTGAGGTGGTAAGAAGCACTACGATTCCGTATAACAAAGCTGAGCTGACAGAAAAAGAAAAAAAATGGATGCAAAGTTTCAATATTCAGGAAAATACCAGCATAGCCATCAAAAATTTGGAGGATTGGGAAATCAGAATGGACAAATCCCAATTTGAAAACTGGTTAAGAGAAAGAAATATATTCAAACTATTCTTTGATGGAGCTTCAAAAGGGAATCCGGGGAAAGCGGGAGGAGGAGGAGTTGTCATAAACCCCACAGGGAAAGTGGAAATCGAATACTCCTGGAACATCGGACACGATTCTAATAATATGGCAAAAGCATATGGGCTCTGGCAAGGCCTTAAGCAGGTGCAAAAAGTAGGAGCGGATGAAGCTGTGGTTATCGGAGATTCGAGGCTAATTATCCAAGCAGTGAGCAGAGGAAGAAGGGGCAAAAATGAGCGGATGGAAAGACTGTTAAAAAGAATCAGATATATGATCAAAAGGTTCAGGAAGATTGAATTCTTTCATGTTCTCAGGGAGCTTAATATGAGGGCGGACAAAGAAGCTAATAAATTCATAGATATAGGGTGCTATGAACTCAAGGTTAACTCAAAGATAAGTCTGGAAATTCCACCATAATTTGCCTTTTGTCTAAGGATGGGGAGTTTTGATGGATCTCTGTATTCTTGATCAGTGCCTTTAAGCTGAATCACTCATATTAATATAACCATTTTTGTTAAAAAAAACAAAGGCGGGCCAATTGTAATATACCCTCATATCATTTATTCAATATCTTATTTACCATTGAAATGTGGACCTCGAATTATTTGTGGGCATTTTAGAATAATTACTGCGATTAAAGAAGCTTTTATGCTTAAACCAAGGACCCAAACACATGTGCCTTAATCAATGATCTTGATCGAGGTCCAAATTTTGAATGGAGGAATAACAGCCTTTGGTATAAAGGAAGGATCTACTTAAGCCCGACATCTAGGTTTAAGACCAAGGTATTGATAGAATCTCATGATTCCCCAGCCACAGGACATGTAGGTTTTTTCAAAACTTACTACAATGCTAGACAATCCTTCTATTGGAAAGAGATGTACAAAGACATTCAAAAGTATGTAGCCGAGTGTGACACCTTTCAAAGAAACAAAATAAAAAATGTCGTGACTCCAGGGATACTCCATCTACTTCACATTCCAAATCAGATGTGGGAGGAAATCTCCATGGATTTTATTGAAGGGTTACCCTTATCCGAAGGCAAGGACAAAATCTTCGTGGTAGTAGACCAATTAATGAAATATGCATATTTTATGGTTATTAAGAAAACTGACTCCACTAAACAAATTGCTGAAGTATTCTGTAAAAATATTTACAAGTTACATGGATTTCCAAAAATCATCGTTAGTGACAGAGATGCCAAATTCACAAGCAATTTTTGGAAGGAATTTTGCAACCAAATTGGGATCACTCTTAACATGAGCTTATCCTGTCATCCCCAAACAAATGGACAAACAGAAGTTGTTAACAAATGTTTGGAATCCTATCTTCGTAATTTCATCACTGGCAAGCAGAACAAATGGTTACAGTGGTTACATCTTGCAGAATGGTGGTATAACTCCACCTATCATATGTCCACCAAAATGACACATTTTCAAGCAGTGTATGGTTATGTGCCTCCCAGATGGAAAGAACTCGTTTAAGGTGATGCAAATGTACGTACAGTAAAAAGTAAATCAAAGAAACTCAAAAAATAATGCAAGTACTCAAGGATAATTTAACTATGACACAAAATCATATGAAGCAGCAAGCATATCAACATAGAACATAACGAGAGTTTGAAGTAGCGGATTGGGTATTTGTGAGACTTTGGCCTTATAAGTAATTGTCACGTAAGCAACAAAGAAAGAATAAATTGGCTCCGAAGTTTTATGGACCGTATCAAATCATCTGAAAGATTATCCCCATAACATATGAATTGAAGTTACCAAATAAGAGTTGAATTCACAAATTTTTTCATGTCTGAATCTTAAAAAATTATTGGGTCAACATCAAACTCCTCAGACGACCATTCCAACATTGGACGAAGAAGGGAAGCTCGTTTTAGAACTAGAAGTTGTCATCGATATCAGAGAAACAAGACTATGTTCACGAATAATCAAAGAATACCTTATTAAGTGGAAGAATTTCCCAGAGGAAGATGCTTCCTGGGAAACAAAGAAGTCCATTCAACAATATCCGTCATTATCTTGCTTTGAGGACAAAGCATGTTAAAAAGAAGAGGGCAATGTTATATATAATAATTAGATAAATATAAAAAATGTATAGTAATTTTAATTAGTCATCAAAGAGTATGACTTTATGAAAAGTCATACTCATACACCTGCTAAAACGTATACAGGCGGCACTTTTATTGTAATAAACCGTCAAGGAAAATTTATAAAGAAAA
Source organism: Pseudotsuga menziesii (assembly GCA_001517045.1). Classification (NCBI taxonomy): domain Eukaryota; kingdom Viridiplantae; phylum Streptophyta; class Pinopsida; order Pinales; family Pinaceae; genus Pseudotsuga; species Pseudotsuga menziesii. The sequence goes on from LPNX011104183.1 coordinate 185,117, forward strand.
ATATTATTTTACAACCAAGTTTCTTCTTCACATTGGGTTCTCTGTTTCAGTGTGGCCCAGGCCGAGTGGGATCCCCGAATGATTTTGATGGCTTAGATGCCCCTGGGTTGCGGTTTCTTAGCCAATGGTTGAAATGCACTGGCCTTGAGTGACGAGCATTTCAAACAAACATTAATCAACTAAATGCTCTATAAAACCTATAAAAATGAATAGAGATAAATTTATATGAACTCTTTAAATTCATCAACACTTTCCTACACTCAACTCTTCCCTCCAACACACTTTATGTTCCATTTCTTTATTGACTATGCACACTCATGAATGTAATATTATTTTTATTTTTATAATTAGCTAAACACTCAAAAAAATACTAGATAAAATTAAAATTATGTAAACATTTATATTTAATCAATCCTTTCCCTTTTCTACACTAAACTGTTCCTTTCTAACAACACACTATATGTCCATTTTCTATTATTGACTATGCACATTAACCAATGTTTAATATTTATTTTCCTCGAAAACAAAAACACATTTCATTATATTTATAACAAAACACATTACATATATAAGTTGTAGCTAGCCATAACAAGCCTTTGTCAAACGACATTGTTTCCAGCTTATACTAATAATTCTTATGCAAGATATGAGCTCATCTATTAACACAGTGGAGTCATTTCATCAAAATTCCAAAATTATATTGGTTCTCTTTGATAACCAGGTATATCTTTTTTATATGAAAAGATCCTGCTATGGTGAGACATGTCACCCCTTATAGTCTTTAGAAAAAGAATGAGATCCGAGTTATATTCTGTCATGTTTTGTTCATTGAGGTCCCATCTTAACCAACGATTTTCCAATAGTTATGACACGGCTCACCCTATCAATGTTAAATATTATCATTCATGTATAAGATTATCTAAATGCTCTTGAAAATGTTACCATGTCACTCTCCTATATGATACTTTGGTTTTTGGTTATTAAATGTTTTTAACAATGTTTAATTTAAAATTAGTATTAATATTGATTATTTAAAAAATATATAAAAGTTATTTTTTTTAAATATTGATATATATTTGATAAAATGTTTTATATAATTATTAAGTTTAATTTAATATTCATTTTTCAAAATATTTGTTTTTATAAATAATAAAAATAATAACATAATTCTAAGGTTGCAACTTAACGACACATCAAATCAATTTACGATATTGTCTTGTTTATAAGATAAGGAATATTTTTTGTGGATAATTTTATTATTAACCATCATAGATCCAAATCCTAGGCTCTATCAAGCGTCGAGATGGATCAAATATCTCGAGGTGAAAACCTCTTCTTAGGTATCCATTGATTTGATTCAAACCAAAAGACACATCTTTTTATTTAAGGTCCACATATAATATTTTTATTATTAATATTTAATATTATTTATGGTCGACATATAATATTTTTTATTTTGTTAGGAACAAACATTACATCATTTCCCCACACATGGTTCTAAAACCATATGCAAGGCCCTCCTACAATCATGGGTTGTTTAGGAGGCCTTGCACATGGTCTTAAAACCATTTGCAAGGCCCTCCTAAACCATGTACAATAAAACCATGGGTTGTTTAGGAGGCCTTGCACATGGTCTTAAAACCATTTGCAAGGCCCTCCTAAACCATGTACAATAAAACCATGGGTTGTTTAGGAGGCCTTGCACATGGTTTAAAAGCCATGTGCAAAGCCTCCTAAACCATGGGTTGCGGATAATTCAATTTTGTGTTTTTTTCTTGACCCACATATTTTTTTTAGGGATAATTAAATTTTTACTTTTTTATTGTTTTGTTAGGTAGGAAGATTACAACATCTCCCCCATATTCGATTGTTTTTGTGGCCAACATTTATTTTGGCCTATTAGAAAATTTATTTTTTATTAATAAAAATAATGTTACGAAAATGATATTATTATTTATTTTGTGTTACAAAATCTCTCCCATAATATTCACTATCACTATTATTTTTTGCCGACATGTTACAAACGTTACTAACGTTACATCACGTTACAAGATCTCTGCCATAATATTCACTATCACTATTATTTTTTATCGACATGTTACTAACGTTACATCACTTTACATCACGTTACAAGATCTCCCCCATACTAGGTTGTAGAGCGCCTCTCGATGCAATCACTATTATTTTTTGCCAACATGTTACTAACGTTACATCATGTTACAAGATCTCCCCATACTGGGTTGTATAGCGCCTCTCAGCGCAACAATTACGAAGATATACCAACTCTTCTTCCTCCAAATTTAAACCTATAACATTTTTAAAGAAACACACATTTTTAACTATTAAACCGACTCAAATTTTATCAACATATTTTACAGCTCCAAAAACAATTAGTAATTAAAATAATTATAAAATAAAATAAACAATAATGTATAAACCTTTTGACTTTATATACTTCTCTTTATTTCCATTACTTATGTCATTTAGATTATGATAATCATCCAATTACATATTCATTGTCACATGGTCCTCATTGACATCATCGTCAAAACTCTTCACCGTTTCCTTCTTTTGTGTTACAAATACATGTTACACAACATTTCCTTGTCGATTCATCTTGTCGCACTTGCATTTTCCAACTATACTTCCCCATTGTCACATTTTTTCAACAATAAGTCCTTGTATTAAATTGGCATTACTTCCCCATTGTCACATTTCTTCAACAATAAGTCCTTGTATTAAATTGACATTATTTCCCCATTGTCACATTTCTTCAAGAATACGTCCTTGTATTACACTGACATTATTCGGAATTTCCCTCATCTGCATCCACATCATTTATAAATTTAAAGGAAATTACAGGGTCGATTCCTATAATTGTGGTAGCATGTTCTCGGCCTTTCATGATTGAATTTATTGTCACATCTTTCACATCTCCTGGACCCCCATCTCTCATATAATCATGGTGGCACATGGTATCGTGAAAATAAAGGTGAAGAGCGAGACGTCTTTAGCATTTTAGATCGACTAATAACGCGCATTGAAATCTATTAAGTAGGCTAAAAAAGTATAGACTAACATAACGGAAAAGGAGTTATTATATGTACAAGGAGTTTAGATTGAACATTTACATGTTTTAAGATATTGGATTTAATATGTAATTTGAAGTTAGGTTTAGAATATTTGTATGGTCATAGGGGTTTATATTTATATCGATATGTGTTTATAGTTTAGTTATTTCAATAAGTGTTTATATTTTAGAATTTGAGATGAAGCAATAAGTATGTTTTTTCTCTCGGATATGGGTGACTCTTTGTCAAAAGGACAACAAGGAGTGACCGTCGGGGCACACAACTGTCCCTCTGCATCACTCTCTTGGCATCATCCCGTCTGCTATTAATATGCGTAGGTTGGTCTCCACTTTGCACGACGCGAGCTCCAAGTTCTTCATGGGATGCAACCCTCCTACCGTCATCCCGTACCACATCTACGTTTGCAAAATCATTTCCATCTTAATGGCTCCTATGGAAGTGTGCTTCCTATTCCTCCTTAACGGTTGCATGTTCTTAATTTTACCTTCCATCTGCTCGCCTATGTTCATCCCTGTGAAGATTGGCCACCCTGCAATTCCAGAGGCGACAGGAAAACACCACAGACCTCAGCCTCCCGCTCTCAGACCTTTTGTCGTCTCACAGGTGTTGCACTACCTCGCATTGCCAGTAGAACAAACCATGTCGCGTAGACATCATGCTACATCTATACGTGGTCATGCAGGTCGTGGCAATGCTAACCAGCGAGCTACAATCTTCATCGCACATGCCATCTCTGAAGGCTATGACTTGGAAATCCCTAGCTCTCTCCGTCTATTATTCAATGACTAGAAAGACGAACTCATAGGCTCTCACTCATCGACAAATATGACCATTGAGCGCAGGCGCAACTACTAGGTCGTAAAAAACCTTCTAATCTGTCTTCTCCTTCGTCCTACTACCCCTCGGCTTGATCCTCCGGCTCCTTCAGTGGCTCCATCAACTGCTCCCTCCGTTAACCCCTCGCCTGCTCCCATGGACATCGAGCAACCGACTCCCCCTCCCCAGAGGAATATGGACAACACCAAGCATGGTAAAACCGCCCTCAACATTGCGATGAACTACAGGTAAATAGAGCCTCTTCTTGTCAAGGGAAATCCGTCCAGCACTGAGGAGGAGACAAGTACCGACGAAGCTACCAGCAGCGATGCGGGAATCTGGGCAATCACGCCAATCAAGATTCTGCCAATCCACCTGTCTCCACTGTAAAAAGCCAACCAAGCTCTTAGCTAGGATTCGGTTCTGGGGTTCCAATTAAGGAAGATCCATCTTTAAAGCCATAGCCCAGGTTTTATGGTTTATGCACTCTCTTTTTTTATTGAGCTTCTGGGGGTGCAAATTCCCCTTCTCATGATAGTAGTGTTTTTTCAGTTTCATACTTTCACACTCTGTAATTTTCATGCTACTACGATCTGTTTTCCCTCTCACAGGGAGGATCCCTTAGTTTGTAAAAGTCTGAATTACCCTCGGGGGCAGGCTGTTTTTCCTTTTTTGCTATTTTCTGTATTCAGAACCGATCCTATGAATTGTTATTTTTACTATACTATTACTTTACTTCAATAGATTAGTTCTTGAACTTACAAAAAAAAAAGGTATGTTTTTCCTAAATTGTATGATGATAAGACAAGTGTAATGTCCAAATTGATTTTATGGACGTTGTTCCAAATTTGAAATAAACAATTATAAGAAAAAAAATATATAAAAAAAAGGTAATTGATGCAAGGATAACTGGTAGTTGATGCATGAATAACAAGCAATGGTAGACAACCCATTTAATTAGAAGAAGACGAGTGATAACAGGTAGTTGAGGCATAGACAACATGTGATTACAACTATGCATGGAAAACAAATAACATGTATATTGTTCATGACACTTAACCTGTGACATATCGATGTTCACCAATCACAAGTAAGTGGTTGTGATAGTATTATTATATAGATAAAATAAAATAAATGCATATCGATGTTCACCAATCACCAATCATTTTTATGTTGTCATTGGCATTTTTCCCATGCTACCAACTTGTGTGAGTTGTACACTTATGTAGCCTCTCAACTACCCAACTATTCTTGGGAATTTGTTGGGCCTCCTCAACCCTATAAAATGAGGCTCTCTCATGCAAATTCAACATTCGACTAATATAATTAGTTTTTCTATTATGAGGTTGTTAGGTTGATTCATAATCTAGGTTGATCCCAGATCCTTACATGGTATCAGAGATTGATTTTTCGAGTTTGAAAGGGCATGGTTGATGGTGTTCACTTTTGTTCGAAGCCTTGTTATAGTTCCTAATCAACACCTATTTATTTGGATCATTCATGCGATAGTTGTCAGTATTTGCCATTTGCATGCCTTCACAACACATTCACTTCTTCAAAGTTCAACGATGTTCATTTAGGTTATTTGGCTCTCATCTTCGAAATTTTGGTTGGAGCTTTTGGCTTCTGCGAGTCTTATGATCTCGCCATTCACTACATCATTATGGGATCTTCATAAGTTTCAACTCCAGTTTCAGCTCAATAGTGGTGTTTTTTCTCTCTTTTGGAAAGGAGTTTTTTTCCTACGGGTTTTTCTCCTTTTCTTTGCTAATGGGAGTTTGTACATTGGTACCTTATAAGGACTCGTTGTTGGGACTATCTTAGTTTTATTTTGTTTCCTCATTACGCTTCGTTTATGGGGGGGTGTTGGCATTAGCATTTTCCCATGGTGCCAGCCTGTGTGAGTTGTAAACATGTGTGGGCTCTCAACTGCCCAACTATTCTTGGGGTTTGTTGTGCCTCCTCAATCCTTTAGTTTGAGGTTCTCTCTTGTACATTCAACATTTAGCTTAATACAATTGGTTGTTCTATTACGAGGTTGATTCATGGCCCTGATTGATCCTCAAATCTTTACATTTTATAAGGAGTAGTCTATTTCTCCCACATTTTGGACTTTTTAGTGGGTTTTGGTCAGGATTCAATAATATTTTTTTGGTAAAATCCAAATTTGGAAGTGTTCAATTTGTCTCTTTTAATTCATAAATAGATTTAGCACCCTCAAATACTCTATGGCACTCAAATTATGCAATTTCCATTGCTAATATATGGGATTCTAACTTTTTTAACAAATTTCCAACCAAACTCCAAACAAAACAAAACAAAAAATACAAAAAATATACTCGAAAAAAAAAAGTTAAAAACATTTAGACTATAACATTTAATTCAAAAAATTCAATTTATATTCATAATATAAGTTTATTACAATATATTACTCTTTATTATTCTTTATACTATATTACTCTCTGTTTTAAATATTAAAAGAGATCGTTCTTCTTTTTTTAATGCTTTAAATAAGTTTAGTTTTATATCTTTTGCCTTTTGTTTTTTTTACATCTTTCTTTATCTCTTTACCATTTGAAATTTGTTATATTTATTTTCCTCTTTTAAGAAGTGTGGCATGCTTTTAAAGAAATTAAGGTTCACTTATTGACTTAATCACTTTTACTTGGAATTGAGTTGGATAAAATGTGTATATTAATAAAACAAAATTGTAAATAAGATAGGAACTTTTCTATTAATCAAGGAGAAACAAATATATAATGTTTATTTTGATAGACAAAACCATCCTCTCACAAAGACAAACTAAATTGTAAAACTTGGCTTCCATGCCCAGAGTGTCCACAAAGTTTTTGATAAGGCTACCTATATAGTGATTCAACAACCTAATCCTATTAAACACACTGGTAATGTTTAGATGACAACTTACAAAATTAACAAAAAGGCTAGCATCGACATGAAGTCTATAACTTAAAAGAGGGCGAACTTGGTCAATCTTTTGGTGGAGCTGCTTCATCATCAATAATGATAGGAGTGTTAATAGAGGATTCAGGGATAGATGAGAGACGAATCTTCTTTGCGTCTAGATGCTCTGCCTTATTGGCCATCGTTCTTACCATTAACTTGTTTAGTTTGCTTTGGTCTTTATCCAACTCGAGCTTCTCCTTGATGTGTGCCAAAACAGGGTAGTCCTCAGTCAACAACCTGCGGGTGAGTGCCTTGAGCACCCAGTGGAGATCCACAGAACACTGATACAACAAAGCGCACTATTTAATTCCTCGAGGATTCTGAATCTAGTTCGCTAACAGATCTAAAAGGCCTTGTTCATGCTAAGCCATACTGTTATGGGCCGAAGAGAAATTGGCTCCCTCATCATCTACAACAGGTCCCTCTTCCCTTGGAGCGAAAAGATGGAGGTCGAGGGATGAATTCTATGGTGGGTCGATGGGAAAGCTTGGTTAGGTTATTATTGAGAGTGACCGTATCATTATGGAGATCCTTTAGAATCACATAGTAATTGCTTTATGAATCCATATCCTTTCGTTGGTCCTCTATAATGAGCTCAAGGGTGATTTTCCTTGTCTCAAAAGAAACCAGAGTATGTTCAGAGAGAGCTTGTCTGGCTCGAGTAATAAGCAAGTCTGGCTCCCAGTTGGATATCACCTTATGCTCCTCCACTCGTTGTAGACTTATATAGTTATGCCAAATATCTACTTCCTTGCCTTCTATCCTAGTTCGCAAGTCCTTTAGGATGAGATTCCGCAAGAGTTGGCAGTTTCAACCACCTTCAGCTGGTTCATCATCGTGAACCGTTGCTATTCCCCTGCAATCCTTCATTTCTTGGGTCTCACCATGCAAACAATTTGAGTGTTGGGTTGATGGAAATGGGATGTTCTACCTCCTTAAATGATATCCAAAATTAGAATGTAGACATTTCTTTCCATAACCAACCTGATATGCTCACATGTTTCCATAATTGGCATGTACAATATCGCCTCAAATCTTTTTGGTTGCATAAATGCTATGTACATCTATGTTGTTCTTCGCTCCCTATTGAATCCTTCTCCCCAGCCTTCTGTAGGGTAGTTAAGATTGAATTTAACTTGCACTGATAACTTGTCCTTTTTGCCATGCGCTCTGCATGGGTGTGGGTTGCCTTGTGTTGCCCAATAACCATTTGTCGAGTGCAAGTGGTTTGCCTCATGATGGGCCCATTGTCATTGTGATTTGGCTCGGGTTGAGAGGGCCCAGTTTCCTTGTCATTCAACCTACATGGGAAACAACTTGTGTACAGTAATATTAAATTAAATTAAACCATACATTTATGTTATAGAAAATAATTAAAAAATATTATTGAAAGTTAATGAAGACTTAAATTATCCCGCACGGGTGTGGCTCATTGGTGGTTCCGTTATTATGAAGTCACTTGTTGTAAATTGGAGGTCACGAGATCAATCCCACCCGGGTTTACCTGTGTCCCATATCTTGCGATAAGTGTGGGGCACCTAGGGTTATAGAGGTAGCGGGAATGGATCCCTGGACCCCGTCTCACGCGAGTACCAGCTCGGCCCCAGTTGCCGATTCCCCTAGCAAAAAAAAAAAAATAAAGAATAAAAATGAAGACTTAAATTGATAATTAAGCGAGGGGTGGGGTGACATTTCTTCACAAAAACTAATATATTCTAAATATATATATTTTCCAAATAATTATTTCAGGGACACATCTTTAAACACTTCCTGTCATTTAAAAAATAATACTTAAGATTCTTTAAAGCACCTGAATAAAAAAAATAACACTCCATCCCTTATCTCACAACCATTATGACTAAACTCAATTGACAATTAAAATCTCCTATACTTCATTCCTTCATTCCTTCCTCCTTCATTCCTTCCTTGTTGATTATCTCATCCATCTAATCTAATCATCTCTAGATTGATGGCAAGGAGAGAGCCCAACCATTTTGACATTATAAGTACTCCCACCCACCCACCATTTCTTAGCCAAAAAGATATTCTTGAATATTGCAATTTAAGTATATCTTTCATTTTAATAATCAATATTATCTTACATTCTTTTATTAATGGCTTAACTTTAAGAAAAAATTCCCTCGCTTTTTTAAATCCCAAGGAAGATATTCTCGTGAACATCATTATAAACATGGGCCCCTAACATCATTGTGAAGGAATGGATGGTTTCCATGATAGTTTAGATAGAGGTCAAACGCTCGTTTTTTTTTCAATCTACATAAAACAAATGATGTTTTATCATATGCTAGTGCAATACAACTACATGCATAACACTCCAAGAATGACCGGTGTGCATATATTGATATCTTAGCCGAGAAGATATTCAAATAAAATAACCTTTAACAAATATGTTTTTCATATCTTAGCGGAGAAGATATTCAAATAAAATAAACTTTAACAAATACAAATGTTCTTTGCTTTTGATTTATGTCAATAAAATTATTTTATGAAGAAATATGTATATATTTATGTAATAATTGGTCTACAAATTTATATATCATATCTATATAACAAAGTTTATGTTTGAAAAACAATAATTTTAATATTAAAAAAATTGTTATTTATTATAAGATATAATTTGTGTTTTTATGATTAATAAATATGAAACAAATATTGATATCATAAAAATACATTTAAATCTTAAAACCTCACCATTAAAGCCGGGACCTATTTGCCTGACGATATGCATCGATCAGACGACCGGCCGCGTCGGACGTGACCGGTCACGCGCGGCCAATCGTCCGATCGGTGCATATCGTCGGTTCACTACTTTACTTCTTATTTTAAAAACACAAATTACACCTCTTCCATAAAGAACAAAAAATGGTATCTAGCAAAATACTTAAAGGCACCATACATATTGAAGAACCCAAGGAAGTGTAAAGGTGTGGTTTAAAAGTTTATAGTCATAATCATGTTGGAAGATTCCATTTTTAAAACATAAATGTACAATGTCGCATCCATTTTGATGGATTAAACGGAGTGATGATGAAAACCAACAAAAACCAAAAAGTCTCTTTTTTCACACTTGTTTTTTTTTAAATTTTTATGGCGTTTCTTTTGTATTCAAATATTCATTATTACAACGGCTTCCAAAAAAAAGCGTGAGATAGTATTGGTAAATGATATGGTCATTAGAGCTAAATAATTGAATGCGGATACTAAAAATACAATTCGGATAAATATTATTTTGTCAAAATTATAATTATTTATTTATATATTTATATAACAATGGAATAAAATATTTCTATGATAATTTATTAAGTTAAATATTAAAAAAAACTTTTAACCAATTTTATTATTTATAATGTTTTGAAAATGTAAAGATATCTTTTGTATGTTGAAAATGTTTGGGAGGTGTTTATAGAGGTAGAGTACACGATGAATGAGTGTACTATTAAGGCACTTTTAACGTAAGGTTATTGGTTTGAAACTCCATAAGTACCAACTTATAGAAAAAAAGTAAAAAAAAAAGAAAAAAAACTGTTTAGGAGGGATTGTAATTGTCATTAAGCATTGCAATGAACTTGTTTCATATTTTATTTTAATGTTTTAAGTTTCTTATAGGGTTCGTTATCAAGATAATGATGATATTGATTTGTGTTTATTTTTTATATATTAATGTATAAAAAAACCCTAGAGAATCCTTGCGAAAGATTCAACAAATCCAAAAACATTTTATAATGTATAACCTCGAAATTTAAAGTAATACACTCTATCCTATTCTCCTAAAAAACGTGGGTCTTCCCCCATCGAGAGCATCGCTATGACTAGGTACCTTATGTACAAGTACATGATAAATAATATGGAAGACCAGAGACTTCCTAAAATTGCTTTAAAATCTAGACAAGACCACCTACAACTCAAGAGTGGACGGTATAAAGACGCCATGGGTTGGTTAAACCATTCGAGGATTTACGAAAATGCCTCTTTGCAAAATATCAACAATATTAAAAATATTATCACATCTAAGTTTAAAGAAAAAATGTGGGGTGGGAAAGAATTGGAGGTTACAAGAAAATTAAGATACTATAAGGATGTCATTAACCCTAATCTGGGAGATCAAAAGTACCTCTCCATTTTAGTTAGTTCAAAGAAGAAAATTAATATAGCCAAGATAAGAACGAATTCGCATGAGTTTCACAGTGAAAAATGACATTGGACAATTCCTTAAACACCATGGGTGGAACGACTTTGCCATCTTTGTGAGACTAAGAGTTTTTTTTTTTGGTAAGCAGGGCCCTTTTCTATTACTTCTTAAAATAAAACATATTACATATATACTTTTGACTCATGAAGCATGGAGTCAGACCATGATCTTGGAACCAAAAAAGGGAAACATGCAAAATGGACCAAACAGAGTGTCTAAGCATAGTGAAGGCTGCCTAACTGTTACAGAGAGAAACTTCCTATGGCATGGGGTGTATCACAATAGACAGTGAGACACGAGAAATCAATCCCTTCCCAATATGCAAGAGAAACCAATCATCTAACACTAAGGGACCTTGAATCATACCTTATTCTGGACGGTTGAAGTAGATCCCCGTTGAGATTTTTCCAATCCTGCTTGCGCTAACAATTTGCTCTCAACAACAATAAACAAGACAAGCATGCTATATAATATGGTGCTAGATCTACTCTAGCATATATAATCAACAATGTATAAGCAATTAAACATATCCATGGATTCAATATTCATTCAAATGCACACTATTGGACAGGAAAATATATTTCTATTAATCAAATTAGAGATTACACAAGTGAGAACCTATGTTGGCACGTCTATGAACTGGAGAAACCGAGTCCTCCACCTAGGCCTCCACCACCTCAATCCTCCATCTCTCGATAGTAAGCTCACAAGCAAAGGTAAGCTTGGGAAGAACACAAAGTGCTCCAAAGGGACAAAGGGATGCAGACTCAAGTATATGCAAACTGTGGCAACAATGGCCTATAGTTTCCTTGCTCTTCAATTCCTCCTCCTTCAATGTATCCAAGGGGTTCCTTATATAGCACTCCAAAGGGGTAATGGAGGGTCAAATCCGAGCGATCTCAAGGCATATGGAAGGCCAAGAGTCAAGTGGTCCGGACTCATACGAAGGAAAACTCCAAAAGTATTTAGATTTATGCACACATCCCGTTGTACGCAAGTTTGAGGTCAAAATTCGTATGCATGGGATTAAAAGTTACGTACAACAATAAACAAGGGTTTTAAGGGATAAACTTGGAAACATCAAAGTATAATATCAGTCCACGAGGTCTAAAGAGTCTGCAAAGGGACAGGGAAGGCCATAAATATGTGATCAACCATGTGTGGTAAAGTCAACTATAACACCAGCCTCTGAACAAAGGCAACTTCACACAACTATAAGCCGTAACCAGGAGAGGAAACGTAGAAATGGCATGAACAGGCCCCGGTCAAGTGAGTACATAACCTGAGCGCAGAGGATAAACTAGGCCTTCTTGATCAATTCGGCCTCATCCTCGTTGGACTTACTAGCTTCCTCGCCATTGTTGCCCTTGGTGTCCGTTTGGAAAGGATGCTCCAAGATATGCATAAGATTTTTCATATGTACCAGGCCTTTCTCAGCGTCCTCTTTGAAAGTACTGACCGTGATCCTCACCAAATCCCTGAAGCTCTCTCTTTCGTTCATGGCATGAGAGAGTATGAATTTTAACCGCAAGTAGTTGGATATAGTCACCTTGGGGCCAAGTCTGAGCCAAAATTCCCCGAATATCTCATTCTCCATATCAGTGATGGAATTGCATAAGTGCTCGGGAGTTTCGGCTCAGAACATAGCCTCCCAGTTAGCAATTGTTCCCTTCATCTCCAGGTGACGCCATGCTTGGCCAAGAGTGAAGGAGTCGGGTGGATTTCCTGTTCTTTCGGGCGCGACGATGTTTGCCGAGATGCCTATGCTTTTCAACCGACCCAAACTGTCTCCTCCAAACCAACTTGAGGGTGCCTTCCTTGCTAACGTTTTTGCTAGACTTGCGTGATAGTGTTTGTCCTAGACCACTCTAAGAATTTTGATTGCCATTCTCCCTCTGAGAGTTCTTCATATAGCAGCTCTCCCACCATTGAAGCGCCCCCATGTTGACTTATCTAAGTACTCAGCGACATGGTCAAGGGGTCGCTTTGAACTCTCAAGTACCTTGCCTGTACATAACCGTCAGTATTCGAGTTGTTGGCCATATCCATCTCATAGTGCAGAATCGTTCTGACGTGCCTCCAACGTCCTTCATCTCCTCTGCAATGGTCTTCACACAAGGTTTTAAGCATGATGATGTGTGGGGGAGGGGCCGCCATCTGCCCTGGCCCACACCGTTCCTCCCACTTGCCCCCTATCGTCGTCATGCCTTTCACTCGCATTCGAGAATTGTGAGACTCTGAGAGTTAAGGATGAAAGTCACTTTCTTTATGAATGCCCCATGCTCACCCACATCGGATCGTAGTTTCATAATCTTTGCTACAATATAAACCTCCTTAACCTTTTAACATGTTAAAAGTATATTGTTTTAAGAATGCTTCTTTCTAAGCTTTTTGAGCATAAGAATAAAACTTTACAAGCATTCGAGTAATTCCTTTCTTTTTTCTTAAAGTCCAATAGACCAAAGTTGATCTTAGTAGATGTTCACCACCACCACCACATATATAACTAATTTAATATATTCATATATATAGTTAAATATTTTTGAGTTTTACATAAAAAGTTTTGGAATCGATTCCATTTTATATCGTTGTTATATTAAACATTGTAATTGATGTAAATAAATAAAATAGCAAAACAAGTAGACTTGATTATGGGAAACCTCCTTTTTTTTCATCCCCTTTAATATCACCTATACAATAAATGTTAAGTCCAAATCACCTCCATATATACGATATACATTTCATGCTGATTGAATTCGTAGAAGAAGATAAATAATAGTTGTCTTACCGAGTAGTTTGGCATTTTATTAAGTATAGTATTTAGGGTTTTTGGACTAAAGTTATCACTAATTTTGATATCTTTTGCTGGCCAAAATAATATCAAAATTAAAAAAAAATGTTACCCATTATGGGTTCCCTATTTAATTAGTTAATTATTGTTTTTGGGGAAAGTCGGAAGGACAGGCAGGTTTTCGAGGAGTAACCCCACACAGCAACATGTCTTGTCACGATAATTAATTCATATTTTATTTTAATATTTAAAAGTGACAATTCAAAGCCCAGATCTTTAAAAATCTCGCGCGTCGGCCGAATCCTACGGCTGGAAGGATGGACATCTATGCACTACCGTCCGATCACACCAGCCGTTTGTGGCACGTGTTAGGAGCCCACCATACGTGGGATTCGAGTAAATTACGGATTTAGCGCTAAACGCGTATGAGTAAATGTTTCGTGTTTAGCTCGAATCGAACGGTTGGAAGTAAAATATCGAAAGGTTGTCCGTCGATTTCTGTGCACTTCGTGGCTGGAGACGCGCTGGATAAATGTCTTGCAGAATTGACTGATCGAATGGTCAATATTATTTGTGGGATCCACGTGAATTAATAACGATTCGATGTGTTGGAATGGTGTAATTATATTTTATTTTTTCTTATGTCTTGCACTCTCCGTTACCAAGGCCTAATTTCGTTTTCTGCAGCACCGCGTTTTCTGTGTACTCGCTGAATCCCACGGTCTTGGATTCTGACAAGAAATTCCAAACCCGCATTTTACCGTCCGAATCATCGGACATGCGCTATTTTTAAGCACTTCCCAACGACACGTTCGTTATAACGTGTGCCGATCTGGCTCATCGAACGGCCACGCTGGTCTCCCGACCGACCTCCGATTGGCTAGAAACGCCCGACTTTAAGGCCAAAAGCATTGATAGTCCATTAAACCGATCTCAGCTTTTATAAATCCACGGTCATCCGTTCTGTTTTGTTTTATCTGAACCGTCCGATCCACCGCAATCACAAAAACGTTAACACCAAGACCAAGCCTGATACTCGTCGACACAAACACGCTATCAAGACACTCTTCGTATTGCGTGCTTCTTCTCTTCTATCTGCAGGCCGGCGAATGCTAAAGCTTCTGCATATAGCCGAATCGGACGGTTGTCGTCTTGTCTAGAATTAAGTATCCACGAGGTTCATTTTCCTCAACCGTCCGATTCAGCAGGAATAGAAGACATTTAACCAGGCCTGTTTGAAAATTTCAGGAGAGAGAGAGCATGGAGATTTTTCCTTTGGATCTGTTGCGATAAAATACGTTCTGGAGCTTCATACCCCTGCCCGGTTTCTTTCCAACCCCCTGCATTTCGCTGCGGTGACCATTGGCCGAGGCGTTAGATTCTCCAACCAAAATGTGCCACAAAAAGGCAAGCGCTGAGCTCCTGAACGAGCCCTGATATGACCGTATAGAAAAGAAATTTCTCGAAGCTAGTCGATCAATTGTGCCGGTGATTTGCAGTCGCAGTATGTTGGTGAGCGGGATCGGGGATTTGAGTTGAACAGATAATTAAATTGTTGTATAATCCGAGTCCGTTGCTGACAATTCGAAGGCATTTCGTTTTAGTTTGGCCGGACTCCGGATAAATTTGGTGGCATTTCGTATAAGTTTGGCAGTGCTTTGAATAAGTTGGAGGCATTTGGATTAAATTTGGCCAGATTTTGGATAAATTTGCAGGCATTTGGATTAAATTTGGCTGGAATATATCAGAGCTAGGGCATCCAATCAATTGCAGCGCCCAATATGGTAAGTAAATGTATCTTTTCAAGATGTTTTGTATTCTTTAATGTCTCTGAAACCGCTTATTTTAGCCTAATGCTTCGTTCTGTATTGATTTGAATTTATTGATATGCTGTAAAGGCATCGTTTCTTGTTTTCATTTAGTGCTCAATTTAGCTCAAATGCATCAATTTTCTGTTATCTGGAAAGGTCTAATTTTATTTCAATATAATTTTCCCCTCAAATTCCCTATCTTGTTGCAATCTTCGAGTGGTTTATTTGATATACAATTTGTTATTTTGCTCAAAATCCTTGTTTTTCGTTTTCTATTAGTGCCTTCTTTCCTTTGGCTGCTTAATGTGCTTAAAATCTTTTGCTACCTAATTGATCCATGCGACTATCACAATAGTGTTTGAAATAATGAACTGGAAGGGAGGTTTAGGCAGATCTTCGATATCAATTTGCAAAACCTTGTGCTTTTCAGCATCAACAGTGAGAAATTGTTATCTTGTGTCAAAACTAGCCTTTGTCCTCTTGTTGAACAGCTATATATCATTTCTAGTTCAGATTTGAATGTATTTCCTTAGACTGCGGTTTGGAGTTGACAAACTGGTACCTTGATTGAAGAACTAGTTTCTGCAGCTTGTCATTGTATCTCATGAACTGGCGAATTTAATTAGCCAGTTCAAATTTATATAAAATTTGTAAAAAATTGGTCAAGCTTCATCTTAATATGTTTTCAATCCTCACATTTAATTTTTGATGTTTTTGGTTCAAATTTTAAGTTATAAAGATATCTCTATTTTTTTTAAGATATAAAGATATCTCTATTTTTTGTTCAAATTTAAGTTATAAAGATCTCTCATTTTTTATTTCAAGCTGATTTTTTCCTTCCAAATTTCTTTTGCTGAATTTGAACATGAACCACATGAATTTGATAGTAAACTGGAAGAAAAAGAGAGCATGGTAGAAGAGTGGAGTTTGTCTGTTCTAGTTGTCCTTTCTTTGTGGAAAGCTGAGGCATTTGAATTCAATTTTCCATGACTTTTAGGCATGGAAGTTTTTTTTTCCACATTCTGAAATGATATTTGCATTTCTGCTAATGATCTTAACGTTAAGTTTTAGACATTGAAACTTCCTTAATGGAGCTATCTATATCTTAAGGCATAATTTTAAAATGTGTATCTGTTAAGTGATATTGACACTTGCAATTTTATCTTAAATTTGTTTTTCATTTACTAAAGACTCTTTTTTAGTTTTTCTGGAACTGGAGAAAAGCTTGATCCAACAAGCATGGCATTGTGAACATGAACTTCAACTTCTGTGGCTTATGAGAAACTTCCGCTTAGAATTTAGGATAGTTTTCTTCCACTGATTGACTTTCTTGGACATGTAGCATTATTCATAAAGAAATGCTAGTATATAAATGCTAAAGGTACACACTGGTATCAACATCAAGGCATGCCACACTATCTTTCTGAAGTTAAAACAGAGATTGATTTACAAGTAAAACTGGAGGTTCTATCTAGTTTATTCTCACAAAGTTCAACTTCAAGGTACTGATAATTTTAGTGCTTGTCAGTCTGACAGTCATCCATGTACACAAGCAACGGTTTCTTTTCTGACAAACTGTAATCACCTGATAGTTGCAACTGGCTACCCATGATACTTTGGTCTCAGTTTCCTATTAAGTTTGGGCAGTGGCTGCAATATTGTAAAAACCTTGTGATACTGAAAGAAGTTTGCATGTGTTGCATTTCTTATTTTAAGCCAGATTCCTTTAGCAGGCCATTGAGTTAAGGTCCTTCAAAATTTCATATTTTGCCCTTCTTTCATGAAAATGCTTAGAAAATGGTGCAGTCACTTGTTTCACCTCTAAGAAACTCTCTTTCTATATTATTTAAACAAAGAAAATATGTTTCCTTTTAGAGAATCTTGACAAAAGCACTTTTGAAGGTCTCTACTGTTTAAAAATAAGCCCACAGAACCATCTTTACAGTTGATAAGGTTCTCCAGACTAGGTGCAAATTTTGAATGGGAAAATGTCTTTGGAATTGTTTTTGGAGAAGTTTTCATGCTGGAATATTTGACGTGTTCATCCCTGAAAAACTCAAGAAACACCCCTTGTTGATATCACACACTCCTGTTGCTCATTTGTGTATTGTCATATCGTATTCTTGGGGCTTTTCTAGAAAATGTTGTGACAGGGCTTCGATGCAGGGTTAACAAGTTATGGGCATGCTTGCTGGTCAAGATTCTGTTTTGAAATCTCTTAAATGAGTTAATAAATCATTCATTCATTACTGACATTGGCATCTTTTGGCTCAATGCAGGCGGCTCCCATTAACATTATTGTTGGTTCTCATGTATGGGTGGAAGATTCTGAAGTAGCCTGGATTGATGGAGAAGTCCTAGAGATCAATGGCCAGAAAGCTAAACTTCAGCTCACTAATGGAAAGACAGTAAGACATTGTTACTATTTATGATGATGGGTTTGTTTGCTTTATCTTTTGTATTAAAGTTCTTCTATTACCAACACATTGTACTTCGAAGGATTGGATTTGTGAAGCAAATTATGAAATTCATGTTCCAACGGTATACATTGCCAATGTCCAACTCTTTGCATCGACTAAAGATGCCGTCTTTCCTAATTATTCTGTAATTAGTCCTCTTTAGATGAGGTACATGGCCAAAACACTGGAAAAGGTTATCTATTTTGCAGTCCATATTGTTATAGCTCATCAAGTTGCTGCCAGAAATTCAGAATGAATTGATTATTTAATTCAGAATGAATTGATTATTTAATATATGATTTGTCTCATTAAATCTATGAGTATTCTTGAAGATATTTGTATTTATTCTCACCTCTACTTTCCTTGGTTTTTGGAAACATCTCATCCCCCTCTCAAGCACTTATGCAAGAGTGAGATTGCTGGTATCTTGCCACCCCTAATCAGCCCAAGAACAGAAAACATGTAACAAGCACAATTTGTATCTGGGTGGGGAGGATAAGAACTTTTCCTGTTAACCACCCATGCTAATCCTGTTAGACATAATACTTTATAACTAGTTTTTTAACAGATGATTACCGTGAAAATTATATCAGCGCAAGGAGAAAAACTTAAAAAGTATTATTTCAGTAATTGCACTTTTTTTGGTTGCAAATGATAATTTTTTGCTTGTTTACAGGTGGTTGTAGATATTTCAAATGCACACCCAAAAGATACTGAAGCACTCCCTGGGGGCGTGGATGATATGACAAAACTAGCTTATTTGCATGAACCAGGAGTTCTGCACAATTTGTCAACTAGATATGAACTTAATGAAATATATGTGAGTGTTTTAGTTTCTTGATTGTGACTATTCTGTAGAAATGTTTTGAGTGGTTTGCTCAGGCTTTGATCTGTTATTGTTGATATGAGCAGAATTGCATACAGTTTATCTAAATCAAAATGAACAGTTACGTTAGCTATTATAGCAACAACGAGCTTATTGTATTGTCTGGTACTTTACAGACATATACTGGGAGCATACTGATTGCCATCAATCCTTTTAGAAGACTTCCTCATTTATATGATAGCCAAATGATGGAACAATACAAAGGAGCTACATTTGGAGAGCTAAGCCCTCATGTTTTTGCTGTGGCAGATGCTGCATATAGGTACGCTACTGTGATTCTCCTTGATCCAGTGATGTTTGACCTGGAGAAAAGCTTATAAAAGTAGCAAATTGAGAATTTTTTGAATACAGGGTGATGATCAATGAGGGAATAAGTCAAGCCATTTTAGTCAGTGGAGAAAGTGGAGCAGGTAAAACAGAATCCACCAAAATGCTTATGCGCTATCTTGCTTACATGGGGGGCCGAGGAGCAACTGAAGGGAGATCAGTGGAGCAGCAAGTGCTAGAAGTAAGAAACCATTGCATTTCTGTCTTTGAATGGAGGCCAACATTCATTGACAACACTCCACTGATAAAAGCTCTTAGGATGCTAGACTTTTTGTGGTATGTTTTTAAATCATAATTATGTTGCAATATATTAACTTTTCTCCTTTTCTGGCTTGCAGTCAAATCCTGTTCTTGAAGCCTTTGGCAATGCAAAAACTGTCAGAAATAACAATTCGAGGTGAAGTGTTTTTATATTTTGATATATGCTATTATGCAACTCATTCAGGGAAATAATGGAAAGTTTGAGTTATCAATTAAAAATTGCCATCATAGAAGTTTCTAATGTTTTAAAACACTAGTTTGATTGAAGTCCTTCTCAACTGCAGTCGCTTTGGTAAATTTGTTGAGCTTCAATTTGACAAAAATGGAAGAATCTCAGGAGCTGCTGTCAGAACCTACCTATTGGAAAGGACCCGTGTTTGTCAAATTTCGGATCCTGAGAGGAATTATCATTGCTTCTATATGCTTTGTGCTGCACCACCAGAAGTATGCTAAATGCATGCATTTAATGTCTCTATTTCTATATGCATTTCTGCACCACCATTAGATGGATACATCCATTATCATTGTTTCTATATGCATGCATTTAATGTTCAAAATCCAAATTGAATGGACACGTTTATTTTCACACCAAGTTTTGTTTCTATTTATGACTGATTTTAAAGAATAATATGCTAACAATCAGAGTTGTGATTATTTTCTTGGTCCTTTCAGGATACTGAGAAATACAAATTGGGGGATCCAAGAACATTTCATTATCTCAACCAGACCAATTGTTATGAATTGGATGGTGTTAGTGATGCCGAAGAGTATCTTGCAACAAGAAGGGCAATGGATGTAGTGGGAATCAGTCCTGAAGAACAAGTATGTTTTATTTGAACAGCTGCGTGTTATAAAATATCACATTAAAAGGTTACATGTTGTGAAAATATACACTGTGTATTGCGCTGAATCATTCCATTTTTTTAGGATGCGATATTTCGAGTTGTGGCGGCTATTCTCCATCTAGGTAACGTGGATTTTTCCAAGGGAAAGGATACAGACTCATCTAAACCAAAAGATGACAAAGCTATGTTTCATCTGAAAATGGCAGCTGAACTTTTCATGTATGGTTTATTTCCAAGACTGAATTATGTATTATGTGCTTCAAGTGTTATCTGCTATATCTTAAGCATGTTAAGTTGTAAACTGATTTACTACAATGAATCACTTTTTTCTCCCTATCCTAGGTGTGATGTTAAAGGTCTTGAAGACTCTCTTTGTAAACGTGTCATTGTGACACGTGATGAAAGCATTACAAAAACACTAGATCCAGTTGCTGCAGCTACCAACCGGGATGCATTGGCAAAAACAGTATATTCACGATTATTTGACTGGTATGGATTGTCATGCTTGATGTTCTCTGCTTCTTTAGAATTGGATATCAAGAAGTGAAATACACTTGTACACATTTCTTGTTTTCTCAAATTATGTCAAGGATTGTCCATATGGCTTAAGTAACATCTTTGCATTTAAATTGTTTACAGGCTGGTGAATAAAATAAATATTTCAATTGGTCAGGATCCTAATTCAAAGATGCTAATTGGGGTTCTGGATATATATGGTTTTGAAAGTTTTAAGACCAACAGGTACCTTTTAATCATGGCAATCAAAATTGCTTCAGCAATCTTTCACGAAAAACTGTAGCTGTTTTTTACTCAGTGTCTGCAGATTAGTATCTCTAGTATGCGTGGTAGTCATTGAGACTCAGTGGGAATAAGGGAGGCATGTTGTTTAAATATCATAATTTTTTTTTGCAGAATATCTTAGAATTCTGAGTTAATTTATGTATAGATTGGTCCTGAGTTTGTTTTTTGCAGACCATTGCAGAAGTCTTGATCTATATGTGTTATGTGTTGCTGAAATTTTCTTGCAGTATATTTTAAAAGTTAAAAAATATAATTTATTTGCTGCTAATTGTGGAATTTTTTGTGATTGCCTATACACTGGGTTTGTAACAGGCCAAGGAGCCACAATTTCTTTCCTTCAATTAACACTGATTTAATTCTTTATACACTTTCTTCCTGTGTGGCAGCTTTGAACAGTTGTGTATCAATCTCACAAATGAGAAGCTGCAGCAGCACTTCAATCAGGTCAAAAAGCAGATTTATCTTTATTGAATTATCGGTTGTTTGGCCTGCAAGACATATCTTCATTGCATCATACATTCTTGAGTTACCCAAGTCTTTTTTTACTATATTGATGCTGTAAAATGTCTAACTTTCCCTAGTGAAGCTTACATCATTGGTTTGTCGGTGCAGCATGTGTTTAAGATGGAACAAGAAGAGTACACAAGAGAAGAAATTGACTGGAGTTACATCGACTTTGTTGATAATCAGGATATATTGGATCTCATTGAGAAGGTCTTTCCCATTTTTTTCCTTTTCTCCATTTATTCGAATTCCTTGAATGCTGGTTAGAGATGCTATGTAGGTAAAGAGAGTTTGCGTGCTAATCAGCACTTTGTTTTAACCGATATGAGTCCCTTTTACTGACTCTTGATGTGAATTTTGCTATGTGGTTACTGGTTGTGCTCTGATGTAATTCTGCTATTTGTTTTGCTATGCATTTTACATCTTTGTTTTCACATGTGATAGTGCATAACTCTGATTGATTTTAACCTGCAAGATTGCCTTTGCAAGCCATGGGGTTTATTGTGTCCAGAGTATTTTGTATCTCTGAGTATCACTTTATGAGTTTAATTTGCAGTGCATTTCTTCTCATAAAAGCTTGCATTTATAGGTCTAAAGCCTAGATTTGTTCAAGGATCTGTTTCAAGTTAATAGTATTGTCTTTTGTATTGCAGAAACCTGGAGGAATTATTGCTCTTCTAGATGAAGCCTGGTATGTTTCTGTAAATGCTACCTCTAGAAATTGTGTTATGCTTTAGTGCTGTTCCTCCTATATTTATAACCAATTATTTTAATTATATATTGGAGTTCAGATTTTAATCAAGAATAACACACAAGGATATGTCTTTCTGCTTTTTCCAAAATAATAATGATGTTCTAGTTTGCTATGAGGACATGATGTATTCGAAAGAATGGCTATTTTTTATTTAGTAATCAACACAGAGAAATAAAATCATATTAATGGCCACTAATGACCACAGTAAAGTCAATGGCGTCTCTCGCTGAAAACAAAAAGCAAATGACATCGTATCAAATAAATATGTCATTAGAGCCAAGGGGTGTAAACCCTTGAAGTCGACAATGAATTAAAATACAGCTATGGAGATAAAAACAAAGAGAGGACATGATGCCACGATGTAGAGAGCAAGCTAACCAAACCATGAGAAAATACTGAATAACAAAGTGGTCATGAGTCAGTGTCTGAACGAGAGGAACCTGTATTCCCATCAATCACTGTGAAACACCAATATTAAGCCTGATAATGTTAATCCCTCAGAGTCTTGCAACTGGATTAGAGATGCTTTATGCCTATGAATTTAGAGGCAACATAGAATGATATACATAGTTTAGACAGAAAATCTTGACTATAATCAAAGTTAGAAGGAAGATGGAGATTTGGAACATCTGCATCATTAATCTTGGAATAAAATGAAAGGTCATATTTAGTTCTTACACTAATATAAAATAAAGGCTTCTATGTACTTCATTTATTGGCATAATGTGAAGACTCACATTCATTTATTTAATCATAATACAAAGCCTCAGATTCAAATTGTACTAGTGAATGAAAATCATGTTTTGTTAAGCTATGTGCGAGCTGTCACCTAGAAAGGGGATATGGATATGAGTTTTGGAAATAGTACTTTCACAATACCAGTAAATGAGGACATTGTGAGCACATGGATTTTTATGGGCAGGATATTGCAGGGAAATGTTTATATTTTTGTGCCAGAACTGTTTCCCATATGTAAATTGAGAAAACAATGCCATTTCTGAGAACATTATTTCTTACTTGGAAGAAAAGATGAAAGGTCATATTTTGACCAGCTTACTAATATTGCATGGTATCAAGCTAGTCAATAAAACTCATTTGTTATGTGTTTGCTGTTGTTTGATATGAGTGATGTTTAGGTTAGCTATGAGATTATCCATTCAAATATCAATTTTGGTTTAGTAGAAAAATTGGGAGTCTTGCATGAGCTTTGGATGTGTTCTTTGTTTTTCAATGTAGATAACACGAGTTTATTAATGTCCAATAGATGACCACAAGAGTAGGTCAGTGGGATTAACAGAGTATATCAGGAACCAACGTACAATATGGGAGTGTGAAAGTGAGTCCTATGAAGATACCAAAAAGCTTATCAAAGTAACTTTTGTTGCACAAACTAACAACCCTTGGATTGCAAGGAATAATTGGTTGCTAACCTTGTAGAACCTCAAGACACTACCCCAAGTGTCACATGGGCAGGGTTCTCTCTCTTTAGGTTTCCTAGGTCCACCTGAGCATACCCAGACTAACCATGGGAGGTGTCCCCTTTCAAGTTTCTCTAGGTACTTGCTAGAAGAGACCAAGTTTCCCAGTGTTTCACTTGATCGATTTGTAGGAAGACAATTTGCCTAAAAGGATTAATGAAGGGGTTCTTAATGTGAGTAAGGTAAATCTGGCACATTGTGGGTGAGCTAAGGGGTTCTTAATGTGAGTGAGGAAAATACCCCCTAAGCGAAATATAATTAGAGTAACTCTTGTGAAATGAAAGTCAAAGGTGCAAGCTACCCTGAAATGTTTCATTACCTTATTAATCATTCAAGGCTACTGATTAGGGCTGTTGTCACAAGGTTAATTAAGGTGGTGCAAATTAGGGTTTGGTGGCAGCAGAGTTAAATATGCCTAGACTAGGTCAAATATGTGTCGCAATTGTTTATGTGGTGAGTTTTAAAATATTGCCAGCATTAAGTTAAGGTTCATATTAGGGATATCAACAAAGGTTGTGCTCAGATCTACAAGTGTTTGTGAAATAAAATGCTGGTTTGGGATTTAAAGTGGTCTTAACACTTAGGAACAACTTGTTGGTTTTTATGAACTTTGATTGTAAAGGCATATAACAACAAGCAAGAAATGCACACGAAGGTAAACAAATACAACTAGAGTAAATGCTATACATGAATTACAAGTTTCCAGTGCCTTTCTTAGGGTTTCTAACCATAGATTGATTTCAGATTTTATTCATTACATGCAATGATTTTCAGATTTTATGCCTAAGATGCAATTTGCTAATTGCCTAGTAATGCTAGCTTATCTTAGTGGCCAAAAAAGTTGTGCAAGCATATGTTTAATAAAGAAGTGGAGTAGAAGAGATTAAGAAAATCTCTGACCTGGTGCCTTGGTGTTGGGTTATGGAGTCGATTCACCCCTCTTGGATGACTAGCATGGAGGTGAGATCCATGAACTGCAGAGACCTTTGAGCAATCTACAGTTTTGACCCAGTTGAGGCTCCCCTTTAAACCTTACGCTCCTCCAACTTGCAAGACTGAGTAAATTTTGGAGATAGAAATCGATTAGAAATATAGAAGTTCCAAAACTTGAGTAAAAACCAGCAAACTAGTTAAATAATGGATTTGCAAGCGAAGAGGAAATCAAAGCATTACAACATTTGCAATTTCCAGACTTACACATAAATAAATATGAACATTATTACCTAAATCCACCCACAAATCACCATGAACACACGAGAAAATTCGGTAAAATCAGAGCTGTTCTATTATTCTTAAAACTGTCTCCTTCACAGTTGGGGCACCCTCTCTCTTTTATAGAACAAGAGAGAAAAATCCCTAATGCTAAAGTGACAAAGGGTTGAAATCTTCATTTGACTCTCATTTACAATCTAATGGCTAATATTACATCTTGAAAGAGCTGAGAATACAAGTAGCCAAGTTGCTTTCCTCACGTGGGGCACACTTGGCTGAGATGGACAATGTGTGGGCCATAAAGTGCTGCTGTAAACCACAAATGATTAGTGTAAAGGTATTGAAGATGCCAAGCTGAAATAGTGTTTTGGTTGGAGAATTGAAGGTGAATTTGATGAGCTGAAATGGAGCAATTCACCCCCCTTAAGAAGTGCACCCCTCTCCAAGTCGACTTGATGAGATGGGCCCCAAAACTAGAGTAAAATCCCCTCAAATTGCTGAGCAATAATCCATGTCATATTTGAGGAGGACCCACTTCACTAAATCAGCCAATTGGATTTTCTCGCTATTGTTTAATTTTTGCTCAGCCATACTTGGGCATGTTTTAAATCAGACCTTATAAAATCAGATTAATAATTGCTTATTAATCCAATTTTGATGAATTCTGAACAATCTATTCCAAGTGATTAAAATTGGACTTGGGCATTCTTAAACTGAAACTTGGGAAAATAAATTTATAATTGCTTATTAGTCCATATAAACTTGAAACCACATTTGGAGTGAACAAATTTGCGTCCAAAGTCTTCAATAAGCTGAATGATGATGGTAGAAATGTATGTCAAAGTTATCCAATGAATGTATGGACCCTTTTATGCCCTTGGAAGGAGGATTTATCATCTTACATGCCTTGGAATGATGAAGAGTTTGAATTACATACAATGTTTGTTCACATGAATCATCACATAGCTTCAAACATAGATCATGCCGCATAGGTTTCATAAAGAATGTGAGGTTAGTGTTTTATGAACATATCAAAATCAAATCAACATTAAAACCTTTACAAAGATTAATTCTCCTTTGGATGAAGTGGATGGACAGTCCAAGTGGGTAGTCAAGTGAGGATTGGTCAAAGTTGATTGATTGACTCAAGATAAGGGATAGGGGAAACCTTTGCGATCTTCATCACTAGTGCATACAATAAGGAATGTGCCTTAACAAATGGGTGTTGTGTAATGAGATACTTCTCCCTTTAACCCTAGCAAGCCTCCCTTCATTATTTTCGTTTTTCTCTTTTTATCTTTGGACTTTTTCTTTTTGCACTTTTCTTTTCATTTTTGTTTTGATTTTTTTCTTTTTGGTATTAACCTTTGAATAGCGATTAAAAGATACTGGTTTTGGATAGCTTATGGGTGTTGACTTGAGTAGCATCAAGAGCCATTCTCTCAGGAGAATGGGGACATCTGGTCAAGGACCAGGATGTGGAACCAGTCCAACACTGGGGGAACTCAGCCTTGAGCTGAGTAGCCATTCTGTTAAATGGGGACATCTGTTCAAGGACCAGGTTGTGGAACCAGTCCAACACTAGGGGAACTCAACCTAGAGCTGAGTGGCCATTCTTTGAATAGAGGCACCTGGTCAGTTACCAGGAAGATGAACCAGTCTACAACTGGGGGACTCAACCTAGGATTGAGGGCCATTCTCCAGGAGAATGGAGGCGCTTGGTTAGTTACCAAGTAGTTGACCTTGGGTCAATATATGCAGCCAAAGGGCATTAAGCTGCTCCAAAGGAGGATTTTCGTTGGTCTTTGAAGAGAAGAAGATTCTTGTGTTTATGCCCTAGCATGGAGGTTTCTAGCTAGGGCATCCACATCTACTACAACCAAACCCTAAGCTAGGGTTTCACTCACTTCACAGGTGGACAAACAACTGACCTAGGGTTTCTACCCTAGCTCACACCCTTCATCTAGGTAGCAGCATAACCCTCACGGGAAGTAGCAGAATACCCATGAGCAACATCTATCTTTTCACGGGCAACCTGCTATCTTCACAGTTGGCCTCCTTCTAGCATTTAGGTAGGTTGCAGACACTTTTGGGCAGCTCCTTCCTACACGAGCAACCCTCTTTTAGGCTTGGCCCCTCCATTGCAATCTTGGGGCAGCTCCAAAAGCTCCAACAAGAGCTTGGGCAGCTCCAACAGGAGCTCGGGCAGCTTCGTACAAGTCCGAGCAGGCATTCTAGCAGTAGGTACAGGTTTGGGCAGGCATCTGGGCAGCAGGTACTGGTAGGGACAAGCATTTTGGGTAGTCTGGGCAGGCAACAACAAATTTGGGCAACTTTAGGCAGCAAGAAAACTATCTCGGGCAGCAGATCTGGGATTTCGGGCAGCACCAAGAAATTAGGGCAAGGAGCCCTAATGCCAGCACCAAGAAATTAGGGCAAGGAGCCCTAATTTGGATTTTGTTGTAAAATTATCTTTTATGGATTTTTTATCAGTGGTTCAAGCCTATTAGGGTTTGAGAATTATTGAAGAACATTCATCTCAGAATTTTGAGATTGAAGAAACTCAAGTCATCTCATTTAAGAGATGATTTACTAACGCTTTTTGGGGTTTTTGTCATTTAAAGGTTTCCCTGTGAAAAACTCTTATGTTCAGTGTGTGTGATGTTTTGATGTATCTACTGCACTTGTCTATTGTTATCTTACAGTCTGCAAAATTTTAAAAGAATACATGCTAATGCTAAAATTCAACACTGGGTACCAGTGATTACACGACCTTAGCTTTGTTGCCAACGACCTTAGCAAGAGAGCCTCTTGAACCATCGCAGGATTCATTAGAACACAAGCCGGCTAGAGACACAGAGAAAACATGGAGGCATTCATGGTGAAAGGGACATAGAGGAGGGAGTCAAAAGTCAATCTATCATCCTTTAGCCAATGGGATTTTGAGACCAAGGTGGCGTGGTGTGGAGATGAAGGTAAGGTCAAGGGTGAAACTAACCCATCCAAAGACAACGAGATGTTAGATTATGGTGTGTGCATAAAACAATAATCTCTACTCGATATCAACCTACGGGACAATCCTGTTAGCCATACTTATTAGAATTAATCATTGTGAAGTAATATGCAACATCCTATGATACATTACTTCATCAATTCAAAGCAAAATCCATAAAGTACATCCTTAGGCATGACATGGCATCACATGAGTACAAAAGATGGCATCATCTCAAGGCATAATATGGCATCGACTGCTGTCATCTCATCACTAATCATATTTGGAGGCATTGAACTTTGGATCTTGGCCTAATCTCTAGGCAAAAATCCCCATACATAAATGGTTAACAGTAACTATATAGAGACAACCATGAAAAGCTATATAAACAAGATTTGAATGCAAAGAGATTTTATCGAATAACCCTGCTTAAATATTTCTCCAACATGATATATGCATGGAGTTAGCACATGTATACTACAAAAGTTTGAGAAGTTGTTTAGATATACGATAAAGAAACATGTCAAAAAATTCGTTGAGCTGGAAAGAAAACAATGACTCAAGGTAATACAAGAGAATGATGATAAGGTTGATGTTTTGAACTCCTCAAAATAGACTTTTGATGATGCCTCGAGCAAAGTGCTCAAGCAAGGGTTGAACTTTGGTGTGACTTCGAATAAATTCCAACATGAATATATTATATTCTGCGTTGAAGATTCTATCAAGCAATTGGTGGAAAACTAAGTAGAAGATGTGAGATTGGAGTTTGCTATGATTCTAAAAAGGGAAAAGCTGCCAAATTATAACACAAAAAAAGAAGAATCAACAACAATTATAAATTTTCCCTCGGATGGGGTGATAGGGATGAGTTATGTCGGTGCATTAAATGCGGTAGGTGGCATCATCAATTGGTCATCCTTTGGAATGGGCAGATATGATTTTCATGCAGGAATAAAGGGGGACACTAAGGGAGAGATCAGGCAACACTAGTTTGGATTTTCCATTTGATGGAGCAAAGCTAAGAAATGATGAAGCAGATACAATATTGGATAGAGAGGGAATTTTGAAAGATATTGGCACAAAGGTAGTCACAATACTCCAAAGAGATGCACGTCACCTCGTCTACTTCCTTTGGACATGGTTCTATTATGCACTTCCTATAATTGACCTCAAATGTTAGGAGAGATGGCTCCAATGTAACATGACATACATGCCTTTTGTTTCACAAGCCCTAGATCTACTATATTTGTACATATCTCTCCTAGATTTTCTCTCCATCTGTGGAGTTCGATATCTAGGTTTTGGTCTTAGTTTTCTTTTTGCATTTCATTTTATAGGAGCCGTCTTAGTGCTCCCACTTTGGACTGACATCTTTGTTGGACACACCAGGAACACAGAGAGGGAGGGGGGTGAATCTGTGTGTGCAGTCTTTATTACTTTTTCAACTTTTATAATCAAGAACTTATTCAATATTATGCATTATCACATTATCATTATATCATCATCAACATTGTTATCATCATCATATCATCATCATCACATAGAAAGCATAGCAACACAGTACACAAGATTTTACGTGGAAACCCAAATCCTGGGGGGAAAACCACAGAAGCCTTTTTAAAATAGTTTTCCAGAAATAACTGGAAGGAAGCAACAACCCCCTTATTACAAAGACTTCAATTTTCCAACTTCAATTGGAAGGAGGCTACGACCCCCTGATTTACAGGTTACGACCTGAAGGAAGTTGCCGCTCCCTAGTTTTTCGAATTCAACCGGAAGGAGGCGACGACCTCCTTTCCTTGCCCCGTCCTGCCACCCTGATATGAAGATAGAAACAACTGAACCACAACCGCACTGATCCTGTGGACCTGTTAATCAACACTTGTGCTACACTGCACAATCTGTACCACACTGCACAACCTGTACCACACTGCACCACAATTGCCACTACTAGCCGCTGCTCATTATCTGATCACTACTCATCAACCAATCACTGTCCACTGTATCACAATACTCATCAACATGTACAATCAACCTGTACCAATCAATTTGTTTCTCACATCAACCAACTCAGTCAATTTGAGTCTGCACACCAAACTCAGTCCCCTTGGGTCAAACCAACTGCTCATACAACTCATCCAATCTGAGTTAAACCAACTGCACATAAGGCAACTTGTGCCAATCTTTCTCAACTGTACCAAGATGCTTGTGTACCTGTGCCAAATCAATCATATATTTGTGTTAACCTAATCAAGTGCTTTGACAGTCAACCAACTGTTCTTACTTGGCCTAGTTCATCAAGTAAAAGACACATTTGAGCAACCAAGAGACTTCACATACTGTCAACCAAACTTTTTCCAAACACACTCAACTCAATGACACCATAACCAGCCTCAATCATAGTCAAGGAATACTTGATAGTTAAAAATGATATACTTCAACCAAATAACCTCAACCAATAAGATAAAAGACTTAACCAACTATGTCAAACTCAATCAATATCATAAACTCTTAGACACAAAAGGATTTTCCACTCTACTCAAATTAAGTCAACAAATCAAACAAATATCAATCAAATAATCACTTACAACACTGTCAAAGGTTGTCATTAACAATCCAGCTCCACTTAGGTCAAAGACACAATGATCAACACTTGTAAAACTAGTTTTCAGAGAAAACGTTTAGGTTGATCAAATAAATAACTCACAATATCTAATACTTACATGTCAACTTCTCATTCAATACTACACTTATACAACAATCAAGATAAACACCAAGATCTATCCAAGATAATCATCAAGATCTATATCAATATCACATCAAGGTATATGCCAAGAAAACCATCACCATAGCTTCCATAACATATTGAATGACTTTAAAGAGATATACCAATATATAGCCTCACATACTAAGATCAAAGATGAACTCTATCCATGAGAGACATGTGCCATTACAAGAGAAATCATGAAGCACGAACCATACCTTATTAAAGATAACAAGATGGAGAAAAAGTAGAAAACCCAGAAGAAACTCTATATCCTGTCATCACACAGCCCTCGTAACAAGCTTTCCAACGAGCCAAAAATTTTGTAATTCCGATTTCGTATGAGAAAGCTATGCCTATTTTAGTGAAGATGCCCATAAATTTTTCTGTCACAATTTCGCACTTTTCTCCAAAATGTGCGAAATTCGTAAGAGAAGTGGTGATGAAAAAATGAAATGCTTGATATTCTATTTATATGGGTTGTAGAGAAAAAATATATCCTTGAGCCGACATGCAATTCAAAATTACAAATAATTAAATTCTCTTTTGTTTAGTCGGCTCACCCAAAAAGGTGGGATACCCCAACTTCAAAAATTCATGTCTCTTCAACCGTAAGGAGCCACGTGACGTGCCACCTACCGTTGGAAATGGAACGACAAGGGCTATCTCCCCATGATGGGTTTATTTGCGATCCCATGGTCCAATACCCTTAAAATCTTCAATTTGTTCAGGATGTCAAAGACCCCACACATGAGGGTGCAAAAGACCATACCACCAACTGCAAGAGTTTCAAAGTCTTCTTCAACATATCAAGGCACGTCCATGGGCTCTACCTCCATCTAAATACCAATATCCATATAACCACAAATAGGACCATACATCATCATGGTTCAAGGTCTCCATATCATTAAAAGCATATCCAATGGTTCCACTATATATCTTCATCACTATAAGAGTACCAACACCCCAAAAGAGGGGTACAAAGACCTCACCACTAGTTTGCAACACCTTATGGGCTTCATATGCATGATCATAAGGCTACTACATGGCAATGACCATATAGCGTCCAAGGCACATCAAAACATTTATGTGGGTTCAAGACTTAAACTTTCAAGGACACCAAGGACCCCATAAGAATGGGTTCCAATATACCACCATTAGTGTGGGTTCCAACACCTAAGTCTCCACATGCAAGAGTATCAAGATCTAAGATTGTGGACTCAAGGACTTCACAAGAACTTAACAACCTCAAGACCATCCAATGCAAGCAATGGGATTCACCATCAACACATCAAATACTTTACACACACATTAGCCACATCATCCATCCAACAACCAATCAAGAGACTAAGACAAGTACAAGCATAACAAGCAACACAAAGACTAGTAACCAAATATCAACCATGAGCAAGGAACTCGACAATGGACTCAAATGGGACCAAGATACAACTTAGGGACACTTAAGCAAGTCAATGGGTAACCAGGGCTTTTGTCATTGTTCCAAGGCCTCCAAGGGCTTCAAGCTTGGGCTTGGACAAGGTCAAAAGGGCTCCTCTTGCACAAAACAACTACAAACTAAACACTAACCCTCAAGGGTTCCACAAGGGGCACCAAGGACTCAATAGTTGGCATCAATGGCCATACACTGTTGGCATCAATGACAAATTAATCAACAATCTTGGTACCCTACAATCCCATTGACCTACTTTTATGGTCATTTGTTGGACATTAATAAAATTATCTTATCTTATCTAAGCCCCATGGATGCGAACTCATTCTCTTTGTCACCACTATGATGTATCCAATGATTTATCTTGACCTTCTAATTGTGCTTTGTCTCCACAATAGGTACTCGGGGAACAAAGCGAATGTGAAGGGCACTATGGAAGCTGAAATGGGCATTCGAGTCAAGGGCTGTGCGGAAGACATGGAGTGCGGGGTTCTCTTCATGATTTATGAAGTCAAACTTCAACAAAGATCTAAAGAAGGAAAGAGAGGAAGCGACAAACTCTTCCTAAACTCAGCGTAGAGGTTGACCTCCCAGGCTCAAAGTGTGAGACGATAATCCCCTAGAAAGGACTTGCTACAACCACTAAAATTTAGAATCTTTTCACATAGCTGAAGGGTTTGCTGGTAGGCACAACGTCACTACAATCCTTAACTTGGAAAGGTTTTAGGATAAGATTTTCGGGCCATGATGGCTACTATCAGCAGTGAGCAAATTCACAAGGAATCAGAGCCCATTGTGCCAGACACAGGGTTCTCAAGGAGTTGAACTGCCTACTACTTGCTCACCCTCAACCTATATTGGCACATGAAGGAGAAGATAACTTGTGAGATGGAGACAGTCTTAGAGAAAGATAACCTTATCCTGGACACCATTCTGGAAGAATTACACCAGCTAAATGACAAATACTACTTCCTTCTCAGCACCATTATGGGGTGTGTGAAAAGGGACTGGAACGTTGTGGGGAACCATGGGACAGGGATGATACTAAAGAGACTCACGTGGGAGCCAATCCACAACACTCCATCTACCTAGAAGATTATGAAGACTAGTACAGAGCTTTTCTGGTTTTTATCTCTCTGAGATTCTAGCTTGTATGTTATTTTTACAGACTATTATTCTACTGTAGTTTATGGGGGCCAGGGCCAAGCTATCTATACTACAGTGAAACTATCCATACTGTTTTTGGTTGTGACAGACTAAAGAGACTATCCATACTGTTTTTGGTTGTGAGAGACTAAGATGTTTTCAAATTTTGATTATGGCTCTGCTCAAGCTTTTAAGCTTGAAAGGCTTTTATTTGAGAAATTTACCAGGGTTCACTCAGCTGAAATTTCTGACTGCATGTAAATTTGCTTGTGTATATCAATAGATAAACCTTTTCTTATAAAGAAACAGCACTCAGGAATCTCAGTTTAAACAGAGATGAGGTGAATGTCATTGTAGTGTTGAGCACATGATTACGAGAGAAAGATGATTGAACATCTGCCCACAAATGGTAGCTATAAAAAGATGAACAGGGACAAACTAATCCTATCATCCCAAGAATATATGGGCATCCTAAAATCCACACAATGTCTTCTTTTAAGCCCTATTGTAAACATGATAGAATCACCAACATATAAACTTGCTGAGTTCCTTGCCAAAAGACTCAAACCATTTCTTGGTCACATACACCATTTCTTGGTCACATACAGTCGTACATCAAGGACTCTGCTCATTTTGAAGAGGAAATTAAAAATCTGAAAGTTGAAAAGAATGTGTTGAGGCCTGGAAATTC
This sequence comes from Pseudotsuga menziesii, assembly GCA_001517045.1. Lineage (NCBI taxonomy): Eukaryota > Viridiplantae > Streptophyta > Pinopsida > Pinales > Pinaceae > Pseudotsuga > Pseudotsuga menziesii. The sequence continues at coordinate 219,371 of LPNX011104183.1, forward strand.
GCAGGCAACAACAGCAAGGGATTCTCTCCAGTCAACGTTCCCAACTAGCCCGTTGACTGTTTGGTGTAGGGAATCCGTCCGGTTTGCGGTCCGGCTACCGTAGGTCAAGTAACAAAACAAAGGTTTTACCGGTTGCGGCCCGGTCCACCGGTATTTTGTATTTTTCGACTTAAGTATGAAATGCAAGTATCTAATTAACCATGCAAGATGATCGAGATGCAGGGAGCATTCACAATGTGATGCGCAGGTTCTTACCTCTCGTCTTCGCATTCGCAAGCACCTAAATCACATATGCAAAAATGAAACAAACAAACTATCTATCTATCTATCTATCCCCGGGGAGCCAAATTGTAATTTATCTATGAGTAATGTGTTTCGTTCACGTATCATAAACAGAAATTACAGATAGCTGATATTCCTACATACAACACATGAATGATTAAAGATATTTCAACAATCAGATAGCCAATTGCTTTATGAACGGCATACATTACTCATGGTGAAAATTCCACAAAATAAACTAGAAATCATTTAAACGAGAACATAGGTTCTAAGAGTTAGAACAATCTCATGGTTAATGGACAAAAGCTGAAAAACAAAATAGTTAATCTTTCCGCCATCCACTGCATAACATTTGGAAATTTCACCCATCTTTCTCCAACAGGCAAACCATAATTCTTTATTGCAAAGAGAAATAGTTCTTCTTACAATATTGTTTTCCAGTCTAACTGGGAAAAAGTCCTTCTTTCCCTCTAAGTCTTCTCTACTTATACAAAAGGGTGAGACCGTTGGGCTGCCCAAAGTAACCTTTGGGCTTCCCAACTCCTCGCCTCCCCAAAATTCTCTTTTCTTAAATGTTTTTTACAAAATGTTACAAATTACAAAATGACCAATCCTTCACGAGGAGGGTCCCACTTGGGTGTCTATAAACTTCTTCCATGCTGAAGCTTCAGCAGCAATGCCTTCAAAGGCACAAGGCTCCAAAAACTGAATATTGATTTCAAACTTCTCAGCCTGGTTCTTTATAGCCTCTATCTTGGCTGCACTCAACCGAAGCTGGTCATCTAAAAGCTGCACACTGACAGCTGAGTGGTCTACTTCGTTCCTCAGGATCTGCTCATCCAAGGCTTTGATATGCTGTATTTTAGCTTCCTCCTCCTGGTATCTCTTTTGCGACAGCTCCACAAAGGCGTTGTGGTCCGAGAAAGCCTCAAGTCTCTGCTCGGCCTCTATTTGGCATCGGTTGTAGGTAATGAGCAGTGTTTTGAAAAATTCAGTGCAGGCTCCTTTCGTTTTCTTTACTAGTTTTCTTGAAGTCCTCTGCGGTGTTAATAGCAAATTCTATTAAGTCATAATCCCGCTTGAGGGCTTGTTTATCCTTTGATGGCAGCTCTGCTGGAGTTTCTTCATTGTTTTCCAGCCTTGCCATTCTTGCAGTCAGGACTTCAAGGACGTCCTGAGATCTGTCCACAAAGTAAGAGGAGGTTTCCAATATTTCCTCCAATCGGCCATCTATCTGCAGCACTTTGCACCTCTCCTCCTCTATAGCAGTCTGTAGCTGCAACATCTTAGCTTTTTGGGCCAAGACATGCTCTTTGAACGGCTGGAGGTTGACCTGCTGCTCCCTTGCTTCTTCCAGAGCAGCTGTTAGAGAGGCAATCTGCTCTTGATGCTTCTTGTTCTGCTCTTGGGTGTGCAGTTCACTGGCTTGCAAGATGATCTTTTGCTGCTCTTCTAGTTCTTCTACCTTCCCCAGCAGCTGATCTTTCTCTGCCTTTAGTTCTTGGTATTCTTTCTGAACTTTCTCCAGGCATTCTTGTGTTGTTTCTCTAACCTGTGTTTCTACTTGGAGGTTCTACAACTCAGCCTTAGAAGACTTCATCTCTCTCTGCATGTCTTCATACTTTCTCTTCAGCCTGTTGCTTTCTTCCCTTTCTTTCCTCAAGGTGTCCTTCAGTTGGGCGGAGGATTTTTTAGATAGCTCCAAGTCTGTCATGATCCTATCCACATTATCTTTCGAAGCTTGAATCCATGTTGCTCCGGCTCTAATGGTGAATCTCGGATCTTGATCGGTTCCCAACGCCATAGGTGTATCGGTGATCATCTTTCCGGGCAAACCTCCTGACTCAACTTTCCTCTCTGTTCTCTTTATTATCCTCTTTGTTGCCCTATCATAGAAAACAGTGTTGAAATCAGGGATTTCTTCTCCCTTTTTCTGAACAAAAGGAACCAGCTTCAGTGTGGGGACCATGGGTGTGCTGGTAGCAGGCACTTGGGGGTCCTGACCCTCTGGGTTTTCCGTATCCTGGGTCTGCCCTCCAGTTGTGTCAGGGGCTGACTGCTCTGTCTCTGTTTGTGTCAGCTTCAATCTTTCTGCTTCCTGCTTTAGTAGCTCCTCATCGAGCTTCCTCTTCGCTTCTTCTGCTTCTTTTCTGGCTGCTTCTTCCGCTTCTTTAGCTGCTTCCGTTGCTTTCTCAGCTGCTTCTTGAGCAGCTCTTCTTTTCTCTTCCCCTTCGCTGTGCAGCCACCCTGCAGCTTCCTGTGCCAACCTCTGGGCTTCCTCTTTTCTTCTCTTTGCTTCTTCCTCAGCCTTTGTTTGTTCATCTCCCTTACCACCCTTGGTGGGGATTTTCTTCCTGAATCTTCTCCTCAGAGCTGTCATGTTTGGGGCATTTTGAAATACAGATTCTTCACTGTCATAGTGGTGGGTATACTCAAAATGCACATTGTTTTCTTTACAATGTTCAACAACTTTTCCGTGGGAGTCATTTCTATGGAAAGGCATCTCGCCAAAATGAAACCTTTCCAGTTCTTGTACGAACTCATCCGCTTTCTTTACCCTAATGAACCTGTAGCTTCCTAATTTGAAGGGCAAAGGAGGGTAAGCAGTCTTCTTATGCTCGAACAGGAAGTTCCCTATACCATCCAAGAAGACTTGCCTCACTGCCTCCTTGTGAACAATGTAGTCAGTAGCATATTTTGGCAGCAGGGAGGGTGCTTTCGAACCTCCGAACATCCTGAAGTATAGGCCATCTTCAGTCAAAAAATAATCTGCATATTCTTGGATAACTTGCATCGCCTCCTCTGACATACAATCACACTCCTTCAGGAAAATGAGTGTGTATAAGGGCATGATGAAGTGCTCACAGATTTCCCGATAAGGGCTGTGATACTTGTGTGCCCATAATGGTTTATAAGCAAAATAGAGAGGCATTCTTTCCCTGTCCCAGATGCACCTGAGGCCGGGGAAAGGCTGATTGCACAATATACAGTCTATAAGTATTGAACTCATATAGAATTCAGACCTTTTCTGGGACTCTCCTCCCAAGGCTGAGGCCAAGCAAGCAGAAAGACTGTTTGAGACAAGGTTGGCCCAGTTGAAAATGGTCCCCTAGGTTGCACCATAAAAAATGATGGGTATCCATTCCAGCTTGAAAAACCTGCCGTGAGCTCTTCCAAAGATTCTGTTGAGCATCAAGGCTATTAATCTGTATGGAGCCCTTAAACTTGCAGTATCATATTCGCCTGTTACTCTGGTTCTAAAATGCTTACCAGTCAGCAACATTCTTTTCATGGTCTCTATAAGGTCCATTCTTATGTTGTTTAACCAGTCATCAGATAAGAACACTTGAGCTTCCGGCAAGTGGTAGGCCAGAGCTACATATCCGGGGCTGTATGCAGCATAGCCCTGTTTGTTAACATCTTCCAGAATCATTGTTGTGACATCTGCCCGAGGCAAAATCCACCCAATCACTTCAAAGCATGGGAACAGCTCTGGTCTGGTAGCAATTTTCATAATAGACGATCTCTCTATGTTAGCATATATGGACTCTTCTTCTAAGCCCATGTCAGGAACTTCTCTGCGGATGATCAGTCTATATACCTCCCCCCACTGGTATTCAGGTTCGACCCCAGAAATGCACTTAGTGTCTTCGTATATGTATTCAGTTTTAGTGACAACTTCTACTTCTGGCTCTTCCTCGACTACAGGAGCTTTCTTCTTTTGTCTCTTTGACATGGTGAGCTCTTCCTGCCATGAAATTGTAACATTAAGCCCTTTTGGCTGAGTGACCAACTTGTATACATCAATGTGCAGTGTGCCATTTCTTCTATGTTTAAAATGATAACAATCAGTCAATGAAGCAAATATACGCATGTATAGCCTGAAATGACTTCACTAACAGAAAAACCAATGTGCAGGATTTAGTGACTTTGTCTATGTCCAGCATGATGGAAAATAGTTATATGTAGTGAGATTGTGCAAGCTACCACTGTTCTCCAATATCAAACAATTCTAACAATGTAATCCAACAAGAAGGAAATCTATATAAAATTGAAGAAGGCTCATGCTGTTCGCGGGAAAACAATTACATTAACACGACTAAAACTTCCGCTCTCTGCGGGTGCCACTATCATTTCGCTGCGCAGGACAGACAAGGGACAAAAACCCCTGCAATCCTTCTCAACTGCACTTTACAAACGAACCGCCCGTGCAATCTAATGGTCGACAGCGTAAATGCAGTGGCACATCCCTTCCCCCTTCGGCTCGGGTTCAAAATAAAACCAATGGTGCGTGGAGCGGCACAGCGAAACACTTGCTATTCGAAGGGGCGGGTAAAATCCACACAAGAAGGGGAAAACCACCAAATGTCACAGGAAAACCAACACCAACCTCCCCTGCACAATCATCATCGCCCAGGGCAGCTTGGTGCAGACGGCGTAACGGTCGTCTGCACCAAGCTCCATTTACTGTGCGCAAGGCTGCAGAAGGTCGCGGGCCAAAATACTCCGTGGGTTAAAACGCCCCCTCGATCGCGGACAGTAAGACCCCCAAAACTCTTCAATATATAGGTGCAATCACGGGGTGAAAAGAAACAGTCACGACAAACCTAACCGCAACAAACATTAATCCAATGCTTCAAACGGAATGGGGTAGGGCAACAACGAGCCTACCTGGCACAGCAGCGTGTATGGCGGGTCGAAGACGGTCAGGCTTCCACATTTGCCACCTGGACACGGGTACACCGACAACGGGGTCCGAACAAGCTCGAGAGGTCGACAGCGCACTTGGAGCGAATGATCACGACAGTTGAAAATAACGATAGAATAATCTAACGTCTCGACCCCGTTTTATATACACACGGCCAAACTCTCGCGGTGGGTAAAAGATTGGACGGCGGAGAGCTTTCGAATCGGAGGATGAAAGCAAATGCCCCTCCGCAACGGCGGATGATCAAAGCACCAAGCCTCCCACCCCTGTCATACATATCGGATGGCGGACCGCTTTTGGGTCGGAAGTTGAAAGCAAACTTCCTTCCGCAACGGCGGAAAGAAAAGGCTTCCCGCAGCCGCAAGGGCGGAAGTCCGCTACTTTCGGAAATGACGGAAATGTCAAACGGGTCCGACGTCAAAGCAATAATCGGAAGAGAAAGCAGTTTTCCATCCGCAACGACGGAAGAGAGAAACGATAAAAAGTTCCGATGCAAAACCAAAATTCAGTCGAGGTAAAAAACAAATAAATCGGAAAGAAAGTCGAAGACCAAACCACAGATCCATCTGCAACGGCGGAAGCTAAACGCAAACACCTTCCGCAACAGCGAAGAAGAAAATATAAAAAAGCTTCGACGTAAAACCCAAAAGTCCGCCGCGCGGGAAACGAAACATTTAAGCAATGATCGGGAGCGAAAGTGTTTTGCCGTCCGCAACGGCGGAGAAAGAAAGGACAAATCCTTTCGACGTAAACCAAAAGATTGGCCGATGAGAAAACCAACGGATCGGAAAGAAACTCAAAGGCAAAACCAAATATCCGTCCGCAATGGCAGAAGACCAAACGAAAAATCCATCCGCAACGGCGGGGTACTAACCAAATAACTTCCGATTCAGGCATGCTTCAAAAGCGATAAAGCTTGATCAAAAAGTAGAAATTTGCAGTGTTCCACGGAAACTCGCCCCCCAGGGTTGGGGGCTCCTCTAGAAACGTTTCCTCACGCCCCCAGAAAAGCGAAACTTCAGGAAACGCAGGAGGGGGCGCGCCTCCTAGCTCTGAACGTCGCCCCGCTTGTGGGGGGCGCCCACACGCCCCTCCCCGAAGACGGGGGGCTCCCACACGCCCCCCCACGATTTTGCATTTTTAAATTTTTTAAAATTCGAAATTAAAAAATATCTGGTTAATCTCTATATCACAATTTCAAAGAGTTTAATTGTTTATTGTGCATTCTGAAACTTAAATTCTTAAATACCAGTGACTTTCCAAGAGATAGTACTGGCTGTGTAATGTGTTTCTGGGCTGTGTTCTGGGCCATGACCAGGCAATTATATCCTCTCATTTTTTGCTACGTTTTACATCCAGAGTCCAGGCTCCAAATATAATAAATTCAAGTACTTAGAAGTTCTGTTTAGAATCTAGCTTGCAACCAGATTTTAATAGTGAGCAGTAGTGCCCAGCCACAATGTGTCATGATGCTTGTAGGGTGTAGCCTTAATTCTCCTATGAAGACTTGTCGAACATTTGAGTTATTATTTTCGTACATTAACATTTGCTTAGTTCTGTTGTGAATACCTGCATAAAGTTGGAAGTTTAAACATTAGACAGTGTCAATACAATGTATATATAAATATAGCTCTACTATATCACTCTGTGATATGTGATGTTTTTGTGTCTATGAAATATATACATCTGTATTTTAATTTTATTAGTTCTTTTGTACCTGTACGAAATCGTATTCATATTTGTTTTCAGATCTTGCTTCCATGGATTGTAGTAGAAAGGGCCCTGATCTAAAACTCCAAGCTTTGCTGCAATTTACTAATCTCCATTTGAAAATTTTGTGCTTGCACAATAATATGCAAAGACAGATCAGCTCATGTTAGGGCACCGTTATACCTTGGGAAAGCTAGAAAAGTCTCTGTCATTAAAGTTCATCATTGAATTGTCACTTGTGTATGTTTGTAACATGCTTGTTAGATTATCATTAAATTGCTAGTTTTTAAATTTTAATTTACATTGTTAGGATTTATGATATTTATAATTATTATCTAGCATTTATAATTTTTATTTTTTATAATTTATATATATTTTTATAATTTTTATGACCTCGACGCCTCGCCGCCCCCCGCCCCCCTCGAATTTCCCTAGAATTTGGGGGTAGTCTCCACACGCCCCCACCGTGCGTTTCCCCGCTCCCACGCTCCCGCGTCCCGGAAACTTGGGGGAACATTGGAAATTTGAAGCGTTAGAGGGAGAATCAAACAGGTGGTAAACCAATTCAATCATATTTTATCTTTCTGAAAGTTCTCAGACCAAATCAAAGAAGAAAACGAAAATAATCTAAGCGAAAGGAGGGTCCTAAATTTTTTTAGAATTTTGGGAAATTGTTGCAGCTGCAACAGAATGATAAGTTTTGATGTTGTATCCCTATACACAAAGACACCGGTAAATGAGTCCATAGAAATTATTAAAAGCATCACAGATGAGTAAATGACAAACTCAGTGAGAATCTGTTTGAACTTTGAAGTCCACTTAATTCAGCTTTCATGGCGAATTATATGAATAAACGGATGGAGTGTTGCTAGGATCTTCTCTTTCCTCTGTTGTGGCAAATCTTAAAATGGAATACTTTGAAAAACAGGCTATCATCACTTTTACTCTAGACATTAAAGGCAAAAGAATGGATATGGTATGTAGATTATACAAATGTCATCTGGCCTCACCGAAGGGAAAGTCTAGGGGAGTTCCATAACCACCCGAATAGCCAGTCTGATCACATAAAATTCATGATGGAAAGTGGAGTGAACAAATGTCTGCCTTTTCTGGATGTGCAAGCCACCAAGAATAGTAACAGATCCTTGGCATATTGGGCATACTAGATGAGAACTCACACTGATATATAGTATATACTTATAGGCTGATTCTCATCATCATCCTACACAGAAAATAAGCATCATAAGCACGGTCATGACCAGAGCTATCAGAATTTCCCATAAAGAGAACCTGAATCAAGAAATGGAACATCTATATTAAGTGCTCAAAAGGATTGTCTACATTGAGATACAGGTGAAAAAGGCCATAAGAATGCCTCAGCGTAACAACCATAATGGGCATCAAATGGATGAAGGTATAAATGTTATGTTACCTTATATCCAAGAAACGACTGATAAGATTCCTAGAATTCTCAAAAGAAAGCATTTTAAAGTAGCCTTCATGCCTCGTAACACATTTAAGAAATACAATCGACACAGCTAAGGATTATATATATCCGACGTAGCAAAAGGATGTTTACTTAATTCCCTGTGGTTGCAATAAAGCTTATATCAGGGAAAAGCATATCAAAGTAGCCTTCATGCCTTGTAACACATTAAGAAATACACTCGACACAGCTAAGGATCCTATATATTCGACGTAGCAAAAGGATGTTTACTTAATTCCCCGTGGTTGCGATAAAGCTTATATCAGGGAAATTGGTCATTCTGTGAATATCATGTTAAAAGAGAATGGTTTAGAGATATGCTACGCCAATGTATCAAAAAATTTGCATTAGCTGACCACTCTCAGAATTGTAATCATATATGCTTAGAGAGTGCTAAGGTTGTTACAGCAGTGCATCTCTGGAACTAAAGGCACATCAGGGAAGCTGTGGAAATTTAAAAATTTCCCAACAACTTGAACCGTGATGATGGTTTTAAATTGATAAGGTTTGGAAACCTTTGATTAACCTTCTTACAAATAACACACCTCTTAATAGAAATCCTGGATAGCAAGTTAACAAGGTTGAGCTGACCTTGGGTCAATTATGATGATAAATCAGCATTTATAAAAATGTTATTGTTCTTTTGAATTTTCCATGTGAGATTACCCTTTGATGAATATCTCCTGAACATGGACTGAGCTAATACAGTCTGAAACATCAAGAGAAAAAACAAAAATTGACACAGAATTCTTCCATATAATCTCTTTGCATTCATTGATGACCTGTGAAAGTATAAATAATATAAACAGTTTTATTAGTACATCTATCAAATTTGGACGGATGAACAAATTGGCAGGGAAGCTTTGATGTCACCAAGAACTTCTGCAAAAGGGAAATGAAGTGCAGAGTTCTATTGGAAAATTTTATGTGACTTATATCTTTCTTATTAAAAAAAGACTAATATCTCTCTTTCCATGGGCCTTGCAGTATGTTTCCAAGATCAACTCATGAAACATTGGCACAAAAGCTTTATCAAACATTTAAGAATCACAAACGTTTCAGCAAACCAAAGCTTTCTCGCACGGACTTCACTATTGGTCATTATGCTGGTGATGTGAGAAACTGATATTTTAGATCCTTACATACAATCCATCTATTTTGATGAACAACAGCTTCAATATCTTGAAAACGCTCATCTTCTTTGATATGTGTGTTTGGCAGGTTACTTATCAGACCGATCAGTTCATTGACAAGAATAAAGATTATGTTGTTGCAGAGCATCAAGCTCTGTTAAGTGCTTCAAACTGTACTTTTGTTGCGGGTCTCTTTCCTCCTTTACCTGAGGAGTCTTCTAAGTCATCCAAATTCTCATCTATTGGTACTCGCTTTAAGGTATGTTTTCACCATGTTGTATTTATATGCAGGATGAAACCTTTCTGTCTTGCAGTCCTGTAGGGTTTATGCCTTGTAGGTCCTTTAGGCAATATGAGCTCATATGGCTTGAACTCTGCAGACCTAGATGGTGTATGTCTTGCAAATAGATATGGATTTAGTCTTCTTGGCCCTTATGTTGAGCCTGCAAGAAAGAAATGTGGGGCCACACAGATTCATCCATATATGTATGGTTCTAGATTATAGACAGTATACAAACATATTTTAGATAAGAGATTTGCCTGTGAATTTGACCCCTTCTAAAAAGATAGTGGGCCTACTTTAAATGACATCAATGGGCCCACCAAAAGGTCCTGAATGACATGACCCTTCCAGGCCTGCAAGGTGAAGATCAACCCAAGGATATCCAAATCACCTCACATATATAATGACTTACATTAATTACTATATATTGTTTCAATTATTTGACACAGGTCCTTACTAGGGTACATTTTATTTTAATTGTCATGTAATGTCATCTGAAGACGTGAGATATTCATGTTATTGACTTGTGATTTTGGTTGTTTTTGTGCAGCAACAACTGCAATCTCTTCTGGAAACACTGAGCTCAACAGAGCCTCATTACATAAGATGTGTGAAACCAAACAGTGTACTGAAGCCAGGCATTTTTGAGAATCACAATGTCTTGCAACAACTACGTTGTGGAGTGAGCACTGTTTCATATTTGTTTATTTGTTTAAAGCTCTAAATGTTCTGATAGTGAAGAACAGGCATATCTACATTGGCAAAGTATAAGATTTTTAATTTTAATTAAGGAGGTTGACTTACAGGAATATATAATTTCCTTTAACAAAAGTCAACTGTATTTTAGGGTGTTATGGAGGCAATCAGAATCAGCTGTGCGGGGTATCCCACAAGACGGACATTTGATGAATTTCTTGACCGTTTTGGTATTCTTGCCCCCGGAGTTTTGGATGGAAGGTATGTCTTGATATTCTAGTAGCCCATTTCTTAAAAGAAATTGATTACCTCTTAAGTAAATCATTCAATAGATGATGTGTTGATGCTTGATTCAGATTATCATCTTAAAGTACCAACATCTGGTTTTGACAGTTTTCTTCCGTTTGTTGTAGCTATGATGAAAAAAATGCAAACAAAATGTTGCTGGACAAGATGGGTCTTCAAGGTTATCAGGTATGTCCTTTTGTGTGTGCTGTACCACATCTTACAACAGAATCATAATGTCTGTGGCAGGTCCTGAAGAACTTTCTATGCATAAATGGTTATGCTGAACTAGAGTTGTTAGAATTTTAATTGCTTTCACACAAGCATTGTTAAGGTTTTTGTTACCTCATNGCAGGGCCTGAAGAACTTTCTATGCATAAATGGTTATGCTGAACTAGAGTTGTTAGAATTTTAATTGCTTTCACACAAGCATTGTTAAGGTTTTTGTTACCTCATTAGTACACAATTAAATTGTAGTAATCAACCTCTTTCTTAATGTAATCTTTGAGACAACTTGGGCTTTTTGTCACATCAATAGCCCATCTTTTTGAATGGCTAGTTTGTTAAACAAGTTAGTGATTCACAACTTATAAAAGAGGCAATACAAAATGGATTTTATAATTCATTTGCATGCTTTGAAAAATAATTTCCTCGTGTAAATTTTTTCAAGTCCGTTTAAACCCCAAGTTTTATAGCAATTATCTTACTGGTCTTTGTAACCCATCAACCAAAATATTTCGACAATGCGATTATATAACAAATAGGACAACACAATCAGTACTGGACTCGATACTTTTAACCTTCTATAAGTTGCAATTTTGAATTGTATGACTCAAAACATTATGGATAAAAATTGCAGGAATTATGAAGTGCATCTTTAATGTTAGATTGTGAAAAACTTGTTTAATGAGATTTGAAAAGCAAAACCAACCTTTCTGGCATTTGCATGACAAAATCCAAGCCCAGAGTGAATCCATGTTAGAATATAACTGTAAAGGAATATGCCATGCAAATTGATTTTCAATTGGTGATACTAAAGGACCAAATGTTCATACCAAACTTATGAAGGTTCCTACGTTATAACTTGGTTTGGAGAATGTGTAACACTGGAGATCTAGGTAATCTAAGGAGTACACCAAATCACATATCACTAATTTTGTAATATTCTAGTAGATGCACCTCTATTAGCACAAGATGGATGATAAACATCCTTTAGTCTATAAGAGGAGGCCTCTATGCATACAGATATAACTTTATAAGCTCCATTATTGACTGTCTACCCTGCAGGCTACTACAAATGACAGTATACAATCAAAAACATTGAAATCACTCGTTGAGTCATTAAATGTAAATTCTTTGCTGTTTAATTCCTTTTCATTTCCCTAAACATTTAGTAGATGGATGGACTCCCATTGTTATTCCTTGTTAATATAAGATAAGATATATTTTTATTAATGTCTATGGATGCTAAAAAAAAGTAGATCAGCAGGACTCAAGTTGAATTATCAATACATGATGAGCAGATCTGTACTTTCTATTTAGAAACCTAAACAACTGTCAAAACAGTAGACAGTATATACTCAAATTCTGTACTGTATATTCACAAGTACTGACACTGCATTCTTTGGACAGATCAGAACAGCAAAACTGTTGGGCACTAACGCTGTGCAATTCTGTGTTCTGGATATTATGACAGCAAAGAAAACTCATTACTCGATCACACAGAAAACAAAGTTTACAAAGCCAACTTTGGATCAAAACTTGGATTATCTCCCACTTATATTGTGAAGTCACCCTGTCCTTCTTTAATAGACTAAGAGAGTGCTAGTGTTTACAATAAATATGGATCATCCTTGTGGTGTGCCTAGGTTAGGTGAGGAAACCATGACTCTAATTCTCCCTAAAATAGTGCACCCAAGCTAATAGCTTATTGGTGGCTAGGAAAGTGTTTACACCGTGCTAGGGCTGGACTTCCATGTGATGTGAGGTGCATGGTGAAGCCCTAGTCCCTCGTATCCTAGATTGTTTTGGTTGATTGAAATAGTTGAATCTTGTCCTAGAGGAGATACACTTATTATGGAGGTAGTTATCTTATGTGGCATTTTGACATCTTCTGCATGGATACATATTGAGGAGAACGGGTGCTTATCTAGGAGGTTCATCTATCTTATGGAGTGCTAGGCATGAGAAGGAAGGGCGCTTGGCCCTAGGAGCATCCAGACCACATATCACATAGGTGGAGGTAGAGCACTTTGCTTGAGGACCCAATTATACACATGTTGAGGATGTTGAGCTTGGGAGCATGTCTTGGTGACCGTGCACGTGGGAGGTGGCACCCAACAACCTAAGTCACATGACACGAAGACACAGGACATGGAGTACACGAAATACGAGTGTTCGACATGGGACACAATGACCCCCGAAAAACAACACAATGGACAGTTATATATATATATATATATATATATATATATTACAAAATATAAAATTGAAATATAGACAAAGATCCAAAACTAGATAAGATAAGATAAGATATTAAGATAAGATAAGATAATTTTATTAATGTCAATGCGACTGTGGTACCAAGGAACAATACAAAGTGGGAGCATAAAAGTAGCTCCTATAAACAGATAAAAAGTAGAACTCAAACAAACCCTAGTTCTATAAGAGAAGAACCTGTCTTGAAGAAAAATATATACAAGGAGATATATGAAGAGAGATGGTTCGAAGAAGGATAGTAGATCCAAGAATTGTGATCCAAAAATGGTGATAGTGATATTGTCATGGGCCATTGGAAGCACTGGAAACACTCGAAGCATTGGAAGTGTCTCTCCTACCATCCGATTTCGATTGAAGGAAACTAGAGGAAGAGCTAGAGCAAGAATTGGAATGAGGTGTGCGTCGTTGCTTGTAGGAGGGTACTTGATGCTTCAACCTGGAAGAAGTCATTCGTCTATCACGATGGGGCTGAGATTGTCCTTTCCGAGGCAGAGGTGGACTGTTGTGTCCTAGCTGAGCGGTTAAGGTCTGTGCCAATGTCTATCTGTCTCTTCATGCTCCTAGATGAAGGAAGCATTGGAAAGGAGGTGATACTCTGAATGGAGCTTGGTCTCAACTGGGAAAGTTGTTGAAGGGTGAGGGAGCGAAGCCGAAAAGTATCCTGCAAGTACAAGGTTAGCCATCTTTGGTCAAGGTATCTGAAGAATTTAGCCAAAGTCTATAGCTCGTTGAGAAGAAAGTCCCTGAAAAGACAATGAAACTGCCCGCAGATTTCTTAGTAAATAGGACACCGAAAGAAGAAGTGCTCCACGATCTCGATCTCTCGAAGGTGACAAACCTGGCAGGTCTTGTTTGATCGGTCAAGCAGGTAACTTGTCTCTACTCGGAGATAATGAGAGCCCACTTAAACTGGCCTAAAGGGATAAAAAGAGCGTCTGCCCAGTGGTGGAATGTGTAAGAGGACCAAATAATGAGACCATCCCTTAGATCCAAGAAGCGTGTAGTGTCGAAGGCCATCTTGGGACATAACCTTCCTGGAGGGTTGCTCCAAGTGACCTTCACAAACGGTTTATAAATGTCATCTCCAGTGATTCTGTTCAACTCTTGTTTGGTAGGTAAAAGGGAGTCAGGTGCATTCAAGGAATACCCAAAAGGAGGAAGTTTATCCATTGCAATCCCAATGGGTGCTAAAAGATCTACAATACTTGCAAACCATGATTTGGAACGACCCGAAGGGCTAGCTGAGGCAATGTCTTTTGAGGAGAGATAGGCCAAGTATGGGTATTGATCACACGCCTTAATCGTGTCGGTAAAGCTTTGAAGATGATGTAAGAGAGCGACAAGACTAAAAATAACCTCAAGCCAAAAAGGTCGAGCACCAAAATCTGTGAGCACGATGGGATGAGGTATTGTCTGTTTGCATTCAATGATGCGACGAAGGAGGATCTGGACTCTCTCTACTTAGGCCCAATCACAGTCAAGTAGGCATGGCTCTCAAACCTCAGAACTATAAGGGGATTGTGGCTCCATGAGGGTATCCATGAGAGACATACCCTTTGTTAACTTGGGGTTGAAGAGCATGCTGTAGGCTGAAATGAGGACCTATGAACTGAAACCCCAAATAGGTATAGGTGCTAGTGATCTCAACTTCTTCCCCTTTGAAGAAGAAATGAAGACCAGTGAGAAGCTTCTTTGATTCGTTGAAGATCATAACCTTGGTTTTACGCAAGTTGACCGTCAACTGACAAAGATCACAGAAAAGGGCTAAGGCATCTAACCGTTTGTGTAAACCCTTTAGAGATGAGGCCAAGAGAACCATGTCATCAACGAAGAGCAGAATAGAAATCAAGACCTAGTGAAGAAGGCATCCATTGTTGTCTTAAATGTGCTCCTGTAAGAAAGACATCTCATTAATGTAAATCCCAAATAAACTGGGGGAGAGTGGACACCCCTGCTTAACCCCAATGGTACTCTTGATGAAATTTGAGATCTCTTGGGCCATGCAAAGACGACCAAGGACTGACTCATATAATCTCATAATGGCAGTTAGAAGGGTCTAAGAACTGCTAATGTCTTGGAGTCTCTGGAACAAAGCCACTCTAGGGACAAAATCGAATGCCTTCTAAAAGCCTACAAAGCAAAAATAGACTTTCGAGGAGCGGTGGCGTGCCCTTCCTCAATGATGGCACAAAGTGTAATAATTTGATCAATGGTCTGGTGTGTTGATTTGAAGCCCGCTTGTCCTTTGGATTTGAGTTGTCTCCTCTCAAGCCCCTCAGAAATCTCTATGTGGAGGACTGTAGCATAGAGTTTGGAGAAGGTGTGGCTAACCATGATCGTTCTTTAGTTATTGGGATTGGTATTAGTGCCTGATTTATGGATCAAATGAATAATATGATGTGACCATGAATTTGGAAATCCAGTACAAACCACATGGTTAAATAAATCAACCAAGCGACAATCAAGTGCTCGAAGGCCATGTTTGAAGAGTTCAACTTAACCCTTCTTCATTCGCTACTTTGCTAGAATTCATGGACCAAAGTTTCACCAAACAACCTCTTGAACATGATAGGGAGTGAACAAATAATAAGAAAGGAGGGGGGGGAGGTAACTAGGATAAGGGGTTGCCCCGGGATATCAAAGAGGGAAGAGGTGTGGGAAAACATCACTTTTGGATCAAGATCGGGTGGCGAGGAAAGATGATGTGCCATAAATGATTAGGGGAATGAATAAGGGAAATACTTAGCACTTGTTTCCTATGAGAGATTAAGAGGTGTTTCTTGTGGCAAAGTAGATGACGATAAGAAGCTTTGAGAGCTAGGTAGGAGGGGTGGCCATGGTTGAAATCATGCTGAAGGTGAGTGTGGAAATGCTTGCAGTCATTGTTGTACCACTGGTTTATGGGGTAGCATCCAGGATTTTGGGGATGGGGGGAGATCGAGTGGAGTATGGGTAGATTTGGAGGGCAGTCTCTCAAATGATAGAGGAAAGACATGTGTACTTGGAAGAGATGAAATCGAGGGAAGAAAATCAAGATTTGAAAGGGAGGGTTTGGTAGAGGGTGGAAGTAAAGGTGTTCGGGTCTCCCTTAGCGAATATAATATTGGTCCTGGGTGGACCCCATTGTGGAGTAGGGGAGCTTAGGGGTAGGGGGTGCCAATTTGGAGGGAGAAGGAGAGGAGAGCATGATCAACAAGAGGGATGGGGGATATATTGAAGTGACAAATGAAGGGAGAAGGTCATGATTGGAAAGGATTCATTCCACCACACTTTGACCACCACCATGAGGCTGACAAGTGAAAAAGCAGGAAGTCAGGAAGGAGGGGAGACTATTAAGGATCAGTAGCTGATGGGATTCACCAAGTTGCCGGAGGTTCCTGTTGTACCCTATCGAAGGCCCTAATATATCATCAAATGATCAATGAAGTCCCATAGAAATTGGATCGATCTCATAAACACAAAACACGTCTTGAGAACGATCATGAAGAGGGACCTAGAGGGCTTTGCTGCCTGCATTAAAGTCACCCAATAAGATGACATCTCCCACTATAGAATGCTAGACGATGCCAGTGTATAGATCCAAATATGGGTCATTGTCAAGTTTGCCATGAATAGCGAATTGTGATGAGGCTAGGGGAAAATAACGTACTGTAATAAAGATATGTCTTGAGAGGGGCTAATTTGCTGAGCCAGACCCACACGAACCTAGCGAACTCATCCGTTGTGACCAAAGAAACTCTACCTCAAAGAGACTCTCATACTAAGCATGCCACACCCCTAGAGCCACGAACCCCGCTAGAAGACCGGGTTGCCTAACAACAAGCAGACAACCAATGATAACCTGTAATATTCGGAAGTGGCTTGATTGGACTCTCATGAGTCTTGGTAATAAAAAGGAGATTCGAGGAACTAAGAGCATCTTGTAACATGCTTAGTGAAGACCAAAAAGACCCATTACCGTTCCAACATCCCATTGAGATCCCAATTACATGCCATCTCCTCCATCTAGATAGTCATTGAGGGAACCTAGGCAAAGAGTATCCCATCATACATGTCACATCAATGATGAATCGTGATCTAACACACAAGAAATTAGAATTTTCATATTATACACATCATAAAATAGAACTAGAAGTTAGAACCATAAATTGTATTGTTCTCATTAAGTCATTTGATGTAATCAAAATCAAAATGTATTACATAGATATTAGATACTAAATCACTGATACTATAGGTGGGAGTGCCAATGGCAAATACAAAATAGGGGTAGATACTAGAACCGTAGACAAAAGAATCTCATAGTTGTCATTGATTAGTAGTCCAAGTCCTCCTCCATGTCAACATCAATAGAATCATAACCGTTGCCATTGTCATTTCCTCCATCCTCCTCCTCTTCTATACCCAATCTGAGATCGACATCTGTTTGTGTAGACGATGATTGCTTAAGAGGATCATCATCATCAAAAGTGATCGACTCTAGCATCGGTTCATCAAGATCCAAGTCGTCTAATGCCAACTCAGCATTGTTCTCCAAATCTATATCATTAAGAAACACATCCCACATCTTTGTATTTCCCTTTAATCACTCCTACCTTTGCATGTAAATAAGACGAAGGTTGGAGTGCACATACACCATTTTCTCTGCCTTGGATTGCTCAAGCTTGCCCTTCTTCAAATTGTACAAATTCCCATGTGTGCTCTGATTCCTCTCACAACAAGAGATGGAGTAACTTGAGAGAGGAACCTTAAGGCTATATCCTATAGAATAGAGCATGCTGCCCCATGAGTTCCCCACCAAGCATAGGCCTTCTTATCCCCCCTCTCTCTAATCACATAATAGCCTCCAAATCTCCTAGTGCTAGTGGAAAACTCTACAAATCCCTCTTCCACCTTATCAAGCGATGCTTTATCCTGAAATATCCTTTTAAATGCTTCCTTCCTCATGTGTGAAACCTCTCCATCCTTGTGAGAAGGAGATCTATGTGAAGGCCCCACCATTGAGCCAATTGATATTGTAGTACTCAAGATTTAAGTAACTAGATTCAATGGTTTTGAAGGTTGAAGTTTGAAATTCATCGAAAACTTAATCGATGAAGTTCACTAAATCTCATGGTGAACTTAAAAAAATTGAATTTGAAATTGGGTCCATTAAATTTGTTTGAAATTCATGTTTAGATTCATTGAAATTTGTGTTTAAAATATCTACGAACCCTAGCCTGATTTCCACTTCTAACTTTCGTTGATTGCCACTCTCGTTTGACTGAAGATTGCCACCCGCTTCCACTAAAGACTATCGCCTACTTCCATTGAAGACTATCACCCGCATTCCAGTGAAGAGCTTGCCCACATTCCAATGAAGAGTTTTCCCACGTTCCAATTCGAGTCTTCCCAAAGTGCCCACTGCCATGTCTACTCTCGACTTGTCGTTGGTTTGCTATTCTACTCAAGTGATGAGTCTCGAACCCAGCTCGTGCGTCTCGCATTGCCCTTGCCCTCCAGTCTCCACTGTCACTTGAACTAGCGTGATTAAAATACATATGATGTATGTTGTATTGGATTGGATATTTCAGTAAGACTTCCCAATCATGGCACATTCGACACAATAGATATGGTGTGCATCATCAATAAGACTTCCCATCCATGCCACATCCAAAGCAATAGATTTAAGTGCCAATTTAAAGAATGAACAATGCAAGGTGTCCAAAATATTTGTGGATATTTAGCATTCACAAGCATGCCAACAACCTTGCAAACAAGGGCATTATCTGTGATAATGTGCACACAAGAATCAACGATTCAACACCTGCATCTTTAATAACCTTAATGAACAACTAACCCATATATTGTGCATCCTTGTCTTGTCCAAGAGCATCCACCGCTTTCAAGAAAGATTGGTCCATTTTAGGAAGCCACCATGAAATTAATGAGTGGATGGTGTATTGCATCTGTCCATCGATCAGAAACAATAATAACACCGAATGAGGGCTATGATGATTTGGTAGGCTCTAGGATTTTATTCACCTCTTTCTTTTCCTTAACCAACAATGTGGTTCTAAGCTTCTCTAAACTAGGAGGCACATACTTGGTCGGAGCTTGTTCAATTAGAGCTCGACACGACTCAATAAACAAAGGAGACTGTGCAACATTAAATGAAATGAAGTCTGGATAGTAGAAAACCCAATGGTAAGGTCAACCTCATCTCGCTTCTCTTGTTGATAGATCTTGTCCATTGGACCAACATTTGATGCTGCCCCCTTTTTTGGTGGCTTAATTGAATTTCGGGCCCAACTCCCAATTCCAAATTTGCAACTGCTAGATGGCTTCCTCAAGAATGGAAGAGGATCTTCACTTTTATGTTTCCCACTTGCTACTTCCACCTTTCTTGAGCCAACCTTGTTCTCTCTTTCCAATTCGTTTTTTTGCTAGCACTGATTTTTTTACGTGCTTCAAGTCCACAGTTAGTGCCCAACAGATGGCCCTTGACTCGGTACTAGGTGTTCTTAAATGATATTTTGTATAAATTACATTGCCAAAGAACATTCCCTCCCCCAACAATCCTTTCCCCGGGTCCTTCTTGTCTTGTTACATACTTCCACAGTGGGTATTTCATTTCTTGTGCATGATGTCTTACAACAATAGCATTATTTGTAGCATTTGAAGCTGCAACTTCAACTCCACTTGTAGCAGATGGAGCACTAATGCTGGCGGAAATAGATGCACTTGGAGGAGGGGGGTGAACAACACTAACCTGCACATTCCTCCCTTTTCTTTGACCTTTACCAGCTTCTTTTATGTCTTAGCCATAATTTTTGTGGAAGGATTCAACAAAAACGCTGCTGTAATGACAAATCTCTGCTACCTTCAAATCACTTGGAATGCAATTGAATGATCTTCAAATCTGCTTTTCACCTTTCATCTGCAAACAAACTAAACCTTGCTCTCTTTCACAACAGCCAAAAGTGAAAAATAAAGATCAAAACATGGTTTTATGAGGTCCATAGCCTTTAGCCTCTTTTTCTGCCCGCACATGTTGGACACGACTAGGGCACGTGTTCGACAAGTGTCGTACTCCAAGACACATGCCAAACGCGTGTCCGTGTCCAACATGTGGGATACGAACACAGGGGGGGTTTCAACGTGTCATGTGATTTTTAGCCAACTATCTAGTGACATGTGTAGTCTCTTTGTAGAGGAGCATTCCACCTATGTACCTCGTCTAGTGACTTAGAGAAGGCTAGTGTGTATCTAGTCCCTTTTCTATTATTGATCTCCCTCACCTATCTTATATTAAGGGAGGAGAGAGCCTTTGTTATAAGAACTATTCAAGTATATACTTGTAATTTTGATGTACTCATCTTGGAGCCTTCGTACATGTGTGATACAAGAGTTGGAAGAGTAAACCTTTGTTTAAAGTGAACCGTAGAGGAGATTTGGAGCACTATGGAATCTGGATTGTCTTGAAGTCTTGGTGTGAGCTAGACAGTAGACCTAGGGTTTGTGGGATTAAACCCTAGAGCAAGATTTGTAGTGGTTGGATCTAAGTGGAGTTTGTGTGATGCATATTTGGTGAATCTACTTGGTAGCTTGTGGGATCCAAGGGGGAGATCTAAAGGTGGATTTGTTGGTGTTGATGCTAGTTTATTGTGGAGCCTTTCGTGTGGATGGATAGCTTGGTGGGATGCCTTGCTAGGTCTTTGTATTGCTGGTTTAGGGTTTTCTGTTGATGATGGATGCTCTAGCTAGGGTGTGGGAAACAATTGGAGAGTCCTTGCTTGGGATAAGATGAGGGATTCTTCATTTGTGTAATAGATGAAGTGTACTATTGCTCTTCTAGATTTATGTGTTGCAGACCTGAAAATCAAAGTATGGTTTCTCATTGAAAATCAAAGTATGGTTTCTCATTGTTCTGAATGTTTTAATGAGCTGATTTGCTGGGACAGCATGGTTGAAATGTTGTGTGTTTTAACACAATCAGATGAAACTAGAAATCAGATTTAGTGCTGTTACAAATCTGCTGTTAGAAAGATTATTTTCAGATTTGTGTATTTGTAGAGATTGTGCCCTAAGGGCTGTGGTATTCATCTCTCCTTCAAGTACATTTTGGTGTCTATCTTCTTGAAATTGCCCGGTGAAATGGTTCTACAAAATTGACGTATTTGCTGCTGCAATAAATGTTTGAAATTCAGATATAAAGCTGACAGTTCTAGGAAATAGATCCCGGAAACCTCAAGTAAATGAGGTGAAGTATTGGAAGTGTCTTGAAGTGCAAAAACTTGAAATTTCCACCAACTTGCATGCAGAAGCTACCTAGAAAAGAACCCCTTTTTGCTTGAAATTTGTGCCCTATCCTAAATCTGGGATCTCTCTTCTAAAGATAGATAGCACCTAACGAAAGATTTTAAAAACAATTTCTAAAGAAAACAAAAATGGCTCCTAAACTGGACATTTAAAACTATTCTAAATAAAACATGCTAAAGATAGCACATGCACCTGAACCAGAGTCTACATAACTGCCGTGCCTTAGTGTGCCATAAATTAATGTACCTCAACCACTGCAATCACTGTTGCTGCACAGGAACTGACACAACTGAGGCAAGGCCGAGATGGATCTGCAGTGTATACTGCACTGAAGGAGAGTGAACTTCTGAGCGACCATGTAAAGCTAACAAAAAGTAGAACCAGTAATAACTTACTGTGGGAGTGCCAAGGCTAATACTGAAAATTAAAAGAATAAAGATACCAATGAGCAATAAATTACAAGAAATAACAAAAAGAGAAGGAATTACTTATCATTAGGTTAAGATGTAGAAGTAGAGGAGGGAGAAGAAGCAATGGCTGCTCCCACAACATAGGGACAAATCAATGCTACAATTCAAAAGGAGAAGTGGAATCAGTAATACATAATTATACAAGTATAAGCTCAATCATAAATTGAAGTTACTGATTAATTTGTAGACAGACGTGAATATTGTTAAAGGATCAGGGATTTTCATAAACTAGAGGGGAGACATATTATGTCCGTCTAAGTCGAATGCTCCCTACTAATGAACTGCACTTGCTAGCTCAAGGGTTAGTGTCATACATTGCCTGCCGAATAAAATGAATAGATATTTATACTTGATTAAAGCCTGGTAATGAGTCTGTCTAACTATAATTTGGCTATTCATGTAAGCCAGCTAGAAAACATTTACAGCCACTGTGTGTTCATTAATCCACATGGAATTTTATATATGCCCTTTTATTGCGTGCCTTTGTTAGGTTTAAGGTTGCATCTTTTATAGTGTGTTTCAGAATAGGATTGAAGTCTATATGTTCCAATGTTGTGGATTCTTCCACCTCTGTTTTATCTGGTTAAAATGTTGATACAATGAACCTAAATTGCCTTCCCTATTCAGATAGGAAAAACAAAGGTTTTCCTCAGAGCGGGACAGATGGCTGAATTAGATGCTAGACGATCTGAGGTATTGGGAAATTCAGCAAAAATTATCCAGTGCAAAGTTCGTTCATATATTGCTCGGAAAGAATTTCTTGCTTTGCGCAGTGCTGCCATTCATCTTCAAGCCTTATGGAGAGGTATTTCAAGTTCATGTATTTGTAGGCTTGCTAGTTCTAAATGTTTCTACATTTTTGGGTACTGCTGCTGTTTGTTGGAATTGCTTCTTTTTGCAATGTTAAATCTTGCTGAATTAATACATACATTTTTGAATTTTCAGTTATTGTTTTCCCTTTTTATTTTGCAGTAAAGGTTATTCCTTAACATGTGTTGTTTGTAGGTAACCTTACACGCAAACTTTATAACAACATGAGGAAGGAGGCCGCTGCAGTGCGTATACAGAAGCATGTGCGCAGATATCAAGCTCAGAAAGCTTATGCACAACTCCGATTGTCAGCTGGTGTTATTCAAGCAGGTTTACGTGCAATGGATGCTCGTAATGAATTTCGGTTTAGGCGGCAAACTAAAGCTGCAATCATTATACAGGTATGCCATTTATTCCTTTGGAAAATGGACAAATATCTTTGCATTGCGATGCTTATACAACAAGCCACCTTTACTGGCAAATATCCCATTTATCATTCAATGAGCTTGTCAACATACTGACATCACCGAATATATTCATTCAATGAACTTGTGAATCTAACGGCATTGGAATGGAAAGAGTCAAGACTCCCCATGTAGTTCTATTCTCTCTAATAAGCTGCTTGCTGGCTACATAACTAAGAACCTAGAAGTAGCTAGCTGTAGTTTATAGCATGCCAGTTTTAAACATAATATATCATGGTTTGTGAAATTGACTATTGCCCTTTTATGTTTGCTGATCTGCAGGCTCAATGGCGTCGATATAGTGCTTTTGTATACTACAAGAAACTGAATAGGGCAGCTATTACTTTCCAGTGTGCTTGGAGAGGAAAGGTTGCAAGGAGGGAACTTAAGAAACTTAAGATGGTGAGTTTCTTATTGTATTTATGCTATATTATGAAATTGGACTAGCTAAGCAAAATTCTTATTTTTTTGCAGCATAAAAAAGTAACACAATAAAAAAATAACACTATAATATTTTGAATAGGCTATCCTAGTTAAATTGTTCATAAGTAACATGTGCTTCTCATACATATTTTGATTTGAGTATTCAGTTGGCTACATGTAATGCATCTAATATTTCTCTTTTCCATTTACCTGATTGTCTCCATATCTGTTCTTTATACTTTGAGCATATATGCTTGTGAAGTAATGTATCTTCATCACGAGTTTGTGACTTAATGTATTGTCATCATATAGGCTGCCAGGGAGACTGGAGCACTGCAAGAAGCTAAAACTAAGCTGGAGAAGCAAGTTGAGGAGCTTACATGGCGTTTGCAGTTGGAGAAGCGTATGAGGGTAATTTACTAATCCATCTTTCATTATTATGATTAGATTATACATTATGCTAAAAAATAGCTAAGAACACTTTTTCCATTATTGTATTCATATAATTTGATTGAACATTATTACTGCCCAAGATATTGGAGCAATGTTAGAAAACTGTATCTTATAATTCATTGAATATCCAGTTAATTACTACGATGGACTCTAAATTGATGATTGTATTTATGATGAACCATTACCCCCAATTATAAACTCTTGTTAAGATGAAATTATTTGTCAGGAGCGCCTTCTTGTATTAAGCTATTAGTTCAAGACTGATGAAAAACCTAAGATTTCCACTGTTAATTGAACATCAGTTTCGAAACTGGTGGATAAAATAGTGAATACTCTTTTTGAGTATATACTCTAGACTCTAAAATATGAAGAATAAAATCTTCCAAAACAAGAAACAGAAGTGGATGATAAAGTTAATGAATTAGATCAAATAGAAGCTCCATTTCAAATGAATTAATGACTACATTAATGAAATTATAAATAAATCATATAGAAATCAATACTTAATCAGATCATAAAGTCTTGATTTTACCTACACCTGAAATAATAGCTGATTGTCATTTGCAAAGATAATAAAATAACTCTACCCAGAGCGTGTTATGCTAGATGTCAGCCTATAATGCATAAAATATTATTATTTACCACCTAAATTCAGATTGCTTTTACAAGGATGAGATTTGAATGTATTTGTTATAGGCTGACTTGGAAGAAGCCAAGGGACAGGAGACTGCAAAACTACAATCTGCTTTACAGGAGATGCATGCCCAAATGAAAGAAGCTAATGACTTGTTGGCAAAGGAGCGAGAAGCAGCTAAAAAAGCTATGGAAGACTTGTTGGCAAAGGAGCGAGAAACAGCTAAAAAGGCTATGGAAGACTTGTTGGAAAAGGAGCGAGAAGCAGCTAAAAAGGCTATGGAACAGGCAAAGCCAGTTATAAAAGAAACTCCTGTTGTTGTTGTGGATACTGCAAAGCTCGAGATTCTCACAAAGGAGAATGAGAAATTGAAGGTAAGAGTTCAACTCTGTAAAATTTTGAAAATATCTTTGTAGTTGCTGGGACGTGTTTATGACATTATGTATAACTTATAAGAATGTTATGGGAATGCAAGCATCCATATTTATGGATGTGATGATGTGAACTAATTCTTTTAAAAATAGTGTTTCCAAATCCTAATATTTTGAGTTCTGATGCAGTTGAGATTGGCACAGAACTTGTACAGTTTTGAATATTTGTTGATGTAGATGGGGTTACTGTTCAGTGTTTGTCAAGGAGATTATCCTCCCTTTTTCAAAAGTATGATAGGCTGACTATGACTAGTCTTATTTTATGCAGGATTTGGTCAATTCACTTGAGAAAAAAGTAGATGAGGCTGAGAAGAAATATGTTGAAGCTGAAAAGCTGAGTGAAGAAAGGTTTAAAAAGGCAACGGAGGCAGAGACAAAAGTTGAGCAACTCAAGGATTCTTTACAGAGGTTTTAAATATTCTTTTATCTCTTGTAAATTTCTGGTCTGAGAGTTTTCTCTCTTTGTAATTGTTCAAATATCATCTCTTTCATGCAGTTCATGTTGCTTTCGTTGCCATGCCTTCTGCTTATTTGTAAAGTTTTCCTTTGTTATCTAGGCTTGAAGAGAAGCTTTCAAACTTGGAATCCGAGGATAAAATTCCTCGTCAGCAGACATTGGTCAAGTCTCCTATAAAGGCTTTCTCAGAAAGCTTCATAACTAGAGTTACTCAGGTGGTTCTATTATTCCACTTTAACTTAGGAACAAATTAAGGGTCTTCTTTGATTGTATAGGAAGACATATTTGTTATGTCTTTAGTTTCTTAACAATTTTTATTTGTTTTGTAGACTATGGAGAATGGTCATCATGAACCTATTGAAGTTAATGCCATAAAAGTGAGTTTCCCTTGTGGCCTTTTCAATTTTATGGCTATCAAGGTTGAAATGTATGATCCAGATTACAGAACTAGCAGCGCTGTTTTGCAGGATATACCAAGTGACGTGCCTGCCATAAAGGAACATGCTGAAATAGAAAATAAGCCACAAAAACCTCTGCATGATAGACATGTACGCTTTTGATCTTAATAAGGCCTATAGTTATAGATCTCTGTTGGAATGCTTTACACTACACAGTTTAGCCGTTTATTTACTATATTTGCACTTATGATGGCTGTAATTTAATCTCTTTTATTATTCTAATTCAGGAAAACATAGACACACTTATTAAGTGTGTCTCACAAGATATTGGCTTCAGCCAAGGAAGGCCTGTTGCTGCATGCATTATATACAAGGCACTTTTTCATTGGCGGTCGTTTGAAGCTGATAAGACCAGTGTGTTTGACCGTATTATTCAGATGATTGGCTCAGCGATTGAGGTAAATGTTATTTAGTCTTTATTTCATTTTTGGCTATCATCTTATCCTCTGATCATGTTGTGTGGGAATACGTTGTGTGTGCCTTTGGTTTTCAGCGGCAGGAACCGTTTGTTTGCTGGGAAAATTTGAACTGCTGTATTGTGTGTGTGTGTGTGTATATATTAATTTTTACAAACTTTGGAGCATTGCATTGAGTGTATGAAAACACAGTTTACTTGTTTGCAATTGTGTAGCTTAAAGTCTTATTTCACAGTCTATCTTAGGCTTTCCTAGAAATACTTTTATTTTCATGTTATGCTTGTGTAGGCACTCTGTGTTCAGATGCACATAAGATCACAATCCCATGAATTTTAGCAGGATGTCAACAAATATATTCAATATCTGTAGCATTGTAGTTTCAAGATGGAAAACAACATGCGTTTCTATCAATGTTACAAATATTGTGTCGGCGAATATATCGCCGAGGGTCCAAAAAGAAATTACCGGATTTATCAGCGGAAATGTCGGCAAACATCGGCAATATATCGGAAAAATAAAAAATACAAAAATGCAAAAAATCACAATATATTATAAAAAATCGACAAATATTGCCATAAAATCGGCAAATATCGTGATATATTTGAATAAACGGCAAATATCGAGAAAAAATCAGGGCGATATATTGCCGATATATCGCCAGTGAGTTAACATCGCAATATATCGCGATGTTGCCGTTATATCGACGATGTTTGTAACACTTGTACAAAGAGAATCGATCTAGGATCTATAATACAAAAGGGGTAAGTCTGTCTTTGCCAAAGCCAAAGGTTGTTAGTGTTCTTTCCACGAAGGTGTAGTTTAGTCAGATGAAGGCTTTTGCATGGCCGATTTGATCAATGCCCTTTGTCTTTTAGTAGTTTTGAGGGAGTGGATAACCTCTAGAGCAACTAGAATATCTTCAAGAATTTGTTGACCAACACATATCCTCATTGTCCTTGAGAAGTGATTTGAGTTGTGATGGGTTCATGTAATATCCCAAATACTTATATTCTCTAATGTTCTATGATAGTGCTGACTTGCACACTCAATTTCATACAAATTTGTAAAATAATTGTGCATGCAAATTCGCCATGCAAAAATGCCCTAAAATATAGCTAAATTAGGGTTAGGGTTTTGCAGAGAGAAATTAACACTTACCATTGATATTCCGGCTGATAATGACTTCAGAGATAGTTGCATGCATAAGGATCCGGATGGGTGGTCTAATAATGCTCTTTTCCTTTGGTGTTACCGCCTCGTAGTACCGTAAACACCCTCCAGACTGAAGGTGATGTTTTTGTAGGAGGAGAGGTTCGTTCGGGCTGAAACTTTCTGAGCTTGTCCGTCTGCTGATGCCGGAGAGATGGACTAGCACATGCGGAGGTTTGGCTGCCTCTAAGTGCCCTAGTGAATTGATTGGCAGTTTTGTTGCTCACGCCCCCAACTGATTTGTTTGGTTGATAGCTGCTCTAGGTGAGCAAACTGATGGTTGATAATCACTGCATACCGTAGGATAGGCCTGTTGAGAAAGAGGAAGCTGACATGCGGAGGAAAGACTGGGTTTTGTGGTCCCAGTGAATCTTTTTGTGTTTTCCCTGCTACTCTCCGCTGCAAAACGTGGATCTGCTAATAACCCTTTGGAATGTGTTGGATCTTTGAATATTGTAGTATATGATGGATGCAATGAATAAACCTGGATGATCTATCCTCATAAGAGACTAGGGCAGATATCTCACTGTCAAACCCGCGCTAGCTGAAGACATCGTCTCCAACTACCGCGGCTGCACACTGTGCTGCTGCTCAAAACTCCAAAATCAATCATCAGTATCAATAGATACCTCCTTTAGTCCCATAACCCTGCTTAAATAGATCTTCATATGCTTTTAGGTTTTGCATGTCACTTTTAGGGTTTGTGCTTCACTTTTGCATGCATGCAATTCTAATTTGATGTTGACTTTAATACTGACTAAAAAAAGGCCTGCATGCTCCGCATGCTTTAAGATTTGAACTCCTATGGCCTTCTTTTTACACTGATGACTTAATAATACTGAATTGATGTACCTTTCTGCTCCTAGTGCTATCAGTCCTCAGTTATTCCCTTTTCTTTAAGACCCGTTCGAACCTATGGGAATAAGATAGGTTAACGGGTGTTCTCGGGGTTGTTTAGTTGGAAGGGGACATTACAGTCCTCCCCTCTCGAAATTGCTTGTCCTCAAGCAATCTCTGACCAATATACCGAATCATATGTCCCTGTCTCTTCTTGTCCATTTTTATCAACTCGCCATGCTGGGTGGCCCTTCTTTTCCTTCGGATTGGTGTTTCTTTTCACCCCTGCTCTGTATTCCCTCCTTGTATCTTCTGGGATACCTGTGAGGATCGAACATGCTAGTTTTGGCTCCTTGTCCAAATCCCCTAGGGTTGATCCTACCTTTGTTTAGAGATCTACCCGGAAATCCCTTCGCACTCCACTGTTCCTTCCTTGAAGTCTTATGTGTTGGGGTTGGCCATGTCCTTGTGCGAGTCTTGTCCTCATGCCTGAATATGGTGGTCATCCCCTTTGCTGTGGCTGACCCTGAAGCTTCATTGGGCATTCCTCTTAGGACTACCCTCTTCCCATCTAGTGCAAGGAACTCCATCTCTAATGTTTGGTAGTTGGTTGAGTATTTCCCAATTGAGTACAGCCATTGTACTCCCAAAACAATGCTCGTGTCTGGCACATCTACCACATAAAAGTCGTCCACCAATGTATAATTCCCAAGCTGTACCTGTAACTGAGGCATCCTCTGTGTGCATTTCATCTTGTGATTTTTAGCCATGACAACGGTAAATCCCTCAAAGTCCTCAGTGGGAAATCTTTTTCTCTCTACCCAAGAGGCATCTATAAAGTTGTGGGTGGCCCCACCATCAATCAAAGCAATGGCACGCTGTCCCTGGATACTTCCCCTGATCCTGATAGTATGGAAGGTGGGGACTCCTATGAGGGTAGCAATAGTGGCTCTTTGTGGCAATTGTTCCAATTTTGTATTGTGTAGTTCTCCATCTGGTTTCTGCTTCGACTCATCTTCCTCACTGCTATCTGGAAGTACCTCGATGAGGTGTACTTTCCCTTTACCCATACATCTGTGGCCTGATACCCAAGGTTCTTTGCAAGCAAAACGTAAGTTCTTCCTTCTTAGATCTCGTCGTGTGTCCTCGTTCAACCATTCCCTATGTGGGATTATCCTTTCTTTTTTTCTGGAAGATGGGTAGGTTTTTCCTTATTTTTCGGGAGATTGGTAGTTTTTTGCGGCTGCTTGTTCTTTGGTACAGAATTTTGAAGGTCCAGAGTCCTACTGATAGCATCTTGCAAAGTAATTGGCCTGTAAGCCTCCACCCATCCGTGGAGTGGCTGAGATAGTGCCTTCGTAAATAGCATAATCAACCGACTCTCGGATATGTTAGATACCATAACTGAAACTCTTTGGAATTTGGATATGAATGTCTCAGCAAGAGTGTATACCTGTTGGGTCTGTGTCTGAGTTGGTATCTTCTAGTTGGATATCCTCAAAATCCCCCATGTACCTACTCTTCCTTCTCCTATAGGTTACAAAAGTGTCCTCTTTTGTATTCATCTACTTCTCATATTCAAACCCACAGCTAGCAAGGAACATGCTTCGATGCTCTCTATGATAGTGTTGACTCACACACTCAATCTCATACAAATTTGCAAAATAACTGTGCATGCAAACTCGCCATGCAAAAATGCCCTAAAATATAGCTGAATTAGGGTTAGGGTTTTGCAGAGAGAAATTAACACTTACCACTGATATTTCGGCTGGTAATGACTCCAGAGATAGCTGCGTGCATAAGGATCTGGATGGGTGGTCTAATAATGCTCTTTTCCTTCGGTGTTACTGCCCCGCAGCATCGTAAACACCCTTCAGACTGAAGGTGATGTTTTTGTAGGAGGAGAGGTTCGTTCGGGTTGAAACTTTCTGAGCTTGTCCATCTGCTGATGCCAGAGAGATGGACTGGCACATGAGGAGGTTTGGTTGCCTTTAAGTGCCCTAGTGAATTGATTGGCAGTTCTGCTGCTCATGCCCCCAACTGATTTGTTTGGTTGATAGCTGCTCCAGGTGAGCAAATTGATGGCTGACAATCACTGCATACCGTAGGATAAGCCTGCTGAGAAAGAGGAAATTGACATGTGGAGGAAAGACTGGGTTTTGTGGTCCCAACGAATCCTTCTGTGTTTTCCCTGCTACTTCCGGCTACAAAACGTGGATCTGCTAATAACCCTTCAGAATGTGCTGGATCTCCGAATACTGTAGTATATGATGGATGCAATGGATAAACCTAGATGATCTATCCCAATAAGAGACTAGGGCAGATATCTCATTGCCGAACCCTCGCTAGCTGAAGACACCGTCTCCAACCCCAACTGTCGCGGCTGCACGCTATGCTTCTGCTTGAAACTCCAAAATCAATCAACAATAACAATGGATACCTCCTTTAGTCCCATAACCCTTCTTAAATAGATCTTCATATGCTTTTAGGGTTTGCATGTCACTTTTAGGGTTTATGCTTCACTTTTGCATACATGCAATTCTAATTTGATGTTGACTTTAATACTGAAACTCCAAAATCAATCAACAATAACAATGGATACCTCCTTTAGTCCCATAACCCTTCTTAAATAGATCTTCATATGCTTTTAGGGTTTGCATGTCACTTTTAGGGTTTATGCTTCACTCTTGCATACATGCAATTCTAATTTGATGTTGACTTTAATACTGAATAAAAAAAGGCCTGCATGCTCCGCATGCTTTAGGATATGAACTCTGATGGCCTTCTTTCTACACTGATGACTTAATTATACTAAATTGATGTACCTTTCTGCTCCTAGTGCTATCAGTTCTCAGTTATTCCCTTTTCTTTGAGACCCTCTTGAACTTATGGGAATAAGATAGGTTTACGGGTGTTCTCAGGGTGGTTTAGTTGGAAGGGGACATTACAATTCAAGTATGTTGGCAGTAACCTTGGGGATAGTTTTTGCGCCGAGAGGCGTTCTACATAATGTTACATAAATGTCGGCCACAAAAAATAAATTTTTTAATTATCCTCCAAAATAAATGTCGGCCACAAAAACAACCTAATATAGGGGAGATGGTGTTATGTTTCTACCTAACAAAACAATAAAAAATAAAAAATTAAATTATTGGCCAAAAAAATGTCGGTTAGAAAAACAACACAATATGGGGGAGATGTTGTAACGTTCCTACTTAACAAAATAATAAAAAAATGAATTATCTGCAAAAGAATGTTGGTCGTGCACATGGTTTTAAAGCCATGTGCAAGGCCTCCTAAACAACCCATGGTTTTATTGTACATGGTTTATGAGGGCCTTGGAAATGGTTTTAAGACCATGTGCAAGGCTTCCTAAAAAACCCATGGTTTTAGGAGGGCCTTGCAGATGGTTTTAAAACCATGTATGGGGGGGATGTTGCAATGTTCTTTCCTAACAAAATAAAAAATAATAAAAATATTATATGTCGACCTTAAATAAAAAGATGTGTCTTTTGGTCCGAATCACACTAAAGCTAATAGTTGAGTGCAATACTTAAGAAGAGGTTTGCACCTCCAAAGATTTGATCCCTCTCGGCGCTTGATAGAGCCTAGGATTTGGATCTATGCTGGTATAGATGACATTGAAGAGGACTATTGGTTGGAACTTATCTATTGAGGTGGATCCTTTTCCTTGGGGATGAAGACTAGAAAGGTTGCCTTGAGGACTTGAGGGACACCTCTAGCCTTTTTGGAATCTTGAGCCACATCCCTCACTTCTCTACCAATGATAGGCGAACATGCTTGGAAGAAGTCCATGTGAAGCCAACTAGGCCAAGAGATTTCCTCGGAACCACATCTTTGATGCAATTTTCCACTTCCTCAAAGGAGATTTCTGCCACAAGAAACTCTTTTTTTGTTTTCGTGAAAAGCTTGGGGATATTTTGAGTAATTTTCTCGATGGTAACCTCTATTAATGTTTGGATTTGTTAGGAGGTTGCTAAAGTAGGATTTAAGTTCATGCTCTATATCATTGTAAGCTTCAACCTTGTCTCCATGACCATTCATTAGAGGGAGACTTTTGTTATAATTTTTGTGTTGCATAGTGGACCTATGGAAGAAATGGGTATTTTTGGAATCTTGAACTACATCCCACACATCTCTACCAATGATAGGCTGACACCCTTGGAACAAGTCTGAGTTAAGCCAACTAGGCCAAGAGATTTCCTCGAAGCCACATCTTTGATGCGTTTTTCCACTTAAAGGAGATTTCTACCACTAGAAAGTCGTTTTGAGCTTTCGTGAAAAGCTTGGGGATATTTTGAGTAATTTTCTCAATGGTAACCTCTATTAATGTTTGGTTGCTAATGTAGGTTTGGAGTTCATGCTCTATATTTCTGTGAGCTTCAACCTTGCCCCATGACTATTCTTTAGAGGTAGACTTTTGTTATAAGTGGTTGGTAATTTTGTCCCCTCTCTTGAACCATCGGACTAGATTTCAGTGGCCAAAGGATTTCTTCTTGTTGCTTTGTTTGAGTAGTGCTCTGTTGGATGTGTAGGTGGTGCTCTTAGTTCACAGAGCTTTGATCATGCCTTTGGTCATACTTTCCTATTGTAAGCTGGACATTTGAAGCTTAAGTCATGCTTGTCTTGGGAGATGTTGCCAAAGGCCTCTTTGTTCATTTTTTTTCAAAGTTATTTTCATCTTTTTGAGTTTCTATTGGAATACATCTTGGTGCATGTTGACATTTCTTATTTCTACATATTTCCACCAATTTGTTATGTGGTTTTGAATAACTGGATGATTCAATGAGAACTTTTTAAAGTGAAAGTGAGTAGCTTTGGGAGGCTCCCAATATTCCCATTGCAATGAGATGGGCTAGTAGCCTAGTGGTATGATTCAACAATGGGAAGAACCATGGCTTCCATGCTACTACCACTATCTATGAGGCTCTTTGAAACTAGGAATCTATCTATATGGGAAACACCCTAATAAGGACCTCCATGTTTGTTGTTCCAGGTATGACAACCCTTGATGGTATCAATGTTCAGCATTCTTAGATCGTCAATGATACATTTAAATTTGATGTGGTATTCATCCAACCAACAAGTGGCTCCTTTTTCTTCCCGAGGGAGATAACCAGGTTGAAGTGATCCCCCACAGTGCAATGTTTGGAGTGTAGGGAGTGGCCAATAGAAAGAACTGCATCCAAGAAGTCCCCATCTTGTCATGGGTTCAAAAGACCATAGACAATGGAAATTATGTGTCTCTCCTTACCCAAAGGTGCTTGTGATGATACTATTGGAGAATATTGGCTCTTCCTTGATAGTCTTCGAGGGATTATACAGAGTGGTGATACCTCCAGACATCCCTTCTAAGCTGATAGCATCAACGTTACAACTTCTCCAAAAAATGCTTTTTGATTTTTCTATTTTTTGTGTTCTATATTTAGTTTCTTGCAGCAGAAGGATACTCAGTTTTTCTATAGAAATCTTGTTTTTGAGAATTATTTGCTTCACTTTCCTGTTTAGACAGCTTTGATCCAGAAGATTATTATCATTTCAAACTTCATTTGGTTTGATAAAATATTCTGATATATCTTTGTATTTTCTAGAGTCGATGTGAGCTCCCACTTCTTGGGTTTTTAATGCTTCAGTGTGTGTCCTCGGCATTTATTTTTCTCCTCTATTTGATGTTTGATGGCAAACAGTTGAATGCCCAGATTGTTTTTTGGCCTATGTTTTCCCTTTGACAATCCTCACAAAAGTTCACTAAGCTCTTCTTTGGAGCATGATTCTACAAATTCTGGGTCGTAGAATCCTTTGAGCTCTAGAAGGTTTACCTCTATCATTGTCTCATCTATATCAGGCTCCTCTATTTCTTTGGCTGATTCCCCTAAAAGGTCTGGTTCTTCCATCGGACTTTTGTTGTCTATACTTGGTTTCTCCATTTCTACGTTTTGAGTTTCTACTATTTTCCCCTTTGCCTTTCCTGCTTTTTATGTCCGCCATTACTTCTTGGGCCATGCCTTTGTTTTTGGTATATTATGTTGTTTCGGTGAGTGTTATGTAGGCTTTGGAACTTTTGTCCCTTCTGTAGGTTTTGCCTCTTCTACCAAATCACTGAAGCTATTATTGTTTTGCATTTCTGTCTTCATGTTATTCTGTGTAGGTTGCTTTGGGTTTCTGCATTTGGTTTAAACTTTCTGGAAACCTTGTCTGTTGCATCCGTAGGTTTGTCAGGGGTTTGAGTTATATTCAAGGGTAGGCACAGAAAAGGTAGTTGTGTACATGGCATTTCCAATAGTGAAAGGTTATATGTTCATAGTCTAGGGTCTGGAGCCATTCTTCATCTTGGAGTTTATTTTTATTAATTCCCAAAGGGTTCTTGATATATTTAAATTTTATATAGACTTTGATTTTGGCAAAAAAAGTGTGTTTTTTGGACTTGGTAAAGTCTGATATTTTAATGAAGTCACCCAGGGTGTTTTTTATGCCTTCCAATGTTTCCTCGTCCCAAAATTGCTGGTGGAGAGAGTACATTCGGTTCTAGACCGGGCTGTAGAAGTTCTTTTTGTCAGGACTGAATATTTCAGTCTAATATGCAGATAGAGGCCAGCAGAGTTGAAGAAGTATGATCCATTTTCAGAAACATGTTTCCTATCCTTTGTTCTGATGAACACCGTTGTAAAGAATCCTTTGGATCCAAGCTTGAGCTCCGCTGTTCCTTTGAGTTTCTAGTGATTGTTCACCCACCAAGTTAAGGCCTTTCCAAATGGCTAGACCTTGAGGAACATCAAGATGATTGCATGATCCTTCATGTGGTGGATGATGCTGCCTATTTGCTGGAGGTGACCTTGTAACAAGGGTTTTCCTTTTCTAGGCCAGGCCTCCTCCTTTTCTCTTGTTTTCCCCCATTATGTGTGCTTTCTCCTTGTTTGGGCCGTTGCTTCCCAGGTCAACATCCTTGAATGAGGTTGAGGAGGAGGGCTGTCCTTCCTCCATGAAAGCAATTGCTTCCAAGATATTGATCCAAGAACCAGTAACAAGAAAGCCCTAGCAAACCCTAGTGGAGCTTATTCACAAAGCCTCTCCCTTTCTCCTTTCAGGACATTGAGAGCTCTTATTTTGTATCTTAATTTCATGTCAACCAGTTAATCGGTTTTAAGGTTATAGTTAATCTATAATCACAATAAAATCATTCATAATTCATATCATTGTTATTGACTTCTGTTTTGTTGTTTAGGCATTGTGAGAGCTTTTGTTTTGTTTCTTAATTTTGTATTTGGTCAATCATTTGCTTTGAGGTTATTACTAAAATTAAAAAATGAAAGATTTTGCAGCTCATGTGAATCTTATTTTGAATGATTATTATGTCAGGTATGAACTTGTGTTGGTGTTTATTTTTTCTAGTTGTATGTTACATACTATATGAAATTGATTATATTAATTTCATACATCATATCAAGTGAAATTTTGAAATGTATGTTACATACTATATGAAATTGATTATATTAATTTCATACATCATATCAAGTGAAATTTTGAAATGATATTAGCATATTTCCAGTAATTGCTGTAGTTGACATGTCAGAATTTTAGTTTCCCATGGCATTGGTACCTCATATTGATTTTCTGTGCTAATTTCTCAAACATCTTTCCTGTTTATAATGCAGAATCAGGAGAACAATGATGTCCTGGCTTATTGGTTGTCAAATACATCTACCTTATTATTCTTCTTGCAGCGTACACTGAAAGCAACAGGTGCAGCTGGAATAACTCCCCAACGTCGAAGATCATCTTCAACTTTATTTGGAAGGATGGCACAAGTAAGGAGGAATCCTTTTTGTTTTGTAACATGCAAATCAAGTTTGGGATAGACATCAACATTCCTCATTCCTATAGTAAACTGTCTCAAAGAAAACTGTTGTCATACATGATTTCGGAGTTGGTATAATATATTTACTGATTTTTCATAAGTTTAACTTAGTGTTACAGTCCCAAAGGTGAGTTTACATGGCAACAGGATCCCAGGGTGTGTCAGCTAGGGAAGCTGAAATTATCTAGTTGAATTCTTTGTCCTTTTACTTATATTGAATAATCTCTTGCAGGGTTTTCGATCATCGCCATCTGCCATGGGCCTTCCGTTTGGTACTGGTGGGATGGTTGCTGGGTTGGATTCTGTACGCCAAGTGGAAGCAAAGTATCCAGCTTTGTTATTCAAGCAGCAACTTACAGCTTATGTGGAAAAAATATATGGGATTATCCGTGATAATCTTAAGAAGGAAATATCTGTGTTGCTTGGCCTGTGTATCCAGGTATAAAGAAATTCACTATTATAGAAAATTGTGTAGTTATCAAAGTAAAATCAGATGAATTTAGTTTTAAAAGATGGAAGAGCTGTTATACAGTGACTAGATAAAATTATACTTAACTGATGAAACTAAATCTGACGCTGGGTGGATAAGTTGATTAGTCAAACTAGTTTACCACAAAACTTGCTGTTGCAGAGTTGACTAACTGCCATTGTCTGAATGCATGGTAAATAGTTTAGATTCTTCTCATAAGTATTTCACTTCATTTATTTCAGTATAACTAGCTTTGACTTATTTATTCCCGATTTCTTCTTGTACTGCCACAAATAGGGAGTTTTAGTTTATTCAAGTATTGCTAAATAACGACTTTAAATCAGAGTCAACTTTCTTCCTAATCTTAAAGATGGCTTAGAAACCCTATGTATTGTTTCTTTCACATCTGAATTGAAAATTTACTTTCCATTTTATCTTCTTAAATCACTCATAGATCACTCTTCCTTATTTATTCAGGCCCCTAGAACACCAAGAGCAAGTGTAGTCAAGGTATCACGATCCCAGGCAAATGCAAGCACACAGCAAGCATCTGGCAGTCACTGGCAAAGCATTGTCAAGAGCCTAACCAATCTTCTCCAAACTATGCGTGGAAATTATGTAAGTTGGTCTTTCTTCATTTTTGTTGAAAACATTGAATTGGTTGTAACAATCTTTGGTTATTTTTGAGTTTCCTGCTTAGCATTTGTTTTATTGCAGGTCCCTCCTATTCTGGCTAGCAAGGTTTTTACCCAGATATTTGCATACATCAATGTACAGCTTTTCAACAGGTTAGTGTCTATGGATGCAAATTGCAAACATATTTTCTGTGCTCTAACTTCCTTTTATGCATTCCTGAGTTTGTTCATTAGTCAGCAGATATGGCACCAATAGAAAGCACGGAAGCCCATAAATTCATCATAAATACAAAAAAATGGCCCTCTGGCATCAGAATCCTAGTGTCCAAATGCCAAACACAAGCTTGTAACATAAGTGCCTAGGGGCAGTGCTTATTTATATTTAACGGTTATTTATGTCAAACATTTAGATTGATTTATTATGTTCTTTGCAGCCTCCTTTTACGCCGTGAATGTTGTTCATTTAGCAATGGAGAATATGTAAAAGCAGGGTTGGCTGAACTAGAACTTTGGTGTTGTGAGGCAAAAGAGGAGGTTTGTCAACTATGTTGCCATGGATGTTTTTGTTGTTTATCCTGCTATTTCTTGCTAAATATTGAAGTTGTATATTGGAAATGGTGCAGTATGCAGGCTCATCCTGGGATGCACTCAAGCATATCAGACAGTCGGTGGGATTCTTGGTAAGCAAACAAAGAGTGTTATTGTCACACTTTTTCCTCAGAACATATTTGTTTGTGAGAACAGACAAAATTAAGATATTGATGAAATTCTTTCTCAATTCCACATGTATCAAATAATTTTCCTACTAAAGGTCTAGGCATCTGTAGAAATTGTTTTTCCATATAACTAAAGGAATCTTAGGCATCTGCGGAAATTGCGCTATTATAAAATGATCTGTCCTTCCTAATGAAAAGTAAATGCTTAAAAGTTTTGTGAATTATTGGCACAAACGTTTTTATTTGTCAGATCAAACTCACTGTTTTGCCCCACAGGTCATACATCAGAAGCCAAAGAAGTCTCTGGATGAAATTGCCCATGATCTCTGTCCGGTCAGTGAATATTTATGTTTTTCTCTGCTGCTTAATAATCTACCGGGATTATTATTTCCTACCTTGTTCAACTATTCTGATTGTTTTTCAGGTTTTAAGCATACAACAACTATATAGAATCAGTACCATGTACTGGGATGATAAATATGGCACACACAGTGTGTCTCCACATGTAAGTCATGTACAGATAGATTTACTGCTGATATGTCAAAAATTCTTGTCACTATTACAAGTCTTATTTCCTTCGGAATTAGTTTGTTTGTTTTAATTGTCCCTAACATTTACTTTTGTAGGTTATTGCAAACATGAAAGTATTGATGGCAGAAGATTCAAATGATGCTCATGGAAATTCATTCTTGTTGGATGATGACTTGAGGTAGATATACTCTCTTTGGTTTCCAGCTCTTTTTTTCTCTAAGAATTTTTTAGTATTACAGTGACACTATAATAGGACCTCCAATCATCTAATGCAAATGTTGTCAAATATTAATTTGTTGGCAGAATACCATTTTCCGTGGATGACATCTCAAAGTCTATGCAAGAAACGGATTTGTCAGATATCAATCCTCCATCTCAGCTTCTTGAGAATTCAGCTTTTCATTTTTTGTTGCCATGTACTGTGTAATACAGAAGACTTCATTTTCTTTTATTTTCATCTCTCAATCAACGGCGTTATCGGTTCATGAGCAGCTATTCACTTGCAACATACAATTGTATTTTTACCCAGTTCTTGTTCCAGAGCAGTTGAGTATACATCTGAGGAGAATAGTTGCTCCCCACCCAATTTATTTTGTAATTTTATTATTGTAGAAAATTCCGTTATTCGGTGATTATTTGGCTTTGGATTGTAGCTTCTCCCTTGAAGGCATTATTTATTGTGTAGTCCCCAAGGGCAAATTGCCAGGAAAGTGTAATTACAGAAGATAATTCTTCTGAGGTCATGATTGCTTATCTGTGAAGGTTTCTACTCATTTGATAAGCTTAGGGTTGCTTCTATTGAGATGCAGCTTAATTTGTGCTACATTGTGAATGATGTAGTGGTTACGAGGAAAAATCCTTTGTTGTGGTGTGCTGCCATCCAAGGATTAGGCATGTAGTTGGATTCAATCTTAGCATTCTTTTTTGCCGCAGATATGTATACTTTTCATGTAAAACTGCTGGGAGGCACCATTGAACTCCCCAGAATGTAATATGTTTCTATAGTATTACAGATGCAAGAAGCTCCGATGTTTTTCATTGTAGAAGAAAATTAATGGGTTTGTATTCGGACCACCATGACTCTGCCAAAGAGTCCAGATTTATGGAAGTAAACAGTATGTAAGATGCTCTTGTGGAGTTGCATGCTACACCATATGGCTATAACATCCGCTTTATGGATTTGCAAATTCTATCATTTCGAGCTTTCCATAAACAAAACTAGGTCTTTGCTACAATGCTGTTTTTAAATGTGGACATTACTTATTTTTCAGCCTGCCATCGTGATCAGTGGGTGAGTTGATTGCTGGTGGCCATATCTTTTAGTTCATGAATTGACTTACACTATCCATTCTACTTTCTACTTTTTCAAAATCCTATCTCCAGCAAGGTGCCTTTCCTCAACTTCACTCGTTTGCGTTTGACAAAATGGAATTTTTGGTGTTTGCTTCATTCCTAAAACTTGTTTAACTATGGTTATTTCTATACTACTCTGAAGACATGCTAGATGAACTGCAACCCATTTCTCCGGCGGCAATTAAAATTTGGCAACAAAAGTTGCTGTAATTTAATCTGGTTAAAGAACTTTTGATCCCAGTTGTTTCTTGCAGAAGTCTTGATGCCACTGTTGCTTCAGTATTGAACAAGTGGATCATCCGGATTTCATCAAAATTATAGCAATTTAAAATTGGAATCTTAGGATGAAAAATCTTGCATTCTATTTGTACTTCATTTTGGGCCTGTAACTAAAATGTCCAATATTTTAGTAAAATTGCTATTGATAAATACCGTATATCCACTATTCTATCATTTAAAAGTATACAGAAGACAAGCATGAATCTGGTTAGAATCTTAAATTCCTTAACCATCAATTTTCATTTGCTGGTTACTCGAGTTCTCAATAGAATTGAATCGAATGAGTCTGGCAGATGGTCACATCATAGCCAATTTGCAGATGACATTGTAAGGAAATTGATAACTAAATACTCTATATATGAGTATGTAGATTTTTACAGTTAACCATAATTTGGGTAAATTGGGGTAAGTTTCTGGACATGAACTGTGCTGGAGTTTAGAAACTGTACTAGGTATGTTTCTAAAGAATTAACCTCCTGGTGTAACTCCTATTCCTCTAAAGATCTAGTGTTGTTTGGTAGACTATTTGGATATGAACTGTGCTGGAATTTAGAAACTGTACTAGGGAGGTTTCTAAAGAATTAACCTCCTGGTATATCTCCTATTCTTTCAAAGATCTACAGTGTTGTTTGGTAAACTATTCGGATATGAACTATGCTGGAATTTAGAAACTGTGTTAAGGACATTTCTAAATTCCCAACACAGTTCATATCCAAAAAAAATTACCACAATTACTTTGCAGTTTTTGAATGAAGGAACAGGAGTTACACCATGAGGATTCTGCAGATTTAATCTCAATTTACAGAAGGAAAAAAGTCTCAGAAATTTTATTGATCGCCTGTTTGTGGAAGTGCACAAAATTGAGAATCGAAAACTTTTTCGAAGCATTTTGGAAGAATCAGATCAAATGCTTCCTTCGAAATTCTTATTTGAAGCTGGGCACTTAACCTATTATAAATAATGAATTGGAGGTATAAATGCAAGCAATTTTGTTAGCAAGCATGCAGACAATTGTTGCCGGGATGGAAGGAGAAACTTTAAGAGCGTGGAGCAGGCTTCATGGAGGTTCATAGTATTTTTTTGAAAATTGTTTTGACGAGGGGCAAGTTGTTTGTTCATTAAGTTGAAAGGCGTTTTCTGCCGTCCATAAAGAGTAATCTCTTCCGTGCTCAACTTTCAATTGACCTGTGTTATTAAAAAAATAAAAAATAAAAACTTAAAAATAAATACAATGTTGGTTTTAATTAAAACTTCTAAACAAAATAGGAACAAACACACACACACCCACCCACATGCACAAATAGTTTTAATTAAAATAATTATGAATGGTAAATATCTATTGTTTAACTCTTTAAGACATGTCTAAGATCTACCGAAGATTATTTACCATCCGTTGTTGAAAAGTACTTATGAAATGCAAAATGATAGCATAGATCCATCTTAACTCCAGATCTATCATGCCTTGAGAGAGATCAAACCCTTCAAGGTTTGCACTTCGCACTTTAAAAATGGATTGCACCTTAAGTGATTTTATCCTTATCACCCCCAATGTTATCAAAACCGGACCGGTGATCGAACTGGTAGATCCCAAACTGTGAACTGGACCAGAAATCGGGTCGAAACAAAAACAAAAAAAAACGGGAAAAAAAACTAGTTGATTAAAAAATACATAAATATTCATATTTTGTCAAAAAACATATATTCATGTGCATACATTTGAATCCAAGCCATTAATACACAAATATGCAGAATTTCTCATATATATATATATATATATATATATATATAACAAGTAACCAAAATAGCACCGAGTGCAATACATCTCTGAAGTCCTAAGCCAAAATACATCAACAAAGAGGCTCTAAATTTTCGTAAAGAGGAGAGCAATACAAAAATCATATTGAACAACCCAATTAAGTGTGTCAAAATGAGTTTGTAAGATCTTACTACTGCAGATATAAGAGTTAGACTTGCATTTGATCTCAGAATAAGAGTGAGACAAGAAATATAAACTCCATGATATAATACTTATGTTTTATATTCAGATTTTGCCAAGATAAAGTCAGTTTTGCCACAATACTTATATCAAATTCAATGTACTTAGAATGTCAAGAATGAAGCCACAAAGGGTTTGTTGCGCTGAGAGGCACTCTACACCTCAGTATGGGGGAGATCTTGTAACGTTTCTCTTGTAAATGTCGGCCATAAAAAATAAAAAATTTAATTATCCTCCACAATAAATGTCGGCCACAAAAACAACCTAATATGGGGGAGATGTTGTAATGTTCCTACCTAACAATACAATAAAAAATTAAAAAATTAATTATTGGCAAAAAAAGATGGGGAGATGTTGTAATGTTCCTACTTAACAAAATAATAAAAAATAAAAAATTGAAATATCCGCAAAAATAAATGTTGGTAGTGCACATGGTTGTAAGGTTTTACAACCATGTGCAAGGCCTCCTAAACAACCCATGGTTTAGGAGGGCCTTGCAAATGGTTTTAAAACCATGTGCAAGGCTTCCTAAACAATCCATGGTTTTATTATACATGGTTTAGGAAGTCGTTGCAAATGGTTTTAAGACCATGTGCAAGGCCTCCTAAACAACCTATGGTTTTAGGAGGGACTTGCACATGGTTTTAAAACCATGTATGGGGGAAATGATGTAATGTTCTTTCCTAACAAAATAAAAAATAGTATATGTCGGTCGTATATAGTATTAAATATCATATGTCGACCTTAAATAAAAAGACGTGTCTTTGATGTGTCTTTTGGTTTGAATCACACCAAAGTAGATAGTCGAGTGCAATACTTAAGAAGAGGTTTGCACCTCCAAAGATTTGATCCCTCTCGGCGTTTGATAGAGCCTAGGATTTGGCTTAGGAATTCAAGATAGAGTCATAAAAAGTGTGTTATGAAGGTCAAAGACAAATCTCTTTGGTCCTTGGAGATGATATTACCATCGTTCAATTGCTTGACATGACCAATGAGATGTTGGTAGGAATATTCTTTAGCAAATGTCTATGACCAAATGTTAAAGGTGTGGTTGGAAAGTTTTTAAAAGTAATTGTTGGGTTATTCTCTAACTAGCCACATTTTGGTGTGTGGTTAGTTAGCTTTCCATTTGAGGGAGGAAGATGTGGCCAATGTCTTTAAAGCATGGTGGTATTTGGGCTTTGCGTCCTTAATGTTGAAAAAGTGGCACCCAAGTTCAACCCTCAAGTCAAAGGATCACCAAGCACCTGATTTGGGTAAAAAAACTTGGGTTGGCCCTAGAACTCTTTCTTGGATGTGGATGATGATTATTTAACTAGTACCTCAAGGACCATGTTGAGTGTGTTGGAAGAGTTATCATCTCATTCCAATGCACATGTTGTCATCTCTATGGACATTTGGTCATTAAATGTGGTTTGAATTTCAAGGGTAAAAGTGGTGAAGGAAGCCTTTGAACCATGATAAGGGACATGGTTGCTTAGGGGAGGTTTTCATTGGAAATGGGGATATAGTTAGTGGTCCCTAAGAGATGCAACTCCACTAAAAACATGTTAGAGAATGGGTCATATCTAAGGAACAGTTTAGAGAAGGGCTCTCTTCTCAAAATCTATGAAGTCTCTTTTTTAAATTTCTAGTGATGAACAAGAAGTTTGTTTTGTCTTGTTAGTTTAGACATGACAAGTATAATGCAATCTACAAAGATAGTCTACCTTGTTTGATTTATGAGAATCATTAAAAATTGCTTAGGTACACAACTCTTTTTGTAATTGAATGTATTTGAAACCCAAAAAAAAAGGTTATTATGATTAAATGAAAAAATAAAATTAACAAGAACAATGTTGTTCATAGCTAAAACAAATTGATCACAAAAAACTAAGAGCCGTCTCCTCCACCCTAATGATTTGTATGGAGCTCTTCTTGTTGTGTGTGGAGCTCTTACATAGAAAATGTGTATCATTATTGTTTTGTTTAGCTTATTTTTTATAATAAACTTGAGATAACAAAAATATATTTTTTTGAGAAGAAAAAACTATATTTCATGAAAAAAATCAAAATATACATAAGTCATATCCTGCATTCCTACTCTAGTTTTGATACTATATATATGGGACAGACTCTTCACCATCTCCATAAAGAAGACAATTCCTTATGGAGAGTGAACTTTTCTAGATAAACCATACATAATTAGTTTACAGGTTTTTACAACTAGAAGCTAAACTAAAAAAGAGGAAAAAACAGTAAAAACATTAAATACAACAAAATATCTCCAAATACCCATCCTTCTTTAAAGGATTGAGCTAGTATATTTATGCAATCACACTTGTATTTCATGAGACTCCACCTCCCCT
The DNA here is from genome assembly GCA_001517045.1 of Pseudotsuga menziesii. Classification (NCBI taxonomy): domain Eukaryota; kingdom Viridiplantae; phylum Streptophyta; class Pinopsida; order Pinales; family Pinaceae; genus Pseudotsuga; species Pseudotsuga menziesii. Next base: position 264,016 of record LPNX011104183.1, read on the forward strand.
CGGAATTCCTTGCTAATTAGTAAACCTTCTTCCTTAGATAGTGCATTTTCATCGATATTACACGCGGTAAATGTGGTTGATGTATACTACTTGATAGGTCTTCTAAAGTTCTCTAATCCTTCACTACGAAGGTGCCAACATGAGAACCAAAAAGTTTTCTTTCTCATCAAATCAATCCATAATCATTTTAGAATCCACAACTACCTGTAAATTCCTTTGACACGAGCAAACTTGAGAAGCACCCAGAGTGCAATATGCTCAACTCTATTATTGGTGTGAATTCGAGCTCCCAAGTTTATGTGAAAGGAGTAGTCAAGCTTATGCAAACATAATAAAATTATATTGAAGAAATATCAACAATATTTATTTTGACAAGCAATAATTACTTTATTACCAATGTAATTGTTCATATGTTCAATTGGTAAATGTTCAACCAACATTGAATTGGTCAACTATTATATCTAAACATCACTTTTTCCATCATCAAATTTAAAAACTTGATTGTTTCATTATTAAGGGATTCAAAATTTTATTGTTCAAATTTCATTTATTTGATGTTTGTTGATTGTTCAACCAAAAAGATTCTATTAGTCAACATTTGTTTTTTCAATTAATTAAAATTTCACTGTACAACTTTTGATATGTTAACTATTCAACATCCAACATTTAATATTCAATTATCTGATGCTCTACATCCATCATTCAATTACTTAATATTCATATTTTTAAATGGTCTAAGTATTATTATTCAATTATGTCTTGTATCATTTATTAATGGTTCAACATTCGATCTTTAATTATTTAAATGTGAATGTTATTATCAAACTTTTGGAGGTATGGTATCAAAATCATAACAATTGGTAATATGCCCAATAAAAATATATATATAATTTGAATGTTGTTAAATGTCATCTATAATAATGTTTAATAACAAAAATCAAATTCAATAAGTTAAATATCATGTTAGTGAAAAAAGAGAAAAATATATTTAGTTTTCAGAAAGATATGAAAAATTTGTGAACACCTTCAAAATACGTAGGCTACAACCTTACAAGACCTTGAATAAGTAGGCCATCCATTTTGGATTACAAAAGTTTTTGAATAATTTCTAGAGATAACTCTTCTTGAATTAATTAATGTCCATTAGTATCTTACCTTTAGAAGCTTAGGTTGTTTAGGTGAAAGCCTACCTCTCTATGCTCTTCAAAGCTCATATTCGCACGCTATAACGCTGATCTATTTTACGCAGCCCTCCTTCTTTCCGATCTTGCCAGCCATACAACACTGGTTGGGCCATTTTAATGCACGTATTCAATTATGTTTCTTATCAAGAAACCCTTAGTTACTATTTTGGGTGGGGGCTACCTTGGTCGAGTTACTCTTCGGGTCCTCGTTTGGAGGAGATCGTACAGACAGGTATGCACCTGAGTTCCATCAATTTCATTTTTTGTAGGCAAATAGCTTTGTCCCATTCAAGATACAAAGTAATTCCAGAGAACAAAGTAGAGAGGGCAAGTATCGAGATAATAATATTCTATTTATATTTAAGCCCTCTGGAAATGATCTTTTTCCAGTAGCACTTAGCATGTCTCAAATTTCAATGGCATTTACGACCAATGTCAAAATATAAAGTAATTCCAGAGAACAAAGTAGAGAGGGCAAGTATCGAGATAATAATATTCTATTTATATTTAAGCTCTCTGGAAATGATCTTTTTCCAGTAGCACTTAGCATGTCTCAAATTTCAATGGCATTTACGACCAATGTCAAAATATAGTTATTTGACAACTTAGAAATAAGAAATCATTTCACAAAGCAATAATCAATGAAAGAAATGAAAGGTTAAAGATCATCTTTACATGATATCTTTGTATTGTTTTAGAACTTATAAATAAGAAATCATCATTGCATAAAGTAATAGTTGAAGAAAGAAATAAAAAGTTAAGAAGCATCCTTAACATGGCATCTTAAAATTAGAAGATGTTAACATTTTAGCATGGCTTTGAATATTCATAAATGAAATAACTTTGTAAAACAACTCACAAAATTTTCAAAGAAAAAATATTAAACAATTATACAATTTGTTTTTTTCTCAAAAAAATAACTAAGCTTTATTTATGTATAAGATTGTTTGGTACAAATCTATCATCAAAGTAGCAAATAGTCAAGCTATATTATTTTATAGTCAAGTTCAAAATAGCCACAAAAGCTGGACAATATAGAAGTCGCATGCTAGAGGAAAAACGTTATCCCTATCCCATTACACAATTCGTTATCAATGAGTAAGACCATCCTTTGAACATGAGAGTTATTCAAAATGAAGATTAATACCTCAAGTTAAAAGGGCACAAAATTATATGTTTTCCATATTTATGATTTTAAATTATCATTACAATTTTTTTTTAAGTTATGAAAGAGCATTGCGATTAATTGGAAAAACCTTGATACATTTTTTTAATCTTGTAAAAGTATTGTATCTTATAATCTTTGAATTCTCAATGTTGCAGTTTTTACATCAAAACTAAAAAAAATTACATAATTTTAATAACTAAAGTATTTGTATAGTTATTTTGTTTTCTTATAATACTACTTTCTATAATTTTTCTATTTCCAATATTACAATTATTTCATTAGGATTGAAAAGATTTTATTATTTTAGAATTGAATTTTTTTGTTTGTTTTTCTTGGAAAAAATAGTAATTTTATTTCTATAAAGAACAAAATTACATTCATAGCAATACATAGTTAGCCTTCGATACCCATGCAGTGTATAGTTTATAAGCTGATAATTTAAACAGTATGTTCTCAAGTCCAAATACTTGTAACATAGTATAGCAAATCTTATACATCAAAATACATGAAAACAAAAACAGTGTATTTGAAATGTAACTCTGTGTCATCGTCTGAGATCATAAAGCATGCACTAGTACTTCATGGAATGAATTTTTTGTGTTATAATTAGTTTCAGTAAATTTCTTTGAAACTGTAATTTTTATATTTTTAATGTTTTGCAAACTTTTATGTCAAGATGGTTTTAAATAGTTAATGTAAAATATATGTTTGCAAGACTTATTTGTATTTAATGTGTAATGATGTTATGTCATTTAGTGCTTATTTTTAACTAAAATCAATCATAGGTGTTATTTACTGAATATTATCATTGTTCTGGGAAAATTTTCAAGAGCAATCTTAGCAAAATCTATATGTAGTTGAGGAAACTGCAATTTTCATGACCTTAGTAATCCAACCTTGTAGTCATAAAATGTAAAATTCTTCTTCTTTTGACTCGATGAACCTATCCAATTTTAGGGTGAGATGTTGATTCATTTGTAAATAGTAAGCCTACACCATGTCATTCTTGCCAACGTAGATCTTCAGTGTGGAATTTGAGGTGTAATGTCTCACAATTTAGAAATGAGTTGAGACCATGCATCATGTTCTCTATTTATATTTGGTTTCAAGACTCGGTTTTTCTGTGAATAGTGCTAAGATCAATGTTCAACAATGAAAACAAGTCTAATTATGTCTCACAACATTGTTTTGTCAATGTATATCTCAATGTGTGAACACATCACTCAATCCCTTAACTTTGCTTATTGAAAACAAAACCAAGTTATAACCAAATGCAATCACTTCCTTCTCGTTATTGTTTTCACCACAACCAAGAGGAATTGAATATGTATTTATATTTACAAAGTCATACAAAGAGGGTTGTAAGTAATTACTCAAACACAAATCCTTAGGGTGATTGATTACATGCTAATTTCAATTAGCTTGAGTGTTCAAGGAAATGTGTGAACACATTAGAGAATGTTTTAGTGTATGCGCTTTGGGATATACAATCTTAAGACATGGCAAAGGACGGATGTAGGTACCCACTATATAGCACTATTATGTATGTTCAATCTTAAGACATGGCTAATAGCATGTGGCAAAACAAAATACAAGCAATTAATTAACACTAGCATTGCACTCAAAGGGAATCCAACTTATAGTTAGTTTGGTTGCATGGTGTGGGGACTGAATTAAGGAAATACAAGGTTGTGCATATGATTTACACAACACCAATAAATTAAATAAATGTAGTGAACAAAGTAAATAGGCAATAGTGTTGTAGGTGTAACGTACCCTACCCCAAACACATCATTAGGGTTTGAATAGTTCCAGGATTCTAACAAGGAGGAATCATTATAAGTTTAAGCACAAAGGAATATTATTCTTCTAAGGTTTAGGCTAACATGTTAATAATCCAAACTAATTAAAATAATCAACCCCCTCCAAGGAAGACTACCCTTCCAATGCAACAATCCCCCATGCTACATGCAATGCAATGTAATGACATGTGAATATATTCAGACCATAACTCTTTACATGTTTAGTAAATGGCATCACACCTATGGGATTCCACCCAAGCCATTTAACCAATTAATGAATTAGGTCTATACTCGTTCAAAAACACTCAAATGACAATAGTATACAAATCAACATTCCAGCATTCCAACGATTCATTAATTCAACACATAAATATACCAAATTTAGAATACTAAATCTGAATCATCAAATCTCCATCATATATAACTTGGAAAAACCATATACGACCATATGGCTGTCCAAATATTAGAACCTCTAATGATTGTTAATACATGAGCAATCTAGCTTCTAGTACCATAACTAATAAGCATAATTATAGTTCATTATAACATATTTATAACAGTAATGTAAATCACAATCTATCACATTAATAACATCCATTAATCCCATGGAAGATTTGATTTGAAACAACCATACACGACCATATGGACCGTCTAAAAATTAGATCCCAACAACTACCATAAATCGTACAATCTAGCATCTAACAGCTAGATTATCATATTCACATACCTACTCCGTGAGCTGCCAATTTAACAACAACAAAATTAGCCATTAAACATAAACATATAAATAATTATGCAGCATAATATAACCAATATATAACAGCCTCCGTGGGCACAAGAGAATCAATAACATGGTCAATAATAGGTCAATAATAACTTATACATGGTGCAACTAGCGTCAATAGGTCAACATTCCTCCTAACCTTAGATACTATCAATCCAATACTACTTGAGCATGTCACCCTCGAGCTAAGGTCATGGATCCACATGTTAAGGAACTCTCTCTTTCCAATTCGATCTCTAACAATAATACTTAGGCCAACAACTTGAGAGTCACAACTGAGATTTCTTCCACGGGATTTTCCTCGTTTCCACCTGCTTACTCCTCCACCCCACTACCAAGTGAAATGGTAATCCCTTCTATGTCTCTTAGTACATCGTCATTCACCATCAGGATTTATGTGTAGGTCAAGAACAGAGACAAGTAGTGGACATGGAGGAATTATATTGCACCCAAGATTACCTCAAATATCACTTTTGAGCAATCACAACTCGATCCCTCGCCACCTACTTATTCATGTGCCCCACTACCAGGTGCAATGGTAATCCCTTCACCTCCTAGGTCCCTTAGTACATTGTAATTCACCATTAAGAATTATATGTAGGTCCAATACAAAGACAAGTGGTGGACACAGAGGAACTATACCAAAGTTGCTCAGGCTTACTTTGAACACGACATAATATCCATGTGCTCCAAGCACACAATTCACACACATAGCAAATCATACATGGTTTCCCAAGCTCACAAGCTAACCCAGCTCTCAACAAGGATGGAATGAACAAGTCGCCTCCCCTAAATGAATGAAGGAATGGATAATCAAGAATTATCCCTCAATGAAAAGCAATTTGAATTCCTTTCAAAGAAAATTTGAATTCACTGGCATGGCTAACTTAAGTTCACTGGTAAGCAATTTGAATTCACTAAGGGATTTACCAAAACATTGGATGATCATTCGAGTTCTCATAAGATAAACTCAAATCCACTAATACTAACTCGAATCTACTAGAAAAACACTTCTAGTTACTAGGGATAACTTGAATTTACTAAGGCTGACTCAAACCTCCCCAAAATCGCTCCCATGCATTGGAGACAACTCGAATTTCACCTATTGACTCAAATTTCCTTAAAATTAATCACATGAACTTTGAATTGATCCAAATTTAATCTAATTGATTGAGGATAACTTGAATTAGACTCAAAACCCCTTTAACTAATTGAAGACATCTCGAATTCCCCCAAATCACTCTAAATGATTGAAGGTAACTCGAATCCACCATAAATTTTCTCTAATTAACTAAAGATAACTTGGATAAAGAATATTCTCACTATGCATGGTGAATGAATGCATGGTTCATGGGTTCATGGAGCATGGTGTATGGTGCATGGTTGCATGGGTGCATGTAAAACATCAATTAAGTGTAATAGGACCTCCATAGTCCAATAAAATCAAAATTAGGAAAGATAGAGTATTGTTAGGAAGGGAAACAACTCCTAGTCCCCCCAACCCCCTCACATGTGGAATCCAAGACCCCCCAACCACGTTTGTTGTCTATGTTGAGTTATTATTTAATTATAGGTAGATAATAAAATAATAATAATAATAATAATAATGTGCATAGTCCATGGTCTAAGCGCCTAGTGCCACCATAATAATCAAATAACAACATTACATATGTCTAGGGCTTACCGTCGGGGCATTACATAGGTGCAAGACCAAGGATCCAATCAAAGGTAAATTGAGCTATATAATGTGGTTTTCATAATGAACCACCAATACATTAAACCTAGCTACTAATCACAATGATTTTGGGTGTTTTGGGGTATTTGATGGGTATTAAATTGTGTTGTTGTGGGGGTTAATTAACACTAAAACTAAGCATATATTTAAAGAATAAAAAAGCTAAAACAATAAAGCAGTGAACTTAAACACACAATCAAATAACACAATGAACGACAAAATTTACCCTTGAAGGAAATATTCCAACATCAAATGGATTTATCGACTTTATTTCTCAACAATTACAAAATTGCAATTATGTTTTGGCTCTCTCAAGCAATAGAGATTACAATCTTAAATTTTTTTCTCAAAGATCTCTCCATTCTCTACCAAAGAACCCCTTTCAATTAATGTGCAAAATTTTATGGGTAGAATTGGCTTACTAGGAGTACGTAAAAGGCCAAGCATCCTCAAATATTCTTCTTCCTTGCTCAACACTTTTCTATTGTCTTATCATTTTGTTGGCAATGATCTTGTCGGTGGTTCCTTTGTCATTGTCTTTCTATCTTTTAGGCATTTAATTATTAACTTGTTTGTGCTTTCATTGGCAATGCCACACTCCCTTAGTAGTGAATTGAACAAGCACGAGGCCCTTCACATCATCCATGCTTCCTTCGGCCTTGTCTTCAACTTTGTATCCTCGAGATTCGCTTTCGTATCCAATCCTTTAATTATGTCGGGTTGTCTTCATCAAGTTGACCATGAAGTCCATCAATGTGTCTAACTATGGAAGAGATGGAAGCACATGGACTCCACTTGTACCCCTATGTCCACTACTCCATAAGCTATGCCAGAACACATGCTTCTTATTTGCCCCATTCAAGCTACTAGTTATCACTTGTTTCACTACCATTGGAGATGTTCTTTCTCCCCTTTTGTGTGCTTTGATGGGTGAGGCCTTACAACCATTAACCAATAAATATTTGCTCTCTTTCTTGTAAAAGTTGCATCTCTATCCCAATGGCATGGGCTTCCAAACATCACTTCAAGAGAATCTAGTAATTCAACTTTGCAGTCAACTTCATTAACATAGCCAACAGTAATAGAAAACTCAATTTTGAATCTCCTAGTGATTCTCATGGTAAAATTCTCTCAGATCCATCCCAATGAATGTGGTTGTACAAGATCATAAGATTATATACTAGGTTCATCTTCTAAGTATCTGAAAATCAAATTAAATTGAGAATCGTTGTCAAACAAGCATTTACCTTCCAATCCACCACTTAAATTTTGAATTTGAACAGTGCATTTTTGTCTCCACCTGCCCTTCGATGTTGCAAAGTGGTGCATACTACCACTTCATCCTGATTGGAGGTGCTTTCTACACCTATGTGTTCGATCTTGGTAGTATTCTTTTCTCATGTCTTGGACTTGTACCCCTTTGGATGTAATTCTAAATGAAGCTTCTAACACTTCTCAATAATGTTCCCATATACATCACAATGTTTGAAATGCCTATTGGGATCTCTCCTTTTTAAGATTGTGGCTACGATCTTCTTGATTTTTATTACATGATTCATGAAAGCTTCTCCAAAGTATTTTTTAGGCACACCATTGTTATTGTAAGAAGGATATCATCATGAATCAAATTTTATTTTGTTCCTCATTCTAGACTCGGGCTAAAATCATAATAAAGGGGTCTAAGGACACTTGTGCTCATGTATGGTGGATGATGTTTGGATTTCTTGTGGTGTTTTGTGTCTGGTTTTGATACATCATATTCACACTTGAAACTAGCTATATAAACATCAACATAAACCCTACACATATGGAGTAAAAAGGCATAAGAACGTGATCATTCATCAAAGCATATTCAAGAATTCAAGTTGTTGATCATGTTAGCATTCAACAACAAATCTACATCAACACTAATTTCAATTTGCATCAATACAACTTCTTACTCGACATTAATTCAAATGAAAATTAAGTTGAATTGCATTGTAATTGTCAAGTGCATTCTTGGTTGAACTCGACACCCTCCAATTTATGAGCCTAAATTTTAATTGTTAAGGGAGGATTTGCAAGAAGCCATTTTTGTCAAGTCAATTGTAATAAAGACCCACCTGCACAAGGAGGCCTATTTTTTAAAAATGGCTCAAATCAACAATTATTAAAGTTATTGAATACTCTAATATTCATTGTTGAAGAAAACAAAATCATAATCCTTAAAGGAACCCTTAAATATGTTCTAACATGTTTGCAAGTTTTGCAAGCCAAATTTGAACTTCTCTAGACTCGGTAAAAGCTTCAACATGATGAAATACAATCAAGAATCAACAACTTCTACAACATTTTGAACTGGTCTTTGTTCATAGCAATCCCTATTTCAAATTTAATGTCCATCAATTTCAAAATCCGTATTACAATTAACAATAAGCTAAGGATCAACACAATAATGCAATTATTGATGAAGATTCAAATGAAGTCATACATGAACTTGAATTTCAAAGTTCACTAATGAAAACCTTTCAATGGTGCAGCAACATGCATGAATTCAACTTCCATAGACTTTCAAGCAACAATTCCATAATAATATTTCTAAGCCTATCATTAGACCTTGAGAAGAAATCCATGACAACAAACACAAAAATGAGACTTGAATACGATACGAATGTTATATTTCGTATTCCTAACTATTCCAAACCAATCCATTTCCATAATGCATGGTTTCTTGTTGGTGATTTGAATAGGTGAGACTCAAATATTCAACAAATTGATGAAGGACCTGATGATAAAATTAAGGAAGTTCTTAATGAATGCCAACATTATCATATAGTTATCCATTTGGACAGAAAGTGTTTTAATATCCATCTTTTTCTTCATTGTTGGAAGACAAAGCATCATTAGATAGATGTTGAAAGAAAAAAGAAGGTTTAGAAAATAACAATTCATTATGGTTGGATAAGTGTTTGGTAATGGAATCAACAAATCGAAGTTGCATAATTCTTACCATTGAGTTCAAGCAGAAGCAAAGACACATTTGAATGGTGAAATTACAAAACAAACAAATTTCAATTGGTTATTCCATGTGATGGTTTTGGGCATGATTATGGCCCATTCTAAATTGCAACTCCCTTGTCTTTTAAGTGGGAGAAGTACATAAATGCAACAAAATGGTACTCTTTTGCACTTCAAAGAGGGGAGAACACTAATGAAGATAAAATTGACCTCTCATTCAACTTAAAGGTGGGAGTGTATTGTGAAAATGGTTAATGGTGAGCCAAAAACACCACATTGATGAAATAGGTTATTGGTCAACCAAAACCACCAAACATATGGCATGAACTTCAATGATTGAAGAAGAATCCAAAGGTCAAGCTTGGATCCTTTCCACTTTCTTCTCGCAATGCACCTAATAGAAGGGGACATCAATGATGATAGTCAGTCGAGCTTTAATTTTTTTAATTCCTATCAATTCAAATTCAATCAGCATTTGAGAATTACCACATGGCAATTTGTATCATCAACAATCTATATACAATCAAAACAACTATTCATTGGGATGTTGTTTGACACCTAACTATGTATCAATTGAGAGAGCGATTTGGTGATCCTATTTGCTCACTTATAGTTGAATGGTGATCATATTTTCTCACCTATTAGTAAAAGATGTCAAATTCTTCTAGCTAAATTACCAGGCAAGTGATCAAATTCTCAAGCAATCAATGAATGTCCAAACATGGCAGTTGTTCACTTCTATAATTTATGCTCTCTTTCAAATTTCATTTTACATTAACCATTAAACATCCAAAATTGACATTTTTCAAGCATATGTTCATTGAAGCTTGGTTCATATTATACCAATCTATGCACTAGTTCGTGTTCCCTTTCTAGTATAGTTATTCAAACGCCTCATTTAGGGGGTGAATGTTAGACTATAAGTCTCTAGAAAATCACAAAGTCTGAGATCACATTCTTATGAGTTGTAATTGTTAAGTACTTATGGGGTGTCATCCCTATCCACTAATGATTTGTCAATAAGATCTAGACCTTGAAGTGATCTAATCCATATACTATATATTAAGATCATCATAAGAATACAAATGTAGAAGATAGCTTAAATCCTTTTACACCAAGTTATTGTCTACCCTGTTTCTTAGCATTGCCCTCTTCTTGGACCTTTTACCTCAACCCCTTTTTGAAGTCCAACTCAATGTAGATAGCTTTCTTGCTTGTCTCATTTATGTTTTTCACACTAAGAAGTTGCAATTGCCTTCATATATGGTTGACTAGTAATCCAAGGTATTTCACCACCGCCCTTGGTTGTTCCAAGGAGATACCCATCCTATTGGCTTGCTTCCGGAATGTCGACATGTATTTTTGTGCACCTTGTCCCTATTCCTAGTAAGGGTTCTACCATTTCAAGAGTTGCTCCTCTTCATAACCTATGGGATAGAGCTGTGATTTCAATAAATGCCTAGAATCCCTCCCATTTTCTAACTATGGGCTCTTTTCCCATCCTCAATGCATCTACATAGATCTCCACTACAAGAAAGCATCAACTAAGTTTCATTTATTTCCCTTCATTACCAACAATTGTGTTACCATCTCTATGAATGCAACAATGCTCTACACCAAGCAAGTGAGCTTAGCTTCCATGTCTTCCTTGTCATGTTCTTCATGAAAAATCCCCACCATTTTTGGTTTTCTACTCCTCTCTAAACCTTGTAGCATTGTTTCTCCATTGTCATGAGATCCACTATGGGTGTTTACCACACATGTTCTTCACCAAGTGCCTTGGAACCTAGGCTCTAGTAAATGGTAGGCACATGACCTGTTTATATCACCAACATGAATCTTCAATGTGGAATTTGAAGTGTATTGTCTCCGCAATTCACAAATGTTCTTTGTTCAAATTTGGTTTCGACTCATTTTGTTTGCTAATGGTGTTGAAGCTAATACACAACAGTGGAAACAAGTCCAATTTTTGTCTCTATAGCTCTTTTATGCCAAAACAGACAATGCACTTTGTATATCCCAGTGTGCAAACATAGTACTCAATCCCATATCTCTACCCATTGAAAATAGAAGCAAGTAGCAACCTGATGCAATCGCTTCCTCCTTATTGATATTACCATGGACAAGAGGAATTGAATATTTATTTATAATTACTAACCCATATGAAGAGGATAGTAAGTAATCATTGAAACACAAATCTTGAGAGAAATTGATTGTTTGGTAATTGTAATTGGCTCTAGTATAGGGAATGTATGAAGAAATGGAGAATGCTTTGGCATATGCTGGAGCAACCGAATCCGGTTGGTCCGTTAGTAGTCGAATCCGATTATCATTTTAAATAATGAAATATGAATAATATATTAGATGATGAATATTACAATGATGTCTTGGCCTTAAATATGGTTTGAACATTCATGATGAGGAGACACCTCCTTTCATTCTAACCTAACTATAAATTATTTAATTATTTAATTATAATCTTATTTTATGTTCATTACATTGCCACTCCCTTTAAGGGAGCTTTGTCCTCGAAGCTTAGATTATTGTCTTTTCATTCTCGTTTTGTGTTGAAACAGTGTCATTACTTCATTTATGTCTTTTTTAGAACTTGTATTAGGTATGTGCTTGGTCTTTACGCAATAGTTTGTCATTTTCATTTCATTTGTAACTTGAATTTGTACCCCATTATGTTTATTATTGTTGTCCCATTTTCCATGTACATGAATACGAGGAATATTTTTGTGACTAACCATATCAAGCGTTGTTTTAGAGATCGCTTGTCCCACAATACTCATGATGTCATCACGTAATGTTTCCATTTTATTATCCTCACGATTTATCTCGAGAAGTGTCATTTCGTGAGGCTTCTCACACTCAAAGTCACCTGATAGTGTTACATTTAGGTTTCTCCAGGGTGGTAGAAGAGTTAAGGTAGAAGATGAATCTACGATATCTGATTCCTTTGACTTGGATTCCTTTGCATATTGTAGGATCCATCTTTTGTCATTGTATGGATCGTCCTTATTGTCAATGATACTAGCTTGACTCTCATTATGATCTTGGTCGAGCTTATCTTTATCAAATATATTATTGGCATTTTGGTCATCCCTACGATATTTAGTCTCCTTGTCTTGTTTATTGTCTTAATCAATTTTGTTACTCTCATTTTTGTTGACATAGTGGTCCAACATATCTGAGTTACTAATATGGTTTATATTAGACCTTAGTTTTTGTAACATTTCCATTATCATGGTTTCTGGTTCTATGTCATGATGCTCAAGTTTTGTGCCATGGTGCTTATGTTCTGTGTCATCACACACATCTCGTCATCTAATTCTTTTCGTTTCTCGTGCATGATGTCTACTCTGTCATCAAGTTTTCTTCTAGTACTAGAACAACATCTTCTTTGATTTCTTTCTTAAGTGCCTTGTTATTTTTCGTTTCTTCTCTGAATTTTTCTTGGTTGGCAACAAGGCCCTTGATGTCCTTCTCCAATTTCTCAAGTTGTCTTTTAATTCCGCCATAGCCTCGGTCCTTTTATGCAAATATGTGTATTTGGAAGTTTATTTTGACTTATGGAGGAATAAAAGACAACTAATATCTTTGAAATAATTAATGAATTAATTTATTATTATAATTAATTTATGTGTTGAAATAAAATAACAAATATAAAAATATTATATTTAAATATTTTATTAAAAGGTGGATTAATAAGTTTTAAAATATTTTATAATAATATTAATATTATAATAATAATATTTGTTTTATTAATATTGTTTTTGTTTGTAGGGCTACTTGGAATGAGGGAGGGTGCAACCTAGGTTGAAGTTGGAAAGCAAAACCATGTCTTCTTACTTCTCTTTTCTTTTTTTCTTTCTTTTTCTTTTCTTTTGTTTTTTTACTTTTGTTTTTTCTTTTTGACTTTCTTCTTTCTTTTCAATTCTTTACCTTTTTTTTACCTTTTTTTTTTCTTTTCTTTTTTAACGTTTTTGTTTTGTTTTTGGACAATGTCCTATATTCTAGGGAAACCCTAAATAATGGCGAGGGAGTAGACAAGGTGGAGCAAAGGGAGGAGAGTGAAGTGATATGGAGTGTGAGAGTGGAGGGCAGCGGAGTGGAGAGAGATATGGGTGAAATGGAGCAACGAAAGAAATTAGGAATTGATGAGCCGAGTCCGAGCTCAAGTAGGAATTGATGAGCCGAGTCTGAGCTCAGAGTGCAGGAGCGAATCCGCTCTGATACCAAATGGAGCAACCGAATCCGGTTGGTCCGTTAGTAGTCGAATCCAACTATCATTTTAAATAATGAAATATGAATAATATATTAGATGATGAATATTACAATGATGTCTTGGCCTTAAATATGGTTTGAACAGTCATGATGAGGAGACACCTCATTTCATTCTAACCTAACTATAAATTATTTAATTATTTAATTATAATCTTATTTTATGTTCATTACATATGCACTTTGGGATATATAGGCTTGAGACATAACATATGGTTGTAGGTACCCACAACATAAAATAAAACACAAGCAATTAACCTACACTTGTGGTACGCTAAAAGGGAATTCAAGTTTTAAGGTAGTTCAATTGCATTGTGTAGGAAGTCAATCAGAAATTCAACATTGTACATATGATTTACATAGCACGAATCAATTAAGTAAATCCAACAAACATAGCAACTAGACAACTCGTGTAGTAGTGTAGTAGTGTTGTGGGGACCAACTATCCAATCAAAAGTAAATTGAGTTGTAGAATGTGGTTTTCATAGTGAATCACTAATACAATAAATCCAACTAGTAATCACAACAATTTTGGGGGTTGTGGGGAATCAATGGGTGTTGATTTGTGGTGTTGTAGGAATTAATTAATGCTAGAACTAACCACGCATACAATGAATCACAAAACTAAAGCAATTAACCAATGAACTCAATCATGCAAGTAGTTAACAAGCGGAATAATAGAGTTTACCTTGGAGAAAACCCAAAGGAAAAATTCTAGCATCAAATCGCTTTGCTCAACTTTATTTCTCAACACTTATATAATTACAAAGGTGTTTTGGCTCTTTGGAGCAATACACATTACAAACTAAGAAGTTTTCCTCGACAAACTCTCTTTTCTCTGTCAAAGAACCCCTTCTCCAACGTTGTGCAAAAGTTTATACAAAAAATTGGCTTATTGAAGCAGTTAAGAGGCCAAGCATCCCCAAACCTTCAGCCTCCTAACCCTAGTTCTATTCCTCTCCTTTGTTCTTTTGCTAGCAGCATTCCAATGCAATAAATCCAACTAGTGATCACAACAATTTGGGAGGTTGTGGGGAATCAATGGGTGTTGATTTGTGGTGTTGTAGGAAATAATTAATGCTAGAACTAAGCAAACATACAATGAATCACAAAACTAAATCAATTAACCAATGAACTCAATCATGCAAGTAGTTAACAAGCTGAATAATAGAGTCTACCTTGGAGAAAACCCAAAGGAAAAATTCTAGCATCAAATCGCTTTGCTCAACTTTATTTCTCAACACTTATATAATTACAATGGTGCTTTGGCTCTTTGGAGCAATACACATTACAAACTAAGAAGTTTTCCTAAACAACCTCTCTTTTCTCTGTCAAAGAACCCCTTCTCCAACATTGTGCAAAATTTTATACAAAAAATTGGCTTATTGAAGCAATTAAGAGGCCAAGCATCCCCAAACCTTTAGCCTCCTAACTCTAGTTCTCTTCCTCTCCTTTGTTCTTTTGCTAGCAGCATTCCAATTCACAATCATATTTCCATTTGTCTTTCTTTCCTTTAATCCATTACGACTTTAAGTCTTTTGTGATTTCAATGGAAATGCAACACTTTGGAGGTGAGCAATAGTAGATAGAATAAGTGTGGATCCCTTTAGACTCTCCCCACTTCCTTCGACCTCATTTTCAACTTCATAGCCTTGAGCTTCACCCTTATAGCCAATCCTTTGATTTTGTCAAGTTTTATCCTTAGAGATTAGCATTAAGTCCATTCAATGTTTGTGGCAAATCTGGTTTTGAATCAGGTGCCACCAAGAAGAGGAGCCCCTTTTCATCATCATCAATATTGTAGAACACTTGGTGAAGCAAACTATTTTAAATCCATGTTCTATCATAAATGTTATCTCATATCCTTGATTTGAACTCTAGGTACTGCCAAATATATGCATCCTTAATGGGTTGGTCACATGTTTAAAAAGCAAGAAATCATGCCTTTAGGTCTCATAAATTGTGCATAAATATCCCCATCACCTTCGGAAAAAAACAATGCTTAAACAAAGTTGCCATGATTGATCCCTCCTTGCCATATAACAATCACTTTGACCCTCCATTGTTTCATGTCATGTGTGTTGTATCTTCTACCCTCTTTGTGAAGGTGTGTTTCTTACATGAAAGAAAGATTCATACAATGAAAAGGAGTCCAAGTCCCTTAGGCCATATACTCCCTTCAAAATCATGCTTCCTTATCCCTTTAGTCCATGTACAGTGTTTGTGTCCTCCCTAATGAGGAGCCATATCCTTTGGAAGAAGATCATACAAGAAACTATGTCTCATTTAGGCTTGGTTAGTATAAGGTTTGGGACCTTCCTAACCTTTATGGTAAGTAGATCACTACAACTCCTAAACTACACCAAGAAAAATGAGCATCTCTTACAATCCCTTGAAGCATGAGAGAACCAACTTCCTTACTTCTACACAAACTCGAATTCATTGTGGAACTATCACCTAGGGAAGTCTTCCATGATAAGATTACTAGTGTCATTTCGCCTCAAATGAAGCATAACCTTAAACAAGCTTGGAATCATTATGATATAGGTAACAACATAGCAATCAAATTCATTATTTACATCAAATAGGTACTACAAACAATCTCAAGTCACACAAAATAGGCTCATCCCTCATACTAAACAAAAGGAATAATGAGCATTTCCTACATTACTTTGCTAAACAATACTTGAACATCTAAAGGAGAATCCCCTCCATTGTTCAACATAACATTGTTCTCAACCCTAGCTCTTTGCTTAGTCATAAAAACAAAGACCTATATCTACCAAGTATAAAATAATAATAATAATAATAATAATAAATGAATCATAAACCCCTTGATCACTCCAAGTGGGGTGAGACATTTCCACATTCTATGAACTCTTCTCCATTGATCACCTTTGATTTGTGATGAGAACACATCAATCTATGATCCATTTGTGTAATAGAAGCCATACATGCTTCTTGAGTACATATGTGGGGACATTCTAGTATGTGTGTTCATACATTTTTGCTCACATGCATCTAGCATATAAGCCACCCCTTCACGCCAATGGCACACCCCACCATATGTATTATTCACATATAAGTGTGGGCACACTTGCAATCTTCGCTTTAGCTTGCACTTGCTTCCTTGCTTGTCGTGTATGCATATACATAATGTAGTTCCAAGATCTAGATGTTTTCTTACTATGTTATTTTCCTTACTATTTGCTTATGCCTTAAACATCTTTTTTTTGTTTTCTTTGTTTTTTTTCTAGTATCAACCTTACATCACGTATACCCACAAATTGCTCAATTTCATTGTCAATGTGCAATCTAGGGAGTGCAATCTAGTGTGCTCTTAATCACTCAAAGCAACACTTGCAACATCACTCATAGCAACACTTGCACATATGACACCCTAAATCCTTAAGGGTCCCGCACACTGGGAGATTTGGCATGCTTACTTCATATAACAATCAATCTTAATAAAAAACAGTGACATGGATTTGTTGGTTGAGTTTCATAGTTGGCTCTAAATCTATCATGTCTTACAAACTTCCACTTATTTACGTAACATTCTCAACCTACATATGCAACCTTATTAGGAAACCATTAGTGCTAAAAATGTCATTACAATGTATAGTGATTGGGTAAAATGACACTTTGTGACATTTCCATGGCATTAGTTGTTGTTCAAAGCATCCTTGTCCTATCTAGTAGGGAAGTTTTGTGACGTAAATATTCCATTAGATAATCATACATACATTCACATTTTGTATTCATGCTTACCCTAAAGACATACTTGAGACTCCTTTAAGGCATCAATTGGTGCTCAAATTGTCCTTAGCTTGTCTTGAAACAAGTATTTGCAACCCTTGCATGTGCATAACATAGAGTAAACAACCACTCGGAGCACCCAAGTCTCATTAACCACAAAACCAGCCCTAATCCATTGTCATAGTCACACATTTAATAATCAAATGGGAAACATACAAAGTGAAAATGAATTGGATGGATAGGGTATTCACCCCGCTACAATGTGTAGTTGACACTTATGGAGACACCATCGGACATCACAAAATACAGCAAGAGTAGCAATCTTTATCTCTCAAATTGAACACTCATATTTTCTTTATTTCTCATTGTATACATAGATTTCTTACACCATTCATTATTTTTTATGTCCTAAACATGGCATTTATAGATCACTTACACTCTATTATGTTTACTCATGTTGTTCACTAGATTTGCTTATCTTCCATTTACTTTACCTTCGTGGTTGTATGAATCCTTAACACTTACGAATGTTTCTTACATTCAAGTTTCTCGTGCTAAGGGGGCAAACGTAACAACAACAAAAAACTATCATTTCACACATCTCGTGTGACACTTTATGATCATACGATATCTAATATTTGTCTTCACAAAGCCCAAACCCCATTTTTGTTGCACATCCTTCTCTATACATCCCTTATGGTGTTGCATTGTCTTGTATCTTAAAATGCACTTTCCTTGAGTTATTTGGCCTTGCACCCTATCAATTCTACACTTTAGCACCCAAAAACACGTTGGAGCCGTATGTTCATGCCCTCTAGCAAAATTGGTAGCCACTCGGTGCACGCTATGTCCTTGAGTCCATCCTTCTAGAATCCCCATAGCCATCAAGTCCACATTTTGGGTCAACACATCGAAAACTCCACTTGTCGATGTCAACAACCCTAACGTGCCCTCCAAATTTCCTCTAGCCAATAGGATAACATCATTTTGCATGTGTTGCATAATGACGAAAATCTTGCGAAATACATAGTCTTGTTCTCCGTAGATATGCATGCATCTTATTGCAACTTTAACCATTGCCTATAAAAATAAGAAGCCATCTTCATTTTTGGGGTATTCACTGTTGAATTTTTAGCATTAGCATGAATACTTTTAACATTTGCAGACTAACATAAACAAATGACAAGTGCAGTAAACAACATCAATCATATCAACACATTGAACACAAGATTTTTCACTTGGGAAACCTTTAAAGGACAAAACCCCCAAAAGCATTAGTAATTCATCTCGTAAATGAGATCACTGAGTTTTTCAAAAGATCCACAAACCCTAACAGGGTTGTTCCACAATTTACAGAAGATCAAATTTCCAATTTCAAAAAAAATGCCCAATTAGGGCTTTTTCCAAATTAGGGCTTGTGGCCCTAATTTTTCTCTCTCCTGCCCAGATTTAGTAGGCTACCCGAAAACCTGTTATACCATGCCCTGTCTATACTTGTGCTTCCTATCTGTACCTTTCTGTTGCTCGACCGTACCTATCAGCTGTCCGACCGTACTTTTCTGCTACACAGTCGTACCTGTCAGTTGCCTGTTTGCTGCTCACTGTTGTTGGCTACCCATTTATGCCTGGAAGGATGGGTTTGCTACCCGTGAGCAATCTAGGCCTGCCCGGGTAGCAGCAGGGCTACCCTACTGCTGGCCCGAGGCCCTAGGGCCTTCCCAAAGGCCTTTCGGGCCTGCTGCTAATAGCCCGTGGCCCTTAGCAAGCAGCCTGAGCCTGCTGCTAGCAACTCATGGCTCCTGCTAGCTTCCCAGTGTTGTTGTAGCAGCTCGGGAGCACAAACAGAGCCGCAGGATGCTAGCAGCTTGTGGCTCGTGCTAGTTACCTCGAGCCTGCTCGGAGGAAGCAAGAGGGTTGCCCGTGAAGAGGGGCAACCTACCGAAAACCAAAACCTGCTGCACGGATTTGTTGAAGGAAAACGGGAGTTGGTCGTGGGTGAAGAAGACAAAATTAGGGTGAAACCCTAACTGAAACAAACCAATTGCTACAAATTGATTAGGAAACCCTAGCTTAGGGTTTTTCTTCAAACAGGTGATGATGCCCTAGCTAGACTTATCTATGCTAGGGCATAATCATAAAAACCTTCTTCAAAACCTGTGAAATCTTCGGATGGAGCAATTGTACCTATGAGAGCAAGTGTGTGTGATAATGAAATGGGTTGATCTTTTATATCCTTCGAGTCACCTGTAAGTGGACCAAAATTAGAAAGATCAAAATATTAATATTTTATTCTTTTCTAATTTTGACTTTTGCCTTTAGTGGTACTAAAGGTCTTTTTGCACTTTCACTTTTACACGTAAGTGGTACTAAGGGTCTTCATGCATTTTTTACTTTTGCTTTAGTCTTCTTCAAGTGCCCTTGTGGTCATCACATGTGGTCAACGTGGTCTTTCATCACCATTCAAAGTATATCATCATAACTAGAGAGAATTACTAATGTTTTTATCTCACACTCTATGTGACACCAAGATCGAGTACTACGGTGTCTTAACTAAGGGTAGCTAAGCCTTGGAGAACATCGCAGAGCCCATTGATCAAGGGTCAGAGTGTCACACATGCCTAGACCCGGTCTAGGGCTTATAGTGCCTTCCTGGTAACAAACTAGGTGCCTCGGCCATAGGCTGCATAATTTGACACTAGGTCAAATACTTGGTAACAAACCAAGCGGCTCCATTCTCCCGGAGAATGGCCCTCAGCCCCAGGCCGAGTCCTGGTAACTAACCAGGCGCCTCCATTCAAAGGAATGGCTACTCAAAAGTCAAAACTAGGATGAGTCTACCAGTGCTAGACTGGTTCACATCGTGGTCTCGGACCAGATGTCACCATTCAACAGAATGGTCACTCAACACAAGGTTGAGTCCCCCCAGTGCAGAGTTGGGTCCATATCATGGTCAAAGACTAGATATCATCATTCAACAGAATGATCACTCAACTCTAGGTTGAGTCCACACCGGGGTCCCGGACCAGGTGTCCCCATTCTCCTAAGAGAATGGCTCTCAATGCTGCTCAGAAAAATCAACATTGTCGACAGGTTTTGACTACTATGGTGCATATCCAATAGACTAAGTGACCTACAGGAGTAAGAGATCTCTATCTTCCACAACTAATCCATGATATGTTGGGTTCATTTTCTTCTTCTCGTGGTCCTTTTGCCTTGACTTCGTCCAACACCATTATTGAGGATTGTTTCTATGTATTATTTGTGAGGGTGTTACTTGGCATTCACCATAATCATGCAACTAAAACATTCAGCAGGCTTGGAATCCTTGCTCCCATCACATTCCTACTTGCGACGAGTCTTTTCCTTGGCAGTCTTCTTCATACATACTGCAGCAACATAGCTAAGGCATGTGTGAAGAATTCACTATTTTGCATTCAGCAACATTCAGGGGCATCATTAACACAACTGTATCAGAGTTCTTTTACAGGTGTTCCTGTTACTTTTCCTTGCCTTTCACCACCCTTTCACGAGTTCTCTCAATTGCTTGCACATGGCATTGTTTGAGGCTGTTTTTGTTTGTGCTTCTCCTTTAAAGTTTTGTGGAAAGTATGTGTTTCATTCCTAGCTTTACACATAATTAAGGGAGAAAGGAATGCAGGTCATTAAGTTGATAGAAATTGACTAGGTTGCCTTAATCGTCTTGATTATTTTCTTTAGCCATAAGTTCGTAACAGTAGAGCATTGTTCGTTGTGATTTAACTTCCACTTCTGATTGCAATAAAGCTGCTATTATCGATACTTGGCCTCTCCCTCTTTCTCTGCTATAGGTATTAAGTATAGATGCACTTGATCTCTCCTGATATGCTGTTCTGGTCAAGTTTATAAGGACTGTCCTGAATTAAGAATTTACCATAATTAAATATTGTCTTCAGCAAGACAAAAACCAACAGATTAATTATTTTGCTCATATTAAAGATCCATCTACCACAAGTGTAGAGGCATACAAATACCAATGAAAGACCAAAATGGGATTAATAAACATGGACAAACAAGTCAATTTAAATGCAGAATTCAAGAACTGTAAAGAAGCTGGTTAGTTCATCATAATCGGCACATTGAAGACAAGCTTCCAACTTAGTGAGGTCATAAGCTATTCTCTAAATAAGTTCATTCAAGATTTTCCCATATTCACCCAAATATGGACGTTCTGAAAGCCCCACTTGTTAATGTAAAACTTTTTTTCCCAAAATAAGAACTTTAGCATAACTAAAATAACTTTAAACTGTTGCACAGTAAGAGAGATTACAACCCATAACATGATGCAAAGATGTCTAAATGTATGTGCATACATCAGATATTTCCAATATCTTTGCAGCATAGCTGCAACTGAAACCTACCAAGGAAAAGTCAACGGGCACCCCACAATGTGCAATAGCAAGGCTTTAATAAGTTAATAACTTCATTTCTGCCATGATGGAAACAGCAGTATTCTTTTGTTTACATTTCAATATAAAATGTGCCTTCAAAAACCTCTGAAACTGAGACAAGTTGATTTTATTTTGCCTGTGCATCAATCTTGGATGCATCTGGCATAAAGTGTCCATTACAAGTCAAATACTACATTGCAGGTTAACTGTCTCCTGTACCAAAACTACAACCAAAAGTTCTTTATGAACAAAAAGCGTGCAGGGCTCTGCATGATAATCAATAAGTACATGTGGAGTTCAGTTATGATGATCTTGCTCTACAAGATTTTTTGGATTACCTATCCTGAGTCCTGACACACGTCTAGCAAACAAGATATAACCAATATGGAAATATCACTAGCATCAGAAAAAAAATTGTGCAACACACCTTCAATAAAATAAGGCATTGAACCCATCATTTAACATTGTAGACCAGCTATTTCTCAATTTTTTAGCTTTAACCATGGTGAATATGAGCATTATGACCATGCCCCTTCACATGAAATGATGTGGCTGTTGCACGCAATCGACTGGCTATTTCTGTGAAAGAAGGTCTGGCTGCAGGATCAGCTGACCAGCACTGCTCCATTAATGATCTCCATGCAGGGTCACACCAGCTTGGTACATGTGGCCGCAATGTATTGTTCACTATACCTCCTGCATAATTTTGAAGAGGGGCTTAAGAAAGGTTTCAAATTTGATAGTGAAGGTAAGATACATATTGACCTTCTTTAGATTTTATCAACCAATTGCAGTTACAAAGAGAGCTCACAGCCTTGGGTACTGTTACAGGGCTTGTCTTTGTCAAGGGCATACCAATGATTAGTCCATAATGCATATTAGCATATGGCTCCTCGCCAGTAAGAAGCTCCCACATTACTATTCCAAACGAAAATACATCAACCTGAAGCGAATGGGAGGAAAAAAAAAACTCAAGGTAAGCAAAGTTTTCGAATCACTGTTCATGAGTATAAGAAACCCTGAGTAGCAGTGAAAATATTTATTCATCTTCACCTTTTCAGAAACCCTGCTACTGCTGCCATTTAGTAACTCTGGAGCCATCCATGGAAGGGTTCCTCGTATACCACCAGAAACTAAGGTTTTGTGTTTAATTTTTGAAAGCCCAAGATCTCCAACCTATAAAATAAGGTACAGAAACTCGAGGATATTCAATGCTCATAACCAACAATAGAATTTGAAAGTGGGATAAAATGAAATCAAATTTTAGTTGAAATTGCAATTACTTCATTACCAAAAGCAGTTTATTATGAAACAACAATTGACAAACTAAACAAACCAGTAATTCCCAAAAAAATAGATCGATACCTTGCATATAGGGCGTTGAGGATCTCTCATGTTGACCAACAAATTCTCACATTTCAAGTCAAAATGCACAATATCCTTGACATGTAAGTATTCCATTCCAAAAGCAGCATCCATTGCGATTAACCACCGCTTTCGACGATCAATTGTCCTGCAAAAGACAACCCTCTTTCGTAATATTTGATGGTAGCATTTTAGCTCAAGAAGTGTTTTAGACACCCCTGCTGTTTAGTTGCCACTGATTGTAATCTCTAGTCCCATTGACCTGTTCCTTGGTTATTTGTGGACATTAATAAAATTTATCTTATGATTATCTCTTCCCATCAAATAATTCCTAAATTATTAAGCTTAAACAATGGATTCTACAATCAAAATCTAGAAATCAATAATGGAAAGCATAGCAGGAGCACCACTGAAGACTCGAACCATACCTATCTTTCCTTTGCAGGACCTGTTTAAGTGAGCCATTTACCATGTATTCTGTGACTGTTGCCAAAGTTCCACCAGGCCCATCTGGTACGACACCATAGAAGGCAACAACATTTGGATGATGCAGGTGCGCAAGCAAGTGAGCTTCCCTCCAAAAATCAGCTCTCTGTCGATTGGTTGAGCCATGCCCATTAATTGACTACCATCCACTTAACCAATCTTGCAGACTTGTAAATGCAACATGGGATGACTAATGTAAAGAAAGCAACAAATTTTTCATTGTCAAATACACACAAGTTTAGATTAGGAACTCACCATTCGCTCTTGCTCTGATTCCCTTCCCATAAAGCAGCTGTTTTTAATTCGTTTGATTGCAACATCCGATCCTCTCCATTTGCCATGGAATACTGTTCCAAAAGTGCCAGAACCAAGTTCTCGCAATTCTTCAAGATCTGCATTCTTTATAATCTGTTCCAAAAGACATGGAAAGATAGACCTTTTGAGAACCAAAGCATAACAAATTTAGTTTTAACTTGAAAAGGCCACTGCTCTAACCTGCAATCCATGAGCTATAGCTTCAGCTTCAGCAATAATTGCATCACTCACAGGCTCATCCTTGTCTGAGTCCTCAATCTTAGCTTCCTAAACACTTAAAGTTTTAGCACAAAGCAAACCTATTATAACAGATGGTTTACAGAATGCACAAACCTCTTATGGATCAGAAAATGCATACCTCGTTGTCTGAATATTGAACTGTCATGGAATCCTCATCTACAATTTCCATCACTTTCTCTGGTGAGATGTTTTCCTCAACTCTAACCTTGCTTACCTGCTCCCAGTCAGACTCTGCAAGGGTTGAATCCAGAAAATTTTTTGAATGCTTTGAAGTTGTCATGCCATCCGCAAGACTCTGTGACTCACCTTTAGTTCCCATGTCTAAATCTTCTTGGACGTTGACATGGGTGAAAGGAGCCTCCATAACATTTAAATGCATTGAAGAGTCTTTGCTGGAGTTGTCGTCTAGGTGACCTGCTTCTGTTTTGGGGTATGCTTCCTCTGGAAATAAGCCTTTACTAATACCATGGTTTGAAGTATCTGCTTTCTGATCAATTCCATCCTGTTCGGTGCTGACAAGCAAGGCCACAGAACTAGAACATGCAAACTCATCAACAAAGCTGGAACTTGACAGAATACCAGAAACTGGATAAGATGGGGGCATGATGTCATGATCAATCAGGCTCTTGCCAAAGACCTGTGCTGCATGGTATTGAGACGTACCCATATCATTGTTAACCATCAAGGGCAATGCATCATGAGACAAGTCATCAGCTGAACTTCCTGTTTGTCCAAAGGCATAAATAGGTGCCTCAACTTTATCACAAGATCTACCTAATCCCATCTCACCCCATCTTGTTGTAGATGTACTCAAAGGAATACATTGTTCAAATCCAGCTGTAGACAAGCAAGAATTTGAAGCAGTTTCTGCCAGTTTCTTACCCATGACTCTCTGTTCCACAGTAGGCAACTTAAGATGAACATCCCCATCATGATTAAGAGTGGTATACTCTTCTAGAAGATTAGCTGATCCACCTTCCAGTGCATTGGGCCCAGACGTAGGCGTTGACATTTGGTTCATTCTTTCAGATAGTTGTAATGCTTGCATGGAATCAGTAAGAATGCCTACGTCTCCCTTCTGCCCTGCAGCAATAGGCAGCTTGAGTTGACACGGTGTTGCCACGAAAGCTTCAAGCTTTTCAGTTTTCTGGTAAGCTTGATAAGAATCACCCAAACTAGGAGGCAAAAAGGTATTCATGTTCACTGAACATCCTATGCCACCAAAGCTTCCAGCCGAGTTGGCATTGTAACTCCCTGAAAACTCAGGAATTTGCTCATCATCGTTACTTTCAGATGGATTTACTAATGTCTTCATAACAGGGTAAATTTTATCATCCTGGTCCAATGCTGTCTTCTGAACAACCCTATCAGTCTCACTCCTCTCATCTGACCTCTCACCAAAATGAGAATTAAGAGAAGGGTGTTCCTCTAAACTCTCTCCACTCCCTTGTCTAATTTTATCCCCTTGCAGTCCAGAAAATATGGGTGGATCTATATTGCCTTGATGAACAGTTTGACTTTTTGCGTCACCGATATCTTGCTGATCTTGGAATGGCAAAAATTTTATTTGTGATGGGTTTAATCCAGAATATAAAGGCAATGTTCTTAACGAACTATCTGAACGATGTCCTTGAGAAAAAGGAATTCCTTGACACACAGGATGGCTCAAATTCATGGTATGTGTTTGTAGCACAGGATCAGAAAGTACATGAGGCAATGCCTGGTGATGAATTAACTGTTCATCCAAATGTGGAACTTGTTCTTTAGGAATGGTCTGCTGACGAGTAAATTGCTCCTCAAGATTAGAGACCTTCTCATGAGGCAAAGTCAGTTGATAAACTACATCTTCAGGCAATTGCCCACTAAAATGATGAGATGCTGTAGAGATAAAAGCTCTGTTGGATAGATCATTGTAATTTTGCACCCTTGGGTCACTCTGCTCTTGATCAAGATCTGAAGCAGTGGGAGCTTGTTGCACCAGTGCATGTAGTTGACCTTCTCCAGATTGGCATGAAGATGGAGATGAACCCCCCCGCATCAGAGAATTGCAATCAGGTTGATTAGTTAAAATAGAATTTTCAATATAAGAATTTCCAAATGCATCATCCTGAAATAGTTGTGCTGGATCAACATGTCTATAATCTGCAGAATCATGGTTTGCTATCTGGGAAAGGTTGTGATGAATAGTTTGTGTTGACTGTCGTTGGACAGGCTGTTGCACATGCACACCAGATTTGGTTGGAATATAATCTGGTGGCATGTAACTATACTGATCAGCATCCAGACAGTGCTGCCACATGGGTTGATGCATTGGAGGTGAAACCTGAGCAACCTGCCCCAGACCCACAGGATCTAGCCCATCTGCCCTTAGGTCCAATGTTGTCTGTGCAGTCTCAAATTGCTCTTGCAGTCTGTTAAGCTTTCCATGAGAATCAAGTCTTGGTAAATTGGTGTCAGTGAGTTGCTGATCACCTTTGTACATTGAATCTGGTTGACTCGGTAACAAGACGTCATGGTGTTGATTAATGGGCAAGTCCACAGATGTTCTAGCTGCAGCATGTTTATATTGGAGCTCATGGTCAAATGCTCCAGAAGAGGATACAGATGTTTCATACTCTTTTACACGGTAGCCCTCTGGTAGATTAACTGTAATGTGTGACTGGAAATCAACCTGTGAGCGTTTGACAGGAAGAATGTGGATAGAAGTGTCTGCTACTTCAGATTGCTGGATATCAACTGGCAGAGTAGATGATGGCAGTGGAAGTATAGGTGACTTGGTTGCAAAAGAAGCAGTAGATATAGGTGGCTTTGAGAAGTGTGGTAGCATAAATGGCAGATTTGCAATCTTTGCACCATCTTTGGAAAATTGAGGTGGCAATGTATCAAAGCAACCTTCTTGAGCTCTTCCAGTAATGCTCCGATTCTCTGCAACATCCAGCCCAATCAAATTTTCTGAATGTTGCAATGGCACACTGTCTGAATGCTTCCTGAAGCAAGTTTCAGGTATTCCATTGACAGCATCAACATATAGCTGCTTTGAATTCCTCCTATCAATCAGTGCATCAAAATGGGCAAGATCATGGTCAACTGCAGTGAAGAGAAAGATTCGGAGTCTAGAAGATCCATCACCACCTTCTAGTTTGTCGTATTCTTCCATCATGTTATCAAGATCCTCCTCGGAGGAAACAGAAATGAGAGCATCAAGATCCTCACCTGGTAGCTGATACTTGAGAATAAGAGCCAGAACATAAATGTCTGTAATCTTGTGCATAAGTTCCTCGTAGCTGATATCCTTGTTCACGGTGACAATGCGGGTTTCGCCCCCTACATATCTAAGCTTCCCATCACTCGGCCTGGGCAGGATTGTACCTCCAAAACTGCACATGAACTTCACCTTCCCTGAGGGAGAATCATTTGATGTCCCTGAAAGGTAAGATTGATATGTGGAGTAGGAAGACATGTGCTGAAGTCGAGTTTGCCGAGAAGAATGAGCAGCCAATCCTCCATCCAGTTGATACATACCATCATCAACATAGCAGGAAGTTTGCATTTCTTGGACGGATTCAGCATTTGCAGGATTCAAGTTGCTCCCAAAATCACTCAAGTTACCTTTGTCTGTTCCCCATGTAGAAATCTCGGAATTGCTACCCGAATCTGTTCGTCCTATGCCAAGTATGCCTGTTATATCCTCATAAACATAGGGGTTAGCCTCAGGATAATTTCTCTTCAGAACTGGTACCTTTCCAAATCCAGATCCCTTCTGGGTCTTTGATGCTTCCTGTGAAAATTCCATTGCGAATTCCTCACCAGTCTGCAAGGAATAATTTGCGATACGCATTCCTCCATTCGGCTTATTAAAGATCAAAGGACTTAAATTTGATGGAAAAAAGTTTGACTCGCATGCTATCCCCTGACCTGATGGTAAAAATGCCCCATTTGTGATAGCCTGAGGTCTAGAGCCATCCTGCCTGTAAACACTGGTGTTTTCAGCTGACCTCTCCACTTTTTCATCCATCTCAATGATCTTTGCTTGATGGAAAAAGTTTTGTTGCCCTGTAATGGGCATGGCCAAAATTCCTCAAATCTAAAAGGAAGAATCATGGCCAAACTATGTGCTGCTCAGAGCTATGAAAAATAAAATCAACTACTCCATTTCTGTTTGCTCCCTCCAAGCCATTTAACAGAGCTAAATATGTAAGGAAACCTCAAATCCCTCGTATTGAAACCTTTATCAGTGTCCACTATCCAGTGAAAATCTATCTAAAAGAGAGTCCTCTCAACCAAAACATAAACTTTGCTTCATATTTAATTCTTTTCAAACCATATCACTCTTGAGCTTGCTCTCCACAGAAAACTCCAATCTGAGTACTAAGTATATATAAGGACTCCAGAGTCTGAACCATGTTGACTGGTGAAATGACTCAGAAGTTTTGGCAACTGAGGCACTGCAGAACCTGGCAGTTTGCATATATAGAAATGCTTAGATAGAAAAAGGAGGTCACTCCAACCTGGGAAAACATTAGAGCATACATAAGGTCACGCCAAGTCTCCAACCTAGGTCTAGCACTATCAAATTTGAATACAATAGCTAAAGAAAAAAGGGGCGAGAATAATAAACACAAAGCAAACTTAAGGAACACCAACTATAAAGCTACAAAAGACAGAATGATACTGTGTGTGCACACTGAGAAGGTAATTCAATAAATACATTTTGTTTGTAAAAATGATGGAACAATCAAATCTCGAACAACCAATCAATCAGAATATTTTGCAATTAAACATTTAACTTTCAAGATTCAATTTTAGAATCAAGGTTCAATCCAACTTCATCTTCCATAATATAGATACTATTTCATCAGTCTTCAATATAAGGAGAAATTAAAAGACCACTGTTTGTACTGTTCATATTATCTTGTATATTTTTATTCAAGTTTCTTAGACTAAATTTTCCATAGTCGACTTAAGTCAGGACTGTCCACATGTTCTCTGAATTTTAGCTGTGTTGGAAAATTATGTAAGACATTTCAGGTAATACTATTACCCAAGAGTAAGATAATCTTGTGGCAAAAGGTCTCTAGGGCAGAAATTTCAGGCATGATCACAGTTCCAGAATGATCCAAATTTCATGCATGGTGGAATGAGGCCACCTAGGGTCTTCCCCAATTCTGAGCCCATTCAGATCCTCGGAAAATTGATCAGAACCCTGACTTCTTGTGTCACCAGATTCCAGCGGGTAGGGAGAAGTTTACTACACAAATAGATGGCTCCCTATTACCCATCATCAGGGAAAGAAACCAGTAGTGAAAGCCTCGACAATCTGATTAAGGTAGGACCAAGAACAATGAAAATACCAACAGATTCCCATCTACATATATGTCCATATTCAGGTTCATCGTTTCCAACTTTCCATCATCAGAATTGCCTGCCAGTGCAAAGCTAGGTATATGAGCATTGCTGCCCCTAAAAACAACTTTCAATCATCTCTTTGTATTTCCTTTTACAAGAGGCTAATGTCTCTTTGCAAATTTTTGTGACAGATAACAACTTCTACACTGTGGCATTACCTGTAAAAAAATATATTTAGAGTCAAAAAAAACTCTGCCCGTTTTGGTCGACAATCAATACACCACCCTATCGGACCAAAGTTTCTCCTGAACCACAACAATAACTCAATGGTGTCTTTGCTGCCCCTTTTTCATATTAATAGAATACCAAACATGCATATAAACCTCAAATATGTATTATAATTCATCAAGCATCACTCAAGGGCTCCAAAGCAGTTTATAAGTAACTCCAAAATAACAGCACTGGGAATGAATGTTCACTTATTCCTTTAAACCTTAAAACCAAAGACAATTATATACAACGGGGGCTGTATCTAGGGTGTCTAGTGTCTACGAAGGATAAAATGCTGTCTTCACTAGTTTAGCTCTCCAAAACAAAGACTTCTGAACTTAAAATTAAAGCACTATTTTCATTTTAAATGGAACATAAAAAACACAAGTATGCACATGGGTATACACTGTACAGCATGAAGGAATAATAGTAGAGAGAAGAATACACAAAATCATTTTAGCTTTGGCATCTGCTAGAACCAAACACCATCCTAGCAAGTTTCACTGTCAAAATTGAATATCTGAATACCAAATTTAATCGGGATTCTCCTTAACTGAGAGATTAAATACAAAATCTGAAAGGAATCAAGCTGACCATAGGGCTACAACACTCCATCTCTTGCTGTCGGAGTGGAGACTTCTGACATTGAGATTACCCGATTGCCTCATGGAAGGAAGTTTTCAATTTCTCTCAAAAGAAGCCACTAAGTAATTTTTGGAGCTGAAGTTGCTGCTAAAGAAAATTGTCATCCCATGGTTTACTGAAATTTGCACTAACAACTTAGGATCTGTTGCACTACAAAGATGGCGTAGGAAATTTAGAGGCCATCCTCAGGAGTTCTGAGAGCAAATGTGTGATTAATGTTCCTGAACCATAACTGCTAAAAGTTAGCTCTTCTCCTTCAGCAGCTACTAGGAATAACTGCCATAAACATTGGGTATTTGCTCTTTACCAGGACATATTCACTTTGGCATGGGACCAATAAATCCTTCAAAAACTGCAGCTAAGCCTCGTCCATAGGGAGATCCCTATGTTGGGACATCAGTTTTTTACTGGAACTGATGAACGGTGTATCTAACTGATCAGAATGTTCCAATCTAATGAGAATCTAATTAACATGGCAAGAAATAAAGAAGGCGAAGCTCAGCTTCCCTTCATATTAGCATGACCAAAGTTTCATCCACAAAAAAATCCACTCATCCTTCAAATTTGGTTGAAACTGATAATTTACCAGGAATAAAGCAATAAACAAAGAGTTCCAAGTTAAATGAGACACATTTAGGGGGCATGTCATCACTAGTTGATATATCGAACCTGCCTTGGAATTTGATGTCAAATGTTTATATGAAAACATCTCATAATGTTATTAGGCATATTAGCATAAGATTGAAGGGCTTCAAAACAAGGTGACTGGCAAAATCAAAATGACGAAAGCAAAATCAAGAGAGAAATTCAACCAACCTTTGATATAAAATTTAAACCAATTAAAAAAACAGATTTTCTTTTAAGACCAAAGCAAAGAACTGATCAGTGAGCTCTAATCCCATGTCATATAGAAGCAGACAAGCCATTACAGAGAAGACTACTGACCTGCACTGAAACTGAATTTACATTGTTTTAAAATTTATTCAAACACAATTAGGGGCATGTCACACTCTAACCAAGGATTTCAATCTCTGTGAAATACAATTGGATTTCCACTGCATGCCTTAGCATATGTATTAACACCAAAATATTATTCTCCATCTTGGTTGGCCAAACCAGCACCTGGGGGTGGAGTTAGGAGAAAGCCCCACACAGATCTAGAGGTACAGGTTGGGTACATGGTATAGACAAGTTGGTCCCTGATGAAGAGGAATGTGCCTTATTGCGTAATGAATTAAGCAAATACCTCAGTGATATTGGTCCGTTTGGTACTTTGCATGCTAGAAAAGATCAAGATAGGGCGCCTCCTATTGAATGGTGGAACATGTATGACTCATCATGCCCACGCTTGCATAAATTGGCAACCAAAGTGCTTTCACATGGATATTGGTCCGTTTGGTACTTTGCATGCTAGAAAAGATCAAGATAGGGCGCCTCCTATTGAATGGTGGAACATGTATGACTCATCATGCCCACGCTTGCATAAATTGGCAACCAAAGTGCTTTCACATGTGGTAAACAGTTCCTCTGCAGAAAGGTGTTGGAGCACCTATAGCTTCATCCACTCGGTGAAAAGAAACCGATTAAATGAAAATCGGGCAAAAAGCTTGGTTTATGTACATTACAACTTGAGGTTGTTGACTCATTGCTGTGAGCGGGCCAAAACAGATAGATCATATGTCACTTGGGACAACAATCCGGAGGAGCATAACTTGGACGATGGAGCCTTAACTTTAGAGCGCTTGGTGGAAGAGCTTTTGGGCAATGAGGATGACCATGCAGCAGCAACAATGCCACCACCATCTGCTATCTTGTTTCCAGATGCACCGTCTTTGCCTAGAGGTTCAACTTCACAACCCCCCCTGTATCAGTGAGGCGGGGTCATGCAGGACCAAGTCTTGGACGTCGCTCAAGTCGCTCAACATCAGTGGCTACTGGAGATGAAAATCCCGCTCCCTTTGTTCATAAACCACGGGAAAAGAAATTAGAAATTTCCCGTGGCAAGAGGAAACATCCATAAAGTCTACTTTTATTTTCTTGTCTTTTCTTATTTACAATGCTTTCAAGTTTCTGCACTATTGAGATTCGAGAACTTGAGTCATTGACTCTTTTATATTTATTATGGTATTATGGTATATTTTGTGAACATTACATGGCAATTCAAGTTTGAAGTTTGAAGTTGAACTCTAAAGCTGTAAGGTTGATAACTTGATGTTATGGATAATGGACCTATGTTTGAAGAATTCACTAGTATATGATAATTGATTGTCATTGAATCATTACATCCATAACTTGATGTTATGGATAATGGACCTATGTTTGAAGAATTCATTAGTATATGATAATTGATTGTCATTGAATCATTGATGGTTGATGAATGATGTTATATGGTATTATGATTTATCATGTTATGGTTTATTTCATGTTTTTAAGCTTTCCATAACTAATTCAACATTCTACAAGCATTGGTTGGCATATATGCACCAAAATATATTAAAAATATATATTATATAAAAAATGCTCCCGAAACGCTCCCAAACCGGAAGCTTCTGAAAATTTCGCTTGCCGCGCCCAAGTAACCTTGATAAGGAATATCTCACCATTGCCTATGGACTGGAAGGTGGATTGAGTGATCACATGTAAAAAAATAATGATGATGATGATCTACTACTCTATCAAACCCAAAAAAAAGGTACTAAACTATTGCCATATCAACATTATTTGAAAAAATCAACAGCTTACCAGAGCAGCAAAATTTGTAATCACTGTGGGAAACAAGTCCCCAAAACGATGCTGCAGAATTCTATATGGAATTATCTATTGTCATGGCTATTCTGATCATAAATTTCCAAACTTTCTTCAATAAAAATTATTGTTTGAAAATGGAAGAAAGGAGGTACAGTTTCTTGTTTTGGGCATTCAATTTTTTCGATATCAAGGTTATATGTCAAAAAAGCAACCAGATTTCTCTTCAAAGACTGTATTAGGTCCAAAAAAGACCTCAGGGGCACCTTACCTAAACTCCTTGGAAAAAAAAACATCAGAATATTTGTTTCACCAGAAAAATAGGTGAAATGCCTGCATGTGCAAATAGAGTTTCATGCTTGCAGATTGGCAATGCCCAAAAAATGACCACGAAAGTAGATCAACGGAACTAAAAGATTGGAAATCAAATGACTCGGAAGACGGGTGGCTTAAAAGAATGGATGTTATATTGAGATCATCTTGTGCCTTTAAACTAAGAGTCACTGGATGGCTCATTCTTCATCATGCTTTACCCTGATTAACGAAAACAGGATTACAGATGATTTTTGTGCTCAATGTGGAAGAAAGGAAGACTTGCAAGCATATTTTCTGGGACTGTAGCTTTTCTAGGCCATTATGGAAGGACATGTCCCTGCATTTTTGTTCCTTGTTTCTCTACCCTCTCAATTGGAAGGCGTCCATTCTTGGTGATTGAGTCTTGTGTTGTGCAGCCTTCCTGGTCTGCGCTTAGATAAATTACATCTTCTCTGCTCAAATAGATGTGAACTTAATCTACCTTTGAAGGCAGTAACACGAGTATGGTTTTCCGGCTATTGGATGAATGATGAATGAGAAATTTAAGTAGCTGCTAAAGATCATGTAGTAAGAAAATATACTACGAACCAACATATTTCCCTGGAGGTAATTAATAGGGCAATCAGGGAGAACATTCATCGGCAGTGCATCCAGAACAATTGGGCATCTCCTCCCCAGCCCCTTGGCCTCATGCTGACCTTCTATGCGGAACAATTCTTGCAGATTATTGATGGTCTTATTATTTGGCCAGGTTATTTACAGCGGCAATGGTCTCATGGTCTTAGTTTCCCTCTTGGCCAGTTGACAGTGTGCTCTCACCAGCTTTGGGTTGAATTGGACCACCATATCTCCTTATTTGTCATCTCTTCAGGAGGTTGAGTCTAAGAAGCACTTCATCTTCAGGGGTCTCATCTACTATGAGACCCAAGGAAGATCTTACTGTACTTACAGAAACTCGAGGGATGCTGTCCTCTTTTTTCTGCAACCCCAACCGGGAATGTTTGGCCTTGTTTATTAGAAGAGACCACTATATACCCACGCTAGGCATTGCACGGGTCTACTAGAGTCCCCTCGCTAATATCCTCTTTTTTTCCAGGCCATCTCAGCCCACCGGGGGGATCAAACACCTGACAGATGCTATGAATATTGGTATATGCAGCAGCAGGCGAGTTAGACATTGCCCTCAGGGCCTCGTGTCGCCTTGAGACCAACTCATTTCTTCAATTCGGGATTGTTCGCTAGTACTGACCGTACTTTTAAGTCCGTATGACCTTTCTTTGGTCATTTGCGGACATTGATATAATTTCATTTCACTTCTATTCAGATCTGGGTCGAGCAAATCTCTCGACTGTACTCGATGTATTTTTATACTTTTGTAATATTATAATTTTGTAATAAAATATACAATTTTTTGCAAGTAAAGAAATTCCAGGCAGTTAGCACAATTCAACAAGAAAACTAATAATAATAATAACAAAGCAAATACAGCCCCACAGAAAAATATATTCTGAGATATTACAGCTACAGTTTTTCGTTTTCTTAGAAAAGGGATGAGCTATACCGTGATGTAGCATGACCATAATCGCAAAGTACTGTTGTAGCAAACTTTGTCAAAAAGTTTAAACACTTGCGAATTTCACTATTTTATGATGAATAATTTTTCCATCCAATTTTATTTAACGGGAAATTGTAAGCCAGAACTTCTGTTCGACTAATATGAAAGAATTCATTTTCTTTTGAATAAAGTGAGGCTGCCGAACCAAAAAAAGTGGGATTTCTTTCCTTTTCCTGCTTTCATTTTCAGAACAGCCTTTGACTATTACTGGAAACATGGCAGAAACGATGACAAGAACGACAAAATAAAATTTTCGGACATTTCTGATACGTAACATCTCAAAGTACCCTGCGGCTTTAATGCAATTTTGCCTCCGCGTTTAAGATCACTACTACAATGGCAGGCGCCTTGCTCGAAGCTGCGAATCACTCAACAAGGACTTCGCCTGCTCCTGTTCCCCTCCACCGAGTCTCTCCTGTCTCCTCTCACCGTAAAGACTTTCCGTACATCTATCAAACAAACCCAAGCTCATAGGGTAGGGAAGTCAGACCCTCACTCCAAAGCCTATAGGTAGGATCCATCCAGTTTAATAAGTAAGGTGCTGTCAAGCGCTTTTTCCGGTGGTGTAACAGCATCAACCTGCCTGAAGCATTTGTTTGGGCCTGTTTCATGAGGTTCAGCTTCGCAATCCACTATTGAGGCAAACACACATGGGATATTGTATTGAAATGCATTCGAGTCTAATTCTATTGGACCAAAAAAAGGAGGCGGATTAAAATCATTTGGAATAGCCGAATGCTCAAATCTAATCACGCGCTTACTGACAGGGAAGATGCCATGACAAAATTCATGCGAAAAGAGAGTACTAATACACGAAGATCCACAAATACTTTTTCTACTCGGCAAAAGTTCAATCGTATAAAGCGAAAAGAGCGTACTAATACATGAAGATCCACAAACACTTTTCCTACTCGACCAAAGTTCAATCGTATAAGACCTTGTTGATAATGGAAGATGCCATAGCAAAATTCAAGCGCAAAAAGCAATTAGAAAATTCAATTTATCGGCAAAAGTTCAAATCTTATAAAAGCTTGCTACAGGGAAGATTCCATGACAAAATTCAAACGAAAATAGTTTCTGAAAAAATTAAGTACCTTAAGGTTCCGAGATGATCTGGCTAATATCGAATTAGATAACAATAAAGCTTCTTCTTGAAACACAGGATGCATAAAGATCAGTCTCAAAACCACGCGATCAGCTTCGAAACCATGTAAATTGCGAAATACAGCGATTATGCGAGCCTTTGCCACCGATTTGTCTAATTTTCCCTCAAATTAAAGAGTTTTTGCACCGTTTTCTGACCTTGATGGAAAGTCTTGAGATCACGCAAATCCACCATGACAAAACCAGCTGAAATTCATTCCATAGGAATGCCAGAAAACATATCCACCTGAAATGAACTTTAAATCTAAATTAAGCCGAATACAACTGTAAGGCACAAATACAAACCCTAACTCGTAACATTCAAGATAACAGAGTTCCCAGTGCTTACCAGACTGTAATTCTCGTAATCCGAACTGTCCGTAACGTAAACTGGTCTCGCTTAATGATCGCTACATTTAGCAGTGGGAAGCGTCCCTTAGTTGCCTCCGTGCTTCTTTACTTGCATCTACCTTCCCAGGCCTCTGGCCTCGAGTTTTCTTCTAGCTAAAGCTTCCCTGTTTTCGATCGATCCAACGGTGGAAGACGGGCTGAGTAAAATGGCGGCACCGATGGGGCCGTCGATGTAGGAAATATTGACATTTTTTAATGACAAAGGCCGTGTAATTTGTAGGAGATTTGAACGCACCAGTTGTGAATTTAGACGGCGATCTTGCGACGACACCAAGTTTACCATAATATTTCTCGTCTCCTCCTTGCAGCGAACGGCTATGGAATGAGATTTCCGTGTCATTATAGGGAGAGCCTATACAATGCAAGTAAAGTAAATTATATAGGGGGAGCCTATAAAATTAATAATAAACGAAAATTTAAAAAATAATAATAATAATAAATTAAATTTTATAAGTAAAGATTAGAGTGATATGATAAATCCAAAAGGCTAAAATATTTATTAATTTATTTTTACATATTGAGGATGGTTTTTTTTTTTTAATAAATAGATATTCATATTTTTAATTACTTTTAATTTGGTTTTAATTATTTATTTTGTGAGTTTAAATAATAAAAAATTAATTACACGGTTGTAGAACATTTTGCTTTTCTCATTGCAATTAAAAAATTCATATAGTCTCATAAAATAAAAAATTTAAACCAAATAAAAAGTAATTAAGAAAATCCATATTTACTCATAAAATAAAATATTAAAACCAATATACATCTATATTTCTCTATGCTTTAAATTTTTGTGTATATGTAAAAAAATTCAAATAGATTTATGGATCTATGTTGGTTAGCCATTAATAATTAGAAAATGAATAAAATTTATTTTATATTAAATAAAAATATATATATAGTTTTTTATTAAATTTATAATGCATTTATATATTAATAAAAATATATTAATGTTTAATTAACCTTAATCATAATAGTTTTTAATTTTTATAACTTGTAATTTTAAACAAAAGGATTTCCAAGTTTACCTTGAACTTTAAAATTACTCAACAATATTTGTCTCCTCCTATAATATGAATGGATTATACATGTAAAATATCTTGAATCAATATATTAAATGAAGGATGATAATAATTACCAATTACACATTAATTTCTTATTTTAATAATAATCAATAAATCTCCAACAATTTATACATAAGGAAATTGCAAATGCATACTAACTAGAGGCTATAACAAAGCTTGGATTTCAATGTGATTATTGTTGATATTAAGATATTTTAGATAAAATGTAATGGTTCCTATTTTTCATACAGATAATCATATTAATCTATGTTTATCAAAGGTACATTTAAAATTAAGTTTTATAAAAAGAAAAGAAAGAGAAAATAAAGATTAAGATAGTTGAATAGTTTAATTAATCTTTTTAGCAAAGCTTGGGTATTGTAACAGTTTTTTATTTTATTTTTACCAAATCAAGTGCACCAAGTTTATTTCATTAATTCCTTTCCAACCAAATATTCTAAGCCATCAAACTTAAAATAAAACCCATAATCTTTCCTAATCAAAAACAGCATAATCACATTCTCTATATGATATAAAGATTCTCACTTAATTGGTCTCTATAATCACTTGTAATCTATTAAAATTTCCATGTTTTATTATACATATGAAAAAGATATCTAATCCATTTCCTAATCAAAAACAGCATAATCGCATTCTCTATATGATATAAAGATTCTCACTTAATTGGTCTCTATAATCACTTGTAATCTATTAAAATTTCGATGTTTTATTATACATATGAAAAAGATATCTAATCCAAAGAATTAGAGTATTCATGAGCCAAACGTGATACATTTTCTTTTAAAGTTGGAGAAGGTATAGGTTTGACTTTTTTACTCTCTTTCACGTTAGATTTTATAATAAAACTTATAGTTTATCCCACTTGTTATCATAAGTCACAAGGAAATATTTAAAAAAAATTATATCATTTACATTTCAATAAAAATAATAATAATAATAAAAAGTACATGTTGCAAACAACTTTTAAGATAATCATATGCAATGTATGTTTGTTTGGAATTGAAAGATACAATTTCACACTTTTTCATTATTTGATATATTAATTAAAAAATCATTTTTATAATTTATACTTTTATTAAATATTTAAAGGTAAATCATCATTTTAATAATATTTAATAATATATTAGTTGAAAATATTTTTTTAAAATATAATTTAGTTGAATTTATCTAAAAAAGTGATGATTCACATCATTTAATCCCATAAAACACCAAAAGAAAAACGCGATATATTCTAGAATCAAGGTATAATGTGGAATGTGAGGGGCACTCTTTTGTCTTTCTACTTTGTACTTTCCAATAGTCAACAAATAATTATGCATAAGTCAAAAGTCTTACTTTGAGTCATCTCTATTACATTACTAGCTGAAGATTTTCCAATAATAATTTATTTATCACTTTTGAAGTTCAATTTTGATAAAGCATCAAAAGAAAACCTCAATGTATTTAGAATCAAGGGGATAATAAGGAATGGCGAGGACAATCTTTTGTCTCTACATTTCCCGAATTTGGGCTAGTCAACACATATTTAGTCCAAGAGCTTATCCAACACATAAACATCGTAACATTTAGTTTTAGTTTGAGAATATAAGGGGATTTTTAAATAATCATTGATAAGCTGGTATACCTTTAAAGCGAGAAAATGAAATATCAAAAAAAACTTTGGTATATTTAAAATAAGAGTAAGTTGTGTGTATGTAAATAATGTAAGTTTATGTGTTGAAAGAAAGTATAGTAAATATGTGGAAATTATATTGCAAATACTAATAAGCAATAAATAGAAACCCATGCAATAAATAGAAACGAATGTGATCGAGGGCAAGTAAAACGAAATGCCCATTAACTTGTCATAAAAGAAAGTATACATATATAATATAATTAGAGTTATCAAGTTTGACTTTAATTATATTGGCAAACAACATTGGTATTTTCATTTGGTACATGGAGTGTATGGATTGAGGGATGCAATGTTAAGTGTGAAAGGGACAAAGAAAGAAGGTGTGCCTTTCCTTTTTGCGAGGTGTGACATATGAAGTGTCTTTCATCTTTGCATAGCGGTTGAAGGAGAACAATAGTTCAATTTGCAATCCTTCTAATGTTGTAGTGTGTGACATTGCTCTGAAGGTCAAGCCTTGACATTCAATGTTACCAGTGTCAATCGTTAACCTTGTTAATGTCAATCCTTGGGATTTATGGATAGTCAATGCTCAAGCCAGCTTGAAGGGAATCGATATGTGCTTAGGTGGAATCATATGTGCTTTGGTTGAGATTGGTCCACGGAGGGCCAATGTATTTATCAAATTCGATGATAACATAGGTTGGAAGCTAAGGAGGGTTAGATCGAGGTGTGTATGTAATTTGCATGACCACTCGAAGTGCACTATTGACTAGTCTTGATTGGACCCATAAATTACAAGATAGCATTACATGTTATCCCATAGTTACCAATATTTCTTTTTCTAGTTGATGGTCATCATCTTGTTGTGCATATGAACCATCAGTGAAATCCACGACAAATAGTGCAATAGGCATAACCAATGCTTGAAGCATGTATTTGTTATGATTGATTGCAACAATGTTTTTTGTGAAGATGTGGATTGATGTGTCAAAGTTTGACAAGAATCTATTAGTCCTAGAATGGAGGAGGCTCTAATCTTCCAAAGTTGGTGTAGCATTGTGGATGTTTGTTAATAGCAGTTGGAAAGGAAGTTGGGTGGCATCAGTGCCCCTTTGACGAAATATTGTTTCAAAAATGGAGACAATGGTAAATTCTGTCCACAAACATTTCCCAAGAGTTGCGTATGCGTATAGAGGTTTTTCCATCACATGTGGGAGTTGTCCCAAATCGTCGACAAGAATTATTATCGAATGAGAAATTGTTTTTCTCTAAAAAACACTCACGCAAGTGACTCTTGATTTGAACAAACAATTTAGGTCCTATGAAGCTCATCTCATTAATGAGAATGTATTGAATATGTTTCATCTCTTCTTAGAACACCAATAGTGCCCGCATATGCTTGATTTCCTTTATAGGAATTTGAAGCCCTGCATGTACAGTTCTTGCATGTATGTTAAAAGATACAAGACCAGTAAGGGCGAGGAGTAGTAAGGGGCTATGTCATGAGGTTGCTTGAGAAAATAGTGTTTTTATGGTGTTTATAAGGTAGGATTTGCATGTTTCTACATTTCCTTTGATGATCATTCTCAATGGCTCTTTAGTTTCTTGAACTTGTGAATGTTGTAGAACTACATCAAATGGAAGTTGTTGATTGTGAGACAATGTAATTGTGGAAGTAGGTAGGGGAGTGTTATATTGTATTAATTCCCCATTCCTTCGGTTGTAGTCAATGTAGTTTGTTGCAATCTCCAAAGTATATGTTGATACTTTTGGATGATTCCATGTATGGTTGGTGCCAAAAATCTTGGAGGCCAATCATGTCAAGCTCATTGATGTAGATATTCTTATAGGGAATAATCTTCACAAAAATTTCCATTCATTAAAGTCCATGTTGGGATGTATGTTATGATTTGTATCTCCATCTTTAGATGTCTGCTCATCAAGAGTGGATGAACGGGATGCAATCTATATGCCGTGGAGAGTAGGTATTTTGTATGTACTCCTAGCTTGACAATATGTCATGTTCTATAAGGTCGGTGTCTTTAGTGAAGGAATGAAAGGGCTTATATAAAAGAAGCTCGCGCTAGCAAAAATCAAGAAAGGCATTGGAATCTTTAGATGGAATTGAAGTAAAGCAAGGCCAAACTTGGACGATTGTAAGGATAATTCATAGTAGACAAATTTCTCCACTTTCCATCTACTACCCAGTCAGTGAAGATTCATAGTAGATAAAATTTCCAGCCTTAACTTGTCTTACCAACTGATCCCTTGCCAGAGCCATAGCAGAGAAATGATCCCTTAGACGATGAAAGCATTTGGAGTAACACAGCACATTACCACCTTGTGATATATCCATAAGGCTGGAGCAAATTGGTTTCTACGGCCTAAGATGATAGTGGTGTAGATCAATAGCTTTTCCATTCTTTGAACTCAAGTCAGACGCCAAACAAATATTTTCAAACTTTATGGGGGACTGTGCCGACCCACATCAATCCCATCCAACTCCACCAGTGGAGGAAGATCTGGAACAAAACATATCATGTCTTACAAGTAATAAAATTGTTTCTCACTCTAATCATATCTTGACAATGGTAATAAAATTGTTTCTCACTCTCAATCATATTTTGTTAATGATAAAGTTATTTGGTTTGACTAAAAACTTGTTGAGTAATTAATGATTTTCTTAATTATAATTTTTAAAAGTGTATTAATGTTTCTATATTGTGTTAGAGTTAGAAATAACCAAAAAAAAATTTTTTAACAAAATCGTTTCTGTTATATTGATAGGATCAGCAAATCTGCTGTAAAGAGAACATAATGCAACAATCAGCCTTATCACTGCCTCTCCAAACAATCAACCTACAAGAAACTAAGGCGAAATTTCTATGCTTACATCCTAATTGACGATAAGCTCATTAGGTCCTACGGCAATAGACTTATTAGCTGCTAGATCCGCCTCTTCATTGATCTCCCTAAGAATATGAAAGAAATTAATCTTCTTGAACATTTTGGACAAGGTTCTAATCCTCCTGATCAACCTTG
Organism: Pseudotsuga menziesii; assembly: GCA_001517045.1. Classification (NCBI taxonomy): domain Eukaryota; kingdom Viridiplantae; phylum Streptophyta; class Pinopsida; order Pinales; family Pinaceae; genus Pseudotsuga; species Pseudotsuga menziesii. Next base: position 306,797 of record LPNX011104183.1, read on the forward strand.
TTTTTTGTTCATTTTTTCCCTTTCTTCCTCCGTTCAGCGCTTGGATAATAAACCTGGAGTCACCAAAAACTAGCACTTCTTCCACTACTTTCTTCTTCAGCAGCTTGAGCCCTTTCCAGAGCCCGTAAGCCTCGGCCATATTATTAGAGTTGTAACCTATGTTCCAATACTATTCTATCTTAGTTTCCCCTCCCGGTTCCATTATAATTCCTCCTCCTCCCGCTTTGCCTGGGTTCCCTTTGGAGGCTCCATCAAAGAATAATTTGAAGATTTTCCTTTCTCTTAGCCAATTCTCGAATTGGGATTTATCTATCCTTATATCCCAGTCGTCTAAATTTTTTGCTTTCATAGAGTTTGTAGCCCTTATATTGAGACTTTGCAGCCAATTGTTTTCAGTATCAGTTAACTTTTCTATATTGTATGGGATCTTGGAGATGTTGACCACCTCCCCGAGTAATGCATGTGCTTTAGCAGCAATCTTCCATGCTGGCTGGCACTTGTCCTGGAATATTCTATGGTTCCTCTCATTCCAAATACACCAGCAAATTATTTTCGAAAGTTTCATCCAGCATGCTTTTAAACCCTTTTTTTTTTCCGGAGCTCTCCTTGATAGAGTTTTCCCCAGTTGAGAAAGCAGGACTGAATATGGTCTAGTAATTTTAATTCACCTCCCCAATGTATCGGCACCTCTTTCCAGACAGAGGTAGCAAAAGGGCATTTGAGAAAAAGATGGCTGATATTCTCAGCGTTTATAGCACATAGAGGACAGCGAAAAGGGCCTGCAATCCCTCTCTTCTCCAGGTTCTCACCCGTCAGCACTCTCCCATGCATCAGAGTCCAAGAAAACATCTCAATTTTTGGGATTGTCCTACAATTCCAAATGTAATCCCAGATTTCTGGATTTCCTGGCACGTTGTAGTTGGTAGAAATATTCTAATATCCCTCTGCCGCCGTGTATTTCCTGAGCTCAGCCCCCATACACGCTTGTCTTTTATATTTTTCCCCAACGGTGCCAGCCCTGACAAGTGAGAGAACAACATTCTTTTTTCATTTTTTAAATCCTCTGGACACTCCAGCAACTTCCAAGCAACCCAACTCGTTGGCTCCTCATTCTCCCATTCAGAGATATCCCAAAGTGTTTTTATTCCCTGCACTGTCATCCAGTTTTGTAGACGTGGGAGTTTAGGAGGGATTTGTCCCTGGATTATATCGTACCAGATTCGGATGCGTTTCCCATTGCCGAGGATCCAGTGCAATCCAGGAGTGAAGAATGGCAGCGCCTTCCTGCAGATTTTCACTATGGGAGATCCCTTCTTAATCGTTGGCTCTCCATCGAGGCATCTGAGTCTTAATCCATGGAAGTATTTACTTTTTAACACACAGCTGCTCCAGGACGGATTGGGCACCAACATGTTCCATAGCAATTTGGCTCCGATAGCCAAATTCTGAATTTTTAAGTCTCTTATGGAGAGTCCTCCCTCTATCCATGGTTGTTTGATCGTATTCCAGCTTACCAAGGCAATTTTTTTGCCTCCCTCGTTATTTCATCCCTACCAGAGGAAATTATGCATCAATCTTTCAATCTGATTTAAAATATGAGCTGGAGGAAGTAATATCGAGCATTGGTATAGAAGGCAACTGTTCAAGACAGCTTTTATAAGCACAACCTTCCCAACCAGGTTGAGCCAGACCTCCCCCCAACCCATGATTTTCTTTTTGACTTTTTCCACTATAGGAAGCCAAGCTGAGGTCTTGGAGTTGGACATGAAAATAAGCACCCCAAGATAGTTGAAGGAGTCCCAGTTGACAGCTCCATCCATGTCAAGAACCCGGGTGATTTCTAGCATTTCCCTTGGGTTTATGTTCCATCCATATACCTGGATTTACCTGAGGTTGATTTTACTGCCAGAGGCTTGACAGTACCGATGCAGTTCATTCTTGAACCGACGAGCTATGATCTGCCTGGCTCCTCCCAATAGGATGGTGTCATCCGCGAATTGTGCATGATTGATATCTTTAGTGCCTCTTGCCATCCTAATTCCTGACAGCTCTTGATCTTGCCCGGCTAATTCCAATTGGAAACTAAGAACTGATGCTTGGATGGCGTACAGCAGGGGGGATAGCGGGCATCCTTGCCTCAGACAACGGGTGGCTTGGAAGAAGGGAACTGCTCTTCCATTGACTAACGGAGCTATCCAAGGTTGGCTGATACAGGCCTTAACCCAAGAGATAAATTCAGGGGCGAATTCGAATCTTCTCATCACTTGAAGGAGAAATGAGTGGCTGACTCTATCAAAGGCATTTTCCAGGTCGAGCTTCACCACCATTCCTTTGTCTCCATTCTTCGAACTAGATTGGATGGCCTCTTGAACTAAAACAATATTGTCCCAAATCTTTCGACCTTTCACAAAACCACCTTCATTTTCCGGGATAAGGTGAGGGAGAATGTATTTTAATCTATTGGCAATGATTTTCATAATGAGTTTATATCCTATATTGCACAAGGATATAGGCCGGAACCTGTCGAAAGAGTGAGCTTCCTTCTCTTTGGGTATCAATGCCAGGGAAGCTGAATTAGTGCTGCCCCCAATTTTATTACAGGATTGGGATTTCTTGATCATTTTGAAGAGATCTCTTTTAATGATATTCCAGCATATTTTTATAAAATTGACATTGTAACCGTCAGGCCCAGGTGCTCTGTCCTCCTCCATGTTGTCAACAACTTATGTTATTTCCTCCATTGTGATTAGTTGCTTCAGAGAACCATTGTCTTTGTAATTAACAGCCTTGGGAATTAGTTGGAGCAGATCCACATCTTCCGAGACAGGCTAGGCCGTGAAGAGATCTTTGAAGTGCCTGGTCGCTTCTTCCTTTATTTCTTCAAAATTGGATATTAGTCTACCATGAGCCTGGATCTCTTGGACGAAATTTACATTTTTTCTTGTCTCCGCCTGTTTGTGAAAGAAGCCAGTATTTCTATCACCTTCTTTCATCCAATTGCAGCGAGATTTTTGCCTCCACCACTCAGATTCGAGTCTGCGGGCTGTGTGGAGTTCCAGCTGCAATTTGTGCTCAGTTTGGATGTCTAAATTTCCCACAATTCCTCCATGCTAGCCTGGTGAAGTTCCAACGCATGGGCAGCTTGAAGTTTTATGTGATTGGGAGGTGGGATCGATTTGGCCCAGCCTTTAAGAGCTTTCTTGGTCCTCCTTAATTTCTCCTCCCAAACGTAGAAAGGAGATCCAGAGACCGAGGGATACCATGCTTCTCCTACAATCTTTAGGAATTCAGGGTGATTGGCCCACTGAGGATTAAATCTGGGCCCAGATTTTTATCCTTCTTCATCTCAAGGAGTACAGGCTTATGGTCCGATCCTCCAAATGGTAAAATTTTGGATGAGAGATTCAGGCCAAGGAGAAGGAAGGTGTCCTGAACCAGGAAGCGGTCTAGCCTAGCAGCAATGTGCCCTGGTCCAGTCCTTTTATTATTCCATGTAAACTTTCCAGACAAAGGTTTGATATCCATGAGATCCCAGTCTAATATAGTTTCATCAACAAGTTCTCTAATGGGGTCTCTGATCAGGGAGCCCCCTTTTTTTCCAGCTTGGCTAAGAGTGACATTGAGATCTCCAGCAATAATTACATTTCCTAGCAAATTGCTTCTTTCCTCCCAGAGAAGATTCCAGCAATTTCTTTTTTCAGCATATGAATTGGGGGCATATAGATTGAAGATTCTTACCAGGGTATTTGTGTCAATATGCCTCAGCAGAGTGAGGATCCAACGTGGACTATACTTGGTATCCACAGCCTCGAATTTCTTGTCATCCCAGAGAGTTCCAATGCCTCTGGATGCGCCCCTTGAACTAATAGCAGCTTTACCTCTTTTTTTCCAAAATTTATGACTTACATGGAGAAATGCAGCTTCCTCCATCTTGGTCTCCTGGATCAGAAAGATGTCTGATTGGTGAAGAGAGATTAAATCTAGCATTGATTCTTCCTTTCTTTTGCTACCGAGACCTCTGCAGTTCCAGGAGAGGACCTTCATTACTTACTTTTAGAGGTCGTGGGCATCCCTTTCTAGGCATGCCCTTGCTGTCGAGTATTCCTCATATTCTTCAGCAGTTTTTCCAGGGTTAGCTGGGATCCTTGCAGCTTATCCTTATAGGTCGCATGTTCCCTGACTTCTTTTTTGGATTTCTTTCCTTTGGTTTTAGTTTTTCTTGGGGTGGTCAACTCTATTTCCCCTTCTTCCTCCTCTTCCTCTTCTGATTCGGTATCTTCCTCTAATTTCTCCATGATGTCTCCTTCTTTGGTCATTGTTGTACCTTCGTCTTGATCTTTCCCTTGCTAGACTAATGGGGCTACTTCTGGCTCCTTGCTAGTTTCATTACTGGATTTCTCTTCATCATCATTAGTTACAATCCTTACATCAGTGGATTCTTTTTGCTTGGAGTTTTCCTGGGATTCTTCATTCGGGATGGCTATGACTTCCTTAGAGGCCACTCCGGCTTGGATTTTAGATTTAGCTCTATTTACCCTTTGCCATCCCTCCACTTTATCCTGTTGGACTTCTGGCTTTTTGGGGCAGTTACGGATGAAGTGCCCGTATTCTTGGCATCCTCTGCACTTGAACGACAGTTTTTCATAGTCCATCTTTTGGTAGTGGGACCAGTTCCCCACCGTTAGTTTTATAGCCTCTGGCAATCCTGCTTCCAGATCCACCTCAATGCATATGCAAGCGCAGGCATATTGGTCCTTCGGGCTAGTCATGTCTATGTATTTTCCCAAGACAGACCCTATAGCCTCGAGATATTTAGGGTTCTAGCAATGCATGGGGAGATTTGGAAGTCTGACCCAAACTGGCACTGCTTTGGGTGTCGGCCTCAAGATCAAAGTCTGGAGTCCACCCATTAAGATATAGTCCTTGCATCCCCATGAAGTAGGGCCCATTTCTGAAAATTAGGTCTTTGTCCTCCTTAGATTCGAAATCAAACAGGAAGTAGCCCCTTCCGATGGAGTAAGAGGCCACTTTTTTAGCTATCAGAGGACTCCAGTTCCTTTGAACCCAGCTGTCTGTAGATTTTGGTGAAGGCCAGAGCCCCGTAAATTGCCCGATCAGAGCCTGATCTGCCAGAGATAGAGCTACCCTCATGGTTTCTTCCGGAGGAAGAGCTGCCTCCGGCACATCTTCAATATGCTTGACAAACTTTGGCATAGCCCTTTTCCCCGATCTCTTATTCTGGCAGTCTATTAGCCGGTCAAAGGCTTCGGATTGCAAATCAGAGGGTGTTCCCATCGGATTACCACATCGAAAGTCCAATCCAGACACTCAGCTCAATGTTTACCCAATCGAACAGCTTTCCAGGTTCAGGATGCCCCCGATGGGCCCGTCTCTGCTCAGCACCTGCAGCAACCAGCGATCATCCAAGCCTGCGTTGACCCAGCAGTCAGCTCGATAGGATCGAGGCTCCCAGCCCGCGTCCTTGCTATGTGAGCTGCATCCCAGGGCAGTGTGCTCAACTCTCGCGAAATAACCAAAATATTGATGACACTCCATCTATCATTAAAATGAACTTTAATTTGTAAACCTTACTCAAGTTTAATTTTTTAAAGTCCAATTTATTTATGTCAATTATTTTTTATAACCTCGCTTCCAATTTAGAGTTTGAAAATTATTTATACTTGATCCAATAAATTTTGTGTTTTACTATTATTTTGTATGCATAAGCAATTTGAATTATGAAAAATGGCAGTTGGTCAGTGAACGCGGGTTATCACATAAATGGTGGAAACTGATAGCAGTTTTGTTGCTCCTGTTATTTATAGGTGTGGACCCTAATTGCTTATACTTCTGGTGTAATCCCTAACCCATGGACGAATTATAGCTTCTCTTTTATAATGCACTACAGGACCGCCATCATGAGCTCAACAAACAAAGTTCAGGTGTACGGGTAAACAACTACAAGGTACAAGGTGATGAATGCATTTCTAATTTTAACAAAATTGAAAAGAGTACTTGGAAGGATGAATTTTTCCATGGTGTGTGTTGATTCTAACACTCAATTCATGTTCTAGTTTCCAAGCCATGTGAATTATAGTGGGAAACATCTCACCTGGAGAAATATTGTCCCATGTTTGGCGCTGATACTGGTGGCTTCACATCATCCTTTTCCTTAGCTGTAGAAATATCTATGGCCACATTTAGGAATTTTGTGGCCAAATCCTAAAGCTCATAATGCAATTCATAGCCATTTTTTTGGGCATGGGAGGAATTCAGAGGTTGCAGGTATGAGTATGCATGTATTTACAATTTCTTATGGAATAACTTCTCTGTAATCTACGATATGAGGGGACTCTTGTTGAGACGCATTAATAATGGTAGTTCAAACTACGAGGCTAGTTCATACTCATGGTTGGTGGATTAAGTTGTTATTAAGTAGAACAGGGGGTAAGATTCTTTTGAGTAGAAATGAAGGGAGGTCGACCAGCTTCAAAGTCATTATTTGGTTTGTGAGAAAGGCCATCAATAGGTCAGAATAACAACTATAGCTATGAAAAAAAATATAAGAAGGTGGATTCTAGTAAGGCAGTGAAGCGGTGTAACACAGGATCGTTGCGGTCCGCATTAATATTTCTTGATATGGTAATTAAATGAGATAGAACCTGTTAGTGCCAGAAATTTTTCCCACACTACAAAAGAACAAGCCAACACAATCTCAATAAACACAATTAAGTAAAATAGGTTTTTCTAGGCTTTTGGTTGTAAAGTTTGTAGACAAGAGGGCAGAAACTTCATGAAACCAAAACAAACACTAAATCATGAGCATTTGAAGGACTGAGATGCATAATATATAGAACATAAACCAAACACAATAATCACAGTGCTGAGTTCCACCCACAGTTAACAAGCATTTCATGTATAAAAACCTTAAACAGGAAATGAGTATACTAACTGAGTGATTAACACAAATCAGAAATGAAACTAGTCAATAGTCTAAAAGGGCTTATAATTGCATATACTTCATAATTCAGTCATCAAAAACACATAAGAGTTTTTACACTTAGCTCATAAACCACAACCTGATAGCCTCCCCTTGCAACAAAAATCGAACCTTTGGTCCTTTCCCAGACTTACATTTATCTTGTTCCTTCAAAAATAGTTACATAACTGATCCAAAACTACTTTTAGGTCATCTATCGAATTGTTCAATATAAACTATCATTATACAAAAATGAAATAACTTTTTCAAACTAACTAATAACTGCTCTTCTTAAAGTACTTTTACAAGTCTTTTGCTGCCTCTACTAAAAGAGCAATTCCCTCTAAAACCTGGGCTTTCCTTTTGGCCTTCTGGTGACCTGCTTCCAAATCTGCAACTCTTCTTGTCAACTCTTCATTATGTTGTGTCAACTCCTGAATAGTTTGCTTTAGTTCTGTAAACTGGTTCTCTGTATAAAGCTTCTTTAGAAACTAAAATCAATTCCTGATAGTGACTATTTACTTCTTCCAGATATTCTCTCAGTCTTTTATTTGCAGTCACTAATCCTTCATTGCTTTCATGCAGGTACTCAATTTGATGCTTGTATTGCTTGATACTCCTTTGCAAATTTTCATTTTCAGAATCCATGTATTTTCCTTCTAACACTGGCTGCACTCCTTCAGGTATCCAAGGGATTTTAAGCTTCCTAAAAATTTCTTCATCTTCTTCCATATGCTCTGTCAAGCTCATTGGAATTTTTGAATACTCTTCAACTTCAATACTGCACTTAACTGATTTCTCAACCACCTCTCCTTTCTCTATACAAGACATCTTCAAATCATTTTGATGTTATTCTAGAATCATCTTCTCTCGAACCTCCATGAATATTTATGAGATCTTGGTATCAGTGAAAACTGGTTTATCTTCTGAAACTATTTGTTTTTTTACCCTTCATAACCTTTTTGTTTTCATCTTCACTGTCTTCTACTTTATCATGAGATCATGAATCTTCAAAGAAGATAGTCTTCTTTTCAGCCAGTTTAGGGTTTAGCAGCTTGTTCATATTTAACCTGAGTTTGTTCTTTGGCCTTGTCTTGGGCCTCCAAACTGCTCCAACCTCTCCTAACATTTTCAAAGCTTTCCCTTGATGTGTAATTGAAGCTAGTTCAACAACTTTCATTTTCTTCCTTCGTGACACTGCCTCTTCTTTAGAATGGGTATGTATCTCCTATTTAGAATGAACCCTAGCTTTATTAGTGGTATGAACCCTAGCTTCATTAGATAAAGATCTTTCCTCTTCTTCAGAGAGTACTGTAATAGGGGCTTGTTCCTGTTTCTTCACATCTTCATTTACAATTTGGTTTAGTTCTTCAAGAGAAGCATCTTCTATAGGCTTAACTTCCTTCACCTCTAACTTTGAAAGTTTGTTTTCCTCAACATTAATTTGTTGTTCAATTTCAATGTTTTCATCTTCTTGGTTCGAATATTTTCCTGGTTCACCACCTTCTTCATCTTTGACTGTGACTTTCTTTTTAAGTTTCTTGATCAAATTCTGACCTTTATCTAACTATCTCCTCTGAGACTTCTCTTCCTTCTATGTTTGGAAACAAGACCAAAATAGGAAATATTCCCATGTCTTCTCTCTTTTCTGAAGTACATTGCTTATGACAAGTTTTATAAGCCCATGATGAAATACTGATTGTTTGGTGTGATCCTGATGTTCTTTCACCCTGCTAGACATCTTCCATAAACTTTTCAAGAAGAAGAATCGGAGATTCATTTTGGATTCATGACTGAGATGTTGAAGGAATCTAAAATGATACTTAAAAACAAAAGCAAATCTCCCTTCACAAGTGATATAGCTTTGTAAGATTTTGATAGGCTCTATCCATTCTGGTTTAAACTTTTGAATAGGTACTCCCTTTCATCAATCTGCTACTACATCTGGAAGTATATAACTCTGAGCATCAAAAGTGAAAGGCACTTTTTTAAACCAAAATTCACCCTCATCTAAAATTCATGTAGCTTCTACTAACAATTCCCTGGTCAGTTTAAACTTAAAAGTATCAAAAGACACCATATCCTTATCCAAACATTGAGCGGATTTCTAAGAGACTTCTGAGTGATAACCTTCAATCCTTTCAAAAAACACTAACCACCCTGCTTCTGCAAACAGTTTTGCACAATCTGGAAAAGTTTGAACCCAGCTCATGTCTGAAGGTTCTGCTCTATTATTCTTACCACTTTTTTTTCATTTTGAACAATTATCAAATAGCTTCTGTAAAAAAAACAACTCTGAATCTCTTCAAGTCTTGACAATCTGGCAGACAATGCTGTATGGGGAAACCTAAAACCCTAAACTGAACTCTCTCTTTTAAATTGATAAATACTTTAATTCCATTGACAGAGAATTCGTCATTCAGTATGAATTAGGTTTATAAACCAATAATCTTCAATCAATTCTATCATTAGTCCTCTACTTAGAAAAACCCCAAATTTATGAACTTTGGTAACGATTCGCAGCCTACCTGTCAAAGTGATGAATCCAGGTGCTGTAATCGTGTTTTCTTGACTGTCAGGTGTCCAATTGCATTCCTCAATCTTCTCTTACCACTTCGATAACTCGAAACGACCGCTCCTCAAAGCCCTAGTTTTTTCGCCCTGTTTCAAAATTTGATTACAGATTGCTGATTCTTCGCCACGAACTTCATCTACTCTGCGTGCACTTCAGGGGATATGAGATTCAAGGTGCATTTGTCTCATTATGTTCAACCATCGTTATTCCATCACTTTGCAACAGACCACCGCAACTCGCCCTCATGATGATTTGCTTGACATATTCACACCTGTCACAATGATCATTCTAGAGGAAACACGTATCAAACCCATCAACCCAGTATGAATGACATCCCATGTGTGAGAATTTCAAAAAATCTGACCCAAAAATGATGATTTTTGAATTGCGCGACTTTCTTGTAGCGCATGTGTGCAATTTTTTCAGGCTTGTGCTATAAGAAAGTCTACTTTAATGATTTTCAAAAATAAAACTCATGATAATGGTTTAACCTTGGTTCAAGAACCTTAATCAAGATTTTATGTTATTTTTTAAGACCTTTTAATCCATATAAGCATTTTATAAGCCCTCTAACTATGAATTCTAATAAATCAAACCAAAATTTGAAAAATAAAACTAAGAAATCATATAAACATGAAAATTAAAGTAAAAAGATTCAAACTATCCTAAGAAACAAAATTTTCTAAGAGAAATGATTAAAACCAAACTTCAAAACATAAACAAATGTATTAAAAGATGGAAAACAAAAATAGGCTCTAACATCTGGCTCCTACTGCGGGATGAAGTCCTCCCTGTGAGGCTTCAAGAACATGTAGACCAGTGCCTTCTGTGCTACTGCCTGCTAGTCTGCAAAATTTCCATTGGGTTATGGAGTCCTTATTCTGTTATTCACACTGGTATATACAATGAAATTCCAGTATCCATCTCAAAAACTGTAAAAATGCTTGAGGAATCGTCCATTAACTGGATTAGACAATTCCTCACCCTCCAAAGTCTATAGTACAAAAGAATTGTTTTCTATAATCTTCGATACTATGAAAGGACCAAACCAAAGGTTATCAAACTTGCCATGCTTTCCTTTCTGCTCCTTTCCAGCATCCCATCTCAAAACCATATCTCCCACTGAAAAAGTGTTATCTTTTATCTTTCTATCAAAACTTTCTTTGATCTTTAACCTATACAACTGGGCCTTTTCTTCCACTGTTTCCCGTTTCTATTGTAACTCTATCAGTGCATAAATTGTTCTTTGCATATCATTAGGTTCTTCCTGACAATCTTGAAAAAATTTCATCACTGGGATACCCAACTGAACAGGGAAAACTGCATCAGTACCATATACTAATTGGAAAGGAGAGGTTCCAATTGCTTTTTTAACTGTTATTCTATCTACCCATAATGCATATTTTAACATTGAATCCCATGACCGTTTATTATGCTTCAATAACTTCCTGATACTCTGAATGATATTCTTATTAGATGACTTAGCTAACCCATTTCCCTGAGGATAATAAGGTGTTGAGTGTTTCAACATAATCCCATTTTTTCACAAAATGCCCCCATGGCCTTAGATTTAAAAGCTTTAGCATTATCAATCAATAATTTATGAGGACAACCAAATCTATTGAGAATATTTTCTTCAATAAAATCTATGATCACCTTATCTGTTGCATTTCTTGTGGGAATAGCTTCTACCCATTTAGTAATGAAATCTGTAGCAGTCAAAATCCACTTATGCTGCCCTGAAGAAGATGGATTTATCTCTCATATGAAATCCAAACCCCATTGTTGAAAAGGGGCATTAACTGCAATTGACTTTAATGGTAATGACAGCAACTTTTGCTTACCGAATTTTTTTGACAAGGGATACATGCTCTTACCTACCGATATACATCAGAAAATAAAGAGGGCCAATAGTATCCGGCTCTTAGAATTTCATATGTTGTTGCCTTCCAATACTTATGTCCCCCACAAGCACCTTCATGTGATTCAGATATTACTTCTCCAATTTCTGGTTTATCCAAACATCTAAGCAAAAAGGATTTTGATTGTATGGATCCATCGACCTGGAGAACGTGAGCTTGGAGCGATCTGACCTCGAAGGAGCTGACTCAAACCAAGGGAGTTAGCAAAGAGGCCGCAGGCTGCACACAGGCTGGGCTCGATCTGGCCGTAGCTGATCTGGTGGAGGCTGCCAGGTCTGCGTGGGCCTCTCAGGCTCACGATTGGGCCCCTCCTTGAAGAAAGCAAGGAAGCAGGTCATGTGCTGATTGGCTCTCTGGTGGGGAAGGTAGATGGCGTTAGAGGGAGGTAGAGATCCGCCCACTGAGCGCTCAGATGCATTCAACCGGCTTATAGCCTCTCAAACCTCGAGATCTGGTAAAGGGGAACCTCTGAAATTCGTCAAAAGAATCGAAGATGTGCCAGAAGTGGCCCTACCTTCGGAAGAAACCATCCGGGTTGCCCTCTCTCTGGCATACCGAGCTCTGAACGGTCAATTTACGGGGCTTTGGCCCTCGCCAAAAACAACTGATAACTGGATCCAACGAAACTGGAGGCCACTAATCTCAAAAAATGTGGCTTCTTACTCTGTCGGCAGGGGTTACTTCCTCTTCGACTTCGAATCCAAAGAAGATAAAGACCTAATCTTTAGAAACGGGCCTTATTTCATGGGACCTCAGGGCCTGTATCTTAATGGATGGACCTCGGATTTTGATCCCGAGGCGGACATTCCCAAAGTTGTCCCAGTCTGGGTCAAACTACCAAATCTCCCTATGCATTGCTGGAATACCAAATCTCTCCGAGCCATTGGGAATGCCTTGGGAAAATACATTAACATGGCTAGCCCCAAGGACCAATACTCCTACACTCGCATCTATGTGGAAGTGGATCTAGAAGCTGGACTGCCAGAAGCCGTCAAATTAACAGTTGGAAATTGGGCTCACTTTCAAAAGCTAGACTACGAACAGCTCCCATTCAAATGCAGAGGCTGTCATGAATATGGGCACTTCATTCGAAACTGCCCCAAAAAGCCCGAGACCCAACAAAACAGGCCGGAGGGCTGGCAGAGGGTGAATAGGGCTAAATCTAAAAATCAACCTATAGAGGAGCCAAAGAAGGATAAGAGGATTAGATCCATTATCCCCCTTGAAGGATCTCAAGAAATCCCCCCTAAAAAAGTTATCATTGAAGTAAGGGACGAGACTAATGAACCTTAAGAGAAATCTAGTAATGGAGACAGCAAGGAAACTGAAGCAGCCATATCAGAGCTCCAAAAGAAAGATCAAGACGAAGATGCAACAATGCTAAAAGAAGGAGACAGTATAGGGCAATCCGAGGAAGATCCAGAACCAGAATCAGAAGAGGAAGAAGAGGAGGAAGGGGAAATCGAACTGTCTACCCCTAGATTAACAAAAACCAAGGGAAGGAAAACTAAGAAAGAACTAAGGGATCAAGCTACCTATAAGGACAAGATGCAAGGGTCTCAGATAACCCTGGAAAAGTTACTGAAGAATCCCAGAAACACTCGTCAGTAAGGGCATGCCCAGAAAGGGATGCCATCGTCCACCAAAAGTAAGTAATGAAGGTCCTCTCCTGGAACTGCAGGGGTCTCGGTAGCAAGTCAAAAGAAGAAGCTATGACAAATCTAATATCCATCCATCAACCGGACATCTTGCTGATCCAGGAGACTAAAATGGAGGAAGACATATTCCTCCAAGTAAGTCTGAAATTCTGGAAAAAAAGAGGCAAAGCGGCAACAAGCTCAAGGGGTGCATCCGGAGGCATTGGCACCCTGTGGGATGATAAGAAGTTTGAAGCTGTCGACATCAAGCATAACACCTTCTGGATCCCCACCCAGCTGAGGCAAATAGATACCAATAACCTGGTAAGTATCTTTAATATTTATGCTCCAAATTCGTATGCTAAAAAAAAACCTGCTGGAATCTCCTTCGTGAGGAAAGGAGAAATATGGTCGGGAATATTATCCTTGCTGGGGACTTAAACATCATCCTTAGCCAAGATGAAAAGAGAGGGGGCTCTCTAGTCAGAGACCCTATCAGAGAAATGGTGGATGACACCATTATGGATTGGAATCTCATGGATGTGAAGCCCTCTGCTGGTAAATATACCTGGAACAATAAAAGGACTGGGCCAGGGCACATAGCTGCCAGACTAGACCGTTTCTTGATCCAGGATTCTTTCCTTCTGCTTGGGCTGAACATGTCCTCTAAAATATTGCCTTTTAGAGGCTCGGATCACAGGCCTATTCACAGGCCTATCCTCCTAGAGATGATGAATGCCAAGAATTTGGGCCCGATACCGTTCAGATTCAATTCATTGTGGGCCAAACGTCCTGAGTTCCTCAAAATTGTCTCTGAGACATGGTCCCCACCAGTCACCGGGTCCCCCTTCTACATTTGGGAGGAGAAGTTGAGACGTCTTAAGAAAGTTTTAAAAGGCTGGGCCAAGTCGCTATCCCCTCCTGATCAAGCCAAATCTCATGCTGCCCACACGCTGGAACTACATCAAGCCAAAATCGAGGATGGCACTGTAGATTATAAAGATCTTCAATTGGAGGCCAAGCTCCACTCAGATCTCCACATTGCATGTTGGCAGGAGTCTGAATGGTGGAGGCAAAAATCTAGGTGTAAATGGCTGAAAAATGGTGACCGAAATACCAGCTATTTCCACAAACATGCAATGGCCAGAAATTTTTTTAATTATGTCAATGAGATCCATACTCAAGACAGATTGATTAACAAATTTGAGGACATAAAAATTGCAGCGACCTGCCACTTCCAGGATTTGTTCACGGCTCAGCCCACCCATGAAGACATCGATCTCCTTAGTCTAGTTCCCAGAATTATGAAGACAAAGGATAATGACCTGCTAATTAAGTCCATCACGCTGGAGGAAATCAAACAGGCAATTGAAGTTATGGAAGAAGACCGAGCTCCGGGGCCAGACGGTTACACTGTCAACTTCATAAAAATCTGCTGGGATATAGTAAAACATGATTTATTCAAAATGATCTCTAAATCTCAAAGGTGCAGTAGAATTGGAGGAAGCACCAACTCAACATTCTTGGCCCTCATCCCAAAAGAAAAGAATGCCAAGTCATTTGATAGGTTCCGGCCAATTTCCCTGTGCAACATAGGATATAAAATTATTACCAAGATCATGGCCAGTAGATTGAAAAATATTCTGCCTTACCTTGTTCCGGAGAATCAAGGAGGATTTGTTAAAGGCAGGAAAATCTGGGATAATATCATCTTAGTTCAAGAGGCTATTCATTCTAGCCTGAAGAACGGGGAAAAAGGAATGGTGGTAAAGCTTGACTTAGCCAACGCTTTCGACAGGGTCAACCACTCTTTTTTATTCCAGGTAATGCAGAGGTATGGTTTTGCCCCGTAATTTATCAGTTGGGTCAAGGCCTGTATAAGTAAGCCCTGGATAGCCCCGCTTATCAACGGAAGAGCAGCCCCTTTCTTTCAAGCTTCAAGAGGACTGAGGCAAGGGTGCCCACTCTCCCCCCTGCTTTATGCCATTCAGGCTTCTGTCCTTAGCTATCAGTTGGAAAACACCAGGCAGGAGCAGGATCTTCCAAGCATTAGAATGGCCAGAGGCACTAAAGATATTAACCATGCGCAATTTGCGGATGATACCATCTTACTCGGAGGTGCCAGTCAAATCATAGCTCGCTGTTTCCAGAGTGAAATTACTCGTTATTGTCAAGCTTCTGGAAGTAAAATCAATTTAAGAAAGAGCCAAATTTATGGCTGGAATGTAAACCCAAGGGAAATGCTAGAGATCTCCCGGATTCTCAATATGAAAGGAGTTGTTTCCTGGGAGTCTTTCAACTACTTAGGGGTGCCTATTTTTAAACACAAGACCAAAAGCTCAGCTTGGCAGCCTATTGTGGAAAAAATTAAAAGTAAAATCACAGGATGGGGGACAGTCTGGTTAAATCTGGCTGGTAAGGTAATCCTAATTAAGGCAGTGCTAAATAGTTACTTGATGTACCAGTGCTCTTTGATTCTTGCTCCGGTCAAAACCATTTCTCAAATAGAAGGTATGATGAGATCTTTTCTGTGGCAAGGTGGAACAAACGGGAGTAAAAAATTCGCCCTGGTTAATTGGAAAACTGTCAAAATGTCTAAACAGGAGGGTGGCCTCCATATCAGAGATTTAAGAGCTCAAAATCTTGCCATGGGATCCAAGCTGCTTTGGAGCATGCTAGCTCCCAATCCGTCCTGGTGCAGCACTATGCTGAGATGCAAATACTTCCCAGGCCAGCGACTGAGATGTATTGATGAAGAAAGTCCCGTAAACAATGGATCAGCGATCTTCAAGTTATGCAGGAAGGCGTTGCCTCAATTCAGGGAGGCACTCTATTGGATTCCGAGCAATGGGCAATCCATCAGTGTATGGAATGATGTAATTCTTGCTAAAAATCCACCTCAGCTTCCACGTCTTCAAGTCTGGATGGAGTCGCTGGGCCTTTATTATCTTTGGGATATTTCCACTTGGGAGAGTGACGTCCCAAATCGATGGGGAGGATGGGCTGTCCCAGCGTGCCCTGAGGAGCTGGAGGATGATAGGAACAGGCTGTTACATCACTTGGCAGGGCTTGCTCCCCTGGCTAAATTCAGGAAGGATAGGCGTGGATGGGGCTCTGGCATTTACACAGCTTATGCTGGTTACCAGATTTTTGCAACTAGCTATAACGTACCAGGAAACCCAACGAAATGGAATAATTTATGGAATTGCAGCACATTACCAAAGATTGATTTGTTTATATGGACACTGTTGCATGAGAAAATTCTTACGGGGGAGAATCTGGTTAAAAAGGGGTTTGCAGGGCCGTTCCGCTGCCCCCTCTGTGCTGAAGAATCCGAGAATATCAATCATCTGTTTTTAAATTGTGCTTATGCTATATCAGTTTGGAAGGATGTGATGAAGAGCTGGGGAGTTGGAATGAAGTTACCGGATAACATTCAGGATTGTTTCCTTAGCTGGAGAAACTCTTATCAAGGAGAGTTGACAAATAAAAAAGGATTGAAGGCCTGCTGGATGAAACTCTCCAAATTCATTTGCTGGGGTCTCTGGATTGAAAGAAACCACAGAATTTTTAAAGACAAGCACCAGCCAGCGTGGAAGACAGCCATAAAAATAATTGCTCTTTTTAAGGAAGTAGTTAGAATATCAAAAATCCCAAATAATAAAGTTAATTTGACTGTCAATGAAAAAAAAATGATGCATAGTCTTGACATCAAGACTGTATATAATATGGCAGCTAATAAGGTGGAGGATTGGGAGATCAGGCTAGACAAATCACAGTTTGAGAATTGGCTAAAAGAGAGGAAAATTTTTAAACTTTTCTTCGACGGAGCCTCCAAAGGCAATCCGGGAAGAGCGGGAGGAGGTGGTGTTATTTTTGATCCTGGAGGAAATAAGGAATCAGAATTCTTCTGGAATATTGGTTATGATTCCAATAATATGGCGGAGGCTTATGTGCTTTGGCAGGGTCTTAGACAGCTAAAGGTAATAGGAGCGAAAGATGTTATGGTTTTTGGAGATTCTAGAATAATTATCCAGGAGTTGAATGGGGGAAGTAGGGGCAAGAATGAGCGTATTGCAAGACTGATTAAGAGAATCAAATCCAAGGCCAACACGTTCAGGAAGATTAAATTCTTCCATGTTCTTAGAGATCTTAATGTTCTGGCGGATTCGGAGGCCAATAAGTCCATAGTTATTGGTCTTAACGAGCTATTTGTTAACTCGGTTGTAACCATTGACATCCCTCCTTAGATTTGCTTTTGGCTATATGCCTGGCACTGGTTGAGATTCTGGTTGTTTGTCATATTGTGTCCCTCTGTTCAGCACTTTCTTTACTGAGCTCTCCTCTATAATATAACCGTTTTTGTTAAAAAAAAACATCTAAGCAAAATACCTTCTGGATCTTTCCAAAACAGTTGTTGTTCTATCAAACAATATTTAGTAGTTTTCAACTTTAATGACCTAGCAGCTTTCTTATCTAAATGTTCTTGACATTGCAGATACAAAATAAAGTGTACAATATCTGCATACCATGTGGATTCTGCATAGTGGTCCATAATCTTTTCTTTCTCCTGCTCTGCTTGAATTTCTTCCTGTGCTGGTTGTTCTGCCATGAGATGTAGACCTAAAGCTTGGCAATTTGAATTAGCTAGCAATTTAGCTAAACCTTGTCCCTTTACTAGCTTTGTAGGTCTAATATCCACATCATATTCCATTATTTTTGCAATCCACTTCCCTCTTTTTCCCTCACTGTCAAGCTGAGTCAAAACATCATTAATGGCAACATTAGGAACATAAGCAATAACCTTGGAATGCAAAACATAAATTCTAAAAAACTTCAATGCTTTTACCAATGAGTAAGCCTACTTCTCTAAAGTGTTGTATTTTAACTCTGAATCTTTGAGAGTCTTGCTGAAAAATGCAATTGGTTGTTCAATACCATCTTTATTCTTCTATAATAAAACAACAGCCAATGTATCTTCAAATGCAAAAGAAAAAGTTAAAAATTCCTTTGTAAAATCAGGACTTACTAATACCAGAGCTTTCGTAAGAGCCATCCTAATCTTTTCAAATGAGTTTTTTGCTTCTGCAGTCCACTTGACCTCCTGATCTTTCTTCAACATAGTTGTAATGTGTTTGATGGTTTCAGCAAAATTTGGTATGAACCAACGCAGAAAATTGATTTTACCAATAAAATATTGTACATGCTTCTTTCTCCTTAGTAAACTTATTTTCAATATTGCTTTCACCCTTTTCGGATCAATCCTTATGCCATTAGCTGAAACTAAATGACCCAATAACTTACCTTCTTGTACAGCAAAATGTGATTTTTTTGGATTGAGAGATAAACCATATTTTCTGCATTTCAAAAAAGTTTGTTTTAAGTGTTTTAGATGCTCATCATCTGATTGTGAAAAGACTGTAATATCATCTAAGTAAATCACTACAAACTTATCTCTTTCCCCTACAAAGGCTATGTCCATAGCTCTTTGAAAAGTAGCTCCAACATTCATTAATCCAAAAGGCATTTTATCATACATGAAAGTACCCCAAGGCGTAGTAAAAGTTGTTTTTTCTCTGTCATCAAGGTGCATGGCAATTTGATTATATCCTGAAAAACCATCAACCATAGGAATTCTTTGTGCACCAACTACCTTCTGCAATATTTGTTCTATTTTTGGCAAAGGGTAATTATCCTTCAATGAAGACCTATTCAGATTTCAAAAATCAACACACAGTCTGATCTCACCATTCTTTTTCCTGATAGGAACTAAATTGGCTACCCATGAAGAAAATCTGAGGGGAACAATGATTTTAGCATCTAATAACTTTTCACCTCCTTTTTTATAATAGGAAACTAAGCTGTATTTATCCTCCTTAATTTATGTCTAAAAGATTTAACATTTGGGTTTAAAGGCACTTTATGTTGTATAATTCCAGTATCATATGTCTTCAAATCTTCATATGACCAAGCAAAAACATCAACATACTCTTTTAACAACTTGATGTACCTGTTTCTCTACTCTGCTGTGAGTGCTTTTGAAATCTTCACCATTCTAGGATGTTCAGGGGTGCCAATATTACAGTTCACTACATTTTCTTCTGAAGACTGTACAATAGGTTTTAAAGGTGTATCATCCTTTGAAAATATCCTCTCTAAAGGCACCAAACCCTTAGGAATGAAATTACTTTTAAGTTCAATAATCTTGTGACCTGCAATTTCATTTTCTGCAATACCTTCAAACTCTTCAACCTCGTCATCTTGTTCTTGATCAATTAAGGAATTGGAAAACTTACCTGTCAACTCTAAAAACCTTTTTATTTCAATATCATCTTCAAAAAATTTCCATTGCTTTACATTGTCAAGCACAGAAGGTCTGTACCTAACCTCAATAGGATACTTTAGCTGTGTTGTTTTGGGAATCCTGAAATGTGTGGCTGCTAGGGAAAGAGAATCAGCAGTTTGGTTATGATCCCTAGGAATATAAGTGATATTAAAAGCCACAAAGTAATTATCTATCATATTTCACACTTCATTACGGTACACTTTCGGCAAATCTTGTTTTACTTGATAGTTGTTCCTCACCTGCTGAACAACCAACTCGGAGTCGCCATACACAGAAATCTGTTGAATACCTAAATTTGTTGTACCTTTCAAACCTAACAAAAAAGCTTCATATTCTACAGTATTATTGGTGGTAATAAATTCCAATTTATACATTAACCTTGCTGCTTCACCACCAGGAGATATTAGAAGAACCCCTGCTCCAGCACCCTCCTTACATGATAATCCATCAAAATACATTTGCCAAAGATCATCTTCTGGTTCCCTAGTGTATTTGACTGGCTTTTATTTTTCAGCCTGTAATAAACCAGTCGTATCATTATCATCACTAAAATGCAACATACAAGTACCCAAATCCTTGTCAACTACATATAAGGGATGATTTGTAGGGTTCTTGTCATCAGTCACAATATAAGCAAATTGTAACTCTCTATATAACCTTCTATTTTCTCCTCCAAATACAGGAATAGTGGCATATGTTAAGTCCATCTGTAGAGTTCCACCAACCTTCTTGGCCCAAGATCTAGAGAGGAGCACTCCAAACTTAGGTGTAATGCCTGCTACTACCACATCCGTAATCACACTCTTCATTGGTAGCTGAGCTAAACTAACCACCATATCTTTTATCACTCCTAAACATTTTACAGCTCGTGAATCAAAATCATACAAGTCATGATAAGGTTTTGTTATGCTTAAACCTAAAGCCTCCATGATAGCTTTTGGCATTAGGTTATGAGATGCTCCTGAATCCAAAAGGCAATTATGTATCATCTGCTCATGTTAGTTAATGTGATGTAAAAAGGAGGTGATGCACTTGCCTCATTTTTAGTTTTTTTCTGCCAAGGCTGACCCAATAAAGATTTTAGGACTTTCCTCTTGTAAATTCACTGTGTCAGAGGAAAATTGACTGTTTGCTGAACCAATCATTTTCAGAACTGAATTTTTGTAAGAAGGATTTTTCATCAACTCAGTGAAAGGCATAGGGATATTGATTTTGCCTAATTCATTTTCAAAGTTGAAATTCTGCATACTTTTATTCACCTCTTCAACCTCAACATTCTTCTTTTGTTTATCCTGATTTTGTTTTTTCTCTAACACTGGATCAGGCTGCTCTTTAGGAGGCAAAACTACCCTTTTCTTAGGATTTTGAACTACTTGCTTTGGACCTGATCTTAAATTTAAGGTTTTCTTTGTCTCAATCTGATATCTATCAGCAGTTACAGCAGTCACTTCAAGATTCAAATCATTTTTTGTTTCAAACACATCTGCATCATAATATTCTAAGTTTAAAACATCTTCTTCAGTCACAAAACCTTCAGTCAACTGTTCTCCAAAATAATTCATATCCTGATCTGGATCCTCAAATAAATCTTCCTCTTCAATTTCTTCTTCATCAACTACATTATTCTAAAGTGGTGGTGGCACTTTTTGATCCTCAGTTTCTCTCCTTTCTCGTTGTATATCATTGTTTCTTCTCTCTTTTGGAATAAAACGAGGTACAAACTGTCTTTTAAATTAGTTTGGATTATTAGGGTTTCTGTCTCCCTCTTGAACAGGTTTATTTGAATTCTTCTCTAGTTCCAACTTGTTTAGTTTTTTCTGTCAAGATCTTTACTAGCTTGGCCATCTCATCAATTTTACCTTCTACAGAGTGGCATGTTGAAACCCTTGGAGCTGCCTCTTTCTTACCCTTACTGTCATATATATGTTGAGTTGTATTTCCCTTCAATCTATTTGAAGCTAATATATTAGACTCCACTTCTAATGCTGAATCCTGCATGTTAAGTAAAGTAACAGGTCTTCTTTCTCTCAAGAGTGGGGAAAATTCATGATCAAAAGCAATGGCATAAGTGAGTTTTGCAGAAGTTTCTGAAGGTTTAATCTCTCCAGGGATTCTGCCATACATTTTATTGAACCTCTTCGAAAAATCAGCTATGGTTTCATCCTTCTTTCTTCTAAGGGCTCCAAACTCAGTAATGCAATATGTGTGATCCTTGGTATCACCCCACTGTCTCATGAAAAGATCCTGAAGCTCTTCTATTATAGTAATAGAATTTGCAGGTAACTCTCTGAACCATTTTCTGACCTCTCCATCAAGACTCTGTAAGAACATCCTCGTCCACACATCCTTTGCCTCAATATTCTGATTATCTTATAGCTAAGAAATGCATCCCAATGCTCCTCAGCTGTGGTTTCACCTTGTCCATTAAACCTAGGCAAGTATTTTTGGTAATCACCCCCAGGAAGTGCATTTAAAGGCTGAGGCAAAACTAAAGGTGCATAACTAGCTGCCACCATTCGGTCCATCATGTCTAAAGGTTGATTTTGGGCTGCCATCTTTAAGTTGATTGGTTTAGGTGATGAAAATACTTGGCTAGAACTTGGCTGGAACGAAGTTTTACCAACTTTGAGGTGAAATAAAGGGATTTTTCTAGGAGATATAATCTTTGTCTTCTTAAAAGATTTAGGATCAATAAAAACTTGAAAATTACTACCAGGAATTGTAGGCTTCAACCAAGATGAATCTTGTTCTTTTCCCTTCAAAACAGAGAACGGTGATGATATGTCTAGTTGATCAGGGTTACATAGGGCTGGTGATGACTGAGACCTTCGATTTTCCTAGTTGTTTTCAATATCTATTCTGGGTCTGAGACACCCAGCTGTAAAGGTGAACTAGGTCTATTTCTTGTTCCAACTCCCTTAGTAGCCACTGTGAAATACCGGTGAAAAGTAGTCTTTAAAATTTGCTGGTTTAAGTTCACCTCTCAAAACCAGTGAAATGATGGGTATCCCACGGAAAATAGGTTTTCAAATTCGTCCTCGGCAATGGTGCCAAAGATGTTAGTGCCAGAAATTGTTCCTAGACTACGAAAGAACAAGCCAACACAATCTCCATAAACACAATTAAGTAAAATATGTTTTTCTAGGGTTTTGGTTGTAAAATTTGTAGACAAGAGGGCAGAAAATTCATGAAACCAAAGCAAATACTAAATCATGAGCATTTGAAGGACTGAGATGCATAATATATAGAACATAAACCAAACACAATAATCACAGTGCTGAGTTCCACCCACATTTAACAAGCATTTCATGCATAAAAACCTTAAACAGGAAATGAGTATACTAACTGAGTGATTAACACAAATAAAAAATGAAACCAGTCAATAGTCTAAAAGGGCTTATAATTGCATATATTTCATAATTCAGTCATCAAAAACACATAAGATTTTTTACACTTATCTCATAAACCACAGCCTGATAGCCTCCTCTTGCAACAAAAATTGAACCTTTGGTCCTTTCCCAGACTTACATTTATCTTGTTCCTTCAAAAACAGTTACATAACTGATCCAAAACTACTTTTAGGTCATCTATTGAATTGTTCAATATAAACTATCATTATACAAAAATGAAATAACTTTTTCAAACTAACTAATAACTGCTCTTCTTAAAGTACTTTTACAAGTATTTTGCTGCCTCTGTTAAAAGAGCAATTCCCTCTAAGGCCTGGGCTTTCCTTTTGGCCTTCTGGTGATCTGCTTCCAAATCTGCAACTCTTCTTGTCAACTCTTCATTCGGCTGTGTCAACTCCTGAATAGTTTGCTTTAGTTCGGTAAACTGGTTCTCTGTATATCTTTTTCTTTTTAAAGCTTCTTTAGAAACTAAAATCAATTCCTGGTAGTGACTATTTACTTCTTCCAGATCTTCTCTCAGTCTTTTATTTGCAGTCACTAATCCTTCATTGCTTTCATGCAGGTACTCAATTTGATGCTTGTATTGCATGATACTCCTTTGCAAATTTTAATTTTCAGAATCCATGTATTTTCCTTCTAACACTGGCTGCACTCCTTCAGGTATCTAAGGGATTTTTAGCTTCCTAAAAATTTCTTCATCTTCTTCCATATGCTCTGTCAAGGTCATTGGAATTTCTGAATACTCTTCAGATTCAATACTGCACTTAACTGATTTCTCATCCACCTCTCCTTTCTCTATACAAGAGCTCTTCAAATCATTTTGATGTTGTTCTAAACTCATCTTCTCTCGAACCTCCATGAATATTTCCTAGATCTTGGTATCAGTGAAAACTGGTTTATCTTCTGAAACTATTTGTTTTTTACCCTTCATAACCTTTTTGTTTTCATCTTCACTGTCTTCTAATTTCTCCTGAGATGATGAATCTTCAATTATTGTAATCTTCTTTTCAGCCAGTTTAGGGTTTAACAACTTTTTCATATTTAACCAGAGTTTGTTCTTTGGCCTTGTCTTGGGCCTCCAAACTGCTCCAACCTGTCCTAACATTTTCAAAGCTTTCCCTTGATGTGTAATTGAAGCTAGTTCAACAACTTTCATTTTCTTCCTTCGTGACACTATCTCTTCTTCAGAATGGGTATGTATCTCATGTTTAGAATTAACCCTAGCTTTATCAGTGGTATGAACCCTAGCTTCATTAGATAAAGATCTTTTCTCTTCTTCAGAGAGTACTGTAACAGGGGCCTATTCCTATTTCTTCACATCTTCATTTACAATTTGGTTTAGTTCTTCAGGAGAAGCATCTTCTACAGGCTTAACTTCCTTCACCTCTGACTTTGAAAGTTTGTTTTCCTCAACATTAATTTGTTGTTCAATTTCAATGTTTTCATCTTCTTGGTTCGAAGATTTTCCTGGTTCACCACCTTCTTCATCTTTGAGTGTGACTTTCTTTTTAAGTTTCTTGATAAAATTTTGACCTTTATCTAACTATCTCTTCGGAGACTGCTCTTCCTTCTCTGTTTGGAAACCAGACTAAAATAGGAAATATTTCCATGTCTTCTCTCTTTTCTGAAGTACAGTGCTTATGACAAGTTTTATAAGCCCATGATGAAATACTGATTGTTTGGTGTGATCTTGATGTTCTTTCACCCTGCTAGACATCTTATGTAAACTTTTCAAGAAGAAGAATGGGAGATTCATTTTGGATTCATGACTGAGATGTTGAAGGAATCTAAAATGATACTTAAAAACAAAAGCAAATCTCCCTTCACAAGTGATATAGCTTTGTAAGATTTTGATAGGCTCTATCCATTTTGGTTTAAACTTTTGAATAGGTACTCCCTTTCCCCAATCTGCTACTACATCTGGAAGTATATAACTCTGAGCATCAAAAGTGCTTTTAAACCAGAATTCACCCTCATCTAAAATTCATGTAGCTTCTATTAACAATTCCCTGGTCAGTTTAAACTTCAAAGTGTCAAAAGACACCATATCCTTATCCAAACATTGAGCGAATTTATAAGAGACTTCTGAGTGATAAACTTCAATCCTTTCAAAAAACACTAACCACCCTGCTTCTGCAAACAGTTTTGCACAATCTGGAAAAGTTTGAACCCAGCTCATGTCTGAAGGTTATGCTCTATTAGTCTTACCACTTCTTTTCATTTTGAACAATTGTCAAATAGCTTCTGTTAATAAAACAACTCTGAATCTCTTCAAGTCTTGACAATCTGGCAGAAAATGTTGTATGGGGAAACCTAAAACCCTAAAATGAACTCTCTCGTTTAAACTGATAAATACTTTAATTCCATTGACAGAGAATTCGTCATTCAGTATGAATTAGGTTTATAAACTAATAATCTTCAATCAATTCTATCATTAGTTCTCTGCTTAGAAAAACCCCAAATTTATGAACTTTGGTAACGATTCGCAGCCTACCTGTCAAAGTGATGAATCCAGGTGCTGTAATTGTGTTTTCTTGACTGCCAGATGTCCAGTTGCATTCCTCAATCTTCTCTGACCACTTCGATAACTCCGAACGACCGCTCCTCAAAGCCCTAGTTTTTCGCCCTGTTTCAAAATTTGATTACAGGTTGTTGATGCTTCACCATGAACTTCATCTGCTCTATGTGCACTTCAGGAGATACGAGATTCAAGGCGCACTTGTCTCATTATGTTCAGCCATCATTATTCCATCACTCTGCAACAGACCACCATGACTCGACCTCATGATGATTTGCTTGATGTATTCACAACTGTCACAATGATCATTCTAGAGGAAACGTGTATCAAACCCGTCAACCCAGTATGAATGACATCCCATGTGTGATAATTTCAAAAAATTTGACCCAAAAATGATGTTTTTGAACTGCACAACTTTCTTGTAGTGCATGTGTGCAATTTTTTCAGGCTTGCACTACAAGAAAGTCTGCTTTAATGATTTTCAAAAATATAACTCATGATAATGGTTTAACCTTGGTTTACATTTTATCGAGGGTTTGGAAGTGAGAGGTTTGGTAGGGTTTCTGCTGCGTAGGCTTCCTACTCGCCACTCCCTGTGTGGCCTTTGGCCGCTGATGAAGGTAGCCTCCCTGGGTGGCTGGCCTTCACGTGTGCAGAACGGATGGATGTAGGCTCCTCTGGACCCGTTGGGCCGGAGGAAGAAGCTGCAGGGGGAAAGGACCAGCAGGTGCGCCAGTCAGATGGCCACAAGCCTGGAATGGGAGGCTATTTGCCAAAAGCTCCCACTATCCCCTCAGTTCAGATTCACTCTGAAAAAGTGAGGGGCACGATTGAGTTGTAAAAAGAAAAAGCCCTGATAGGCAAGTTTGTAGGGATATGGCCCAAGGAGAAGGACCTGATCAAATGGATTGGCAGCGTATGGAACCCCAAGGGCCACTATGATCTGCAGCTGGGCTCTAAGGGCTTCTTCACGATCATTTTTTTCAACCAGGAGGATAGGGACCGAATCCTGGAGGGAGGACCCTATTTCTTCTTTTCCGCTGGTCTGTATCTCCGCCCATGGAAGGAACATTTCAATCCAGAGACAGAGGACCTGACGGTGGCCCGAGTCTGGATCCGCCTGTTCTCTCTTCCTGGAGAATATTGGGATCTGGACACTTTGCGGGATATTGGGAATTCCCTAGGGGAGTTCATTAAAGTGTTAGAACAAACGAAGGCTCAGAGGTACACATCCTTCGCCAGGAATTGTGTTTACCTGGATCTCTCCAAATATCTGCCAAAAGCCATAAACTTAAGCTGGGAAGATGAAGAATGGCTCCAACCAATCGACTATGAGCAGATTCCTTTTAGATGTCGGCATTGTCATGTGTATGGTCACCTGGGGAGGAACTGCTCGCGGATGGAGTCCAGGCCAACCCTATCAGACCCTAGGCAGGTAAAATCAGGAGCAACGCAGGATGGGTTCACTCAGGTAAAGAACCGCAGGAAGAGCAGAGCTCCGGGGCAGCCAAATTCCAAAAAGGATTCTCCACCAACGGAGCTTCGGTCTAGGAATGCTTTCGAGACCCTAGGTGGTTTGGAGGAGGATGGCACGCTTAAGGAAAAAGAAAGTGTCGCCATGCCTACCAAAACCCCCATAATGACGAAGGAGGCTGAAACCGAGCAGACGGAGATAGTAGAGGAAGATGCAGATGAAGAAATGGAATTAGGTGAACTAGATTTGGACGCCATTGAAGAAGAATGTGGAAATAAAGGGACAGGCTATGTATCCAGAAGGAAAATCGAACTCCTGCAGGCGGCTATCATCAAGGCGGGGGCCCATCCAAACCTAGGAATTGACCCAGATCCCCTAACTGGGCACAAGCAGAAACCCCCCAGAGGAGGAACAACGCAGAGGAAGGAAATCGAACAAACAGCGCATTGCGGAGGTGGGAATCAAACTAATTGAATCAGGCCAATATCCGACGATCAGGGCAGCCTTTACTGAAGTCTCCAAAGTTGCTCAATGAAAGTCATCTCTTGGAATATAAGGGGGTGTGGCAACCCCAGGAAGTGGAAAGCTCTCGATCGAAAGATCAAGCAGGAAAACCCTGATATACTCTTTCTTCATGAAACGAAATGTAGTTCTGAAAGCATGGACAAGATTAGTAGTAAAATCTGGAAAGGATGTCGGGTGATGGCCCTGGATGCAACAGGTCAATCGGGGGGCATAGCAATCCTATGGACCCCTCGGGTAATTGATCTCTCAAACTGGAGAGCCAACAAGTTCTCCATTATGGCTGATTTCCAACACCTTATCACTGGAGCGAAAGGCACTTTGGTGAACACCTATGGTTCGAGTAGCTTTGCTGAGAAGCAAGCCTTCCTCGACTTTCTGGAGTGGACCAACAGCCAAGTGGGCGGAGGGCGATGGATAATAGGAGGAGACTTCAACCTTATCTCTAACCTTGGGGAAAAAAGGGAGGTTGAAGGTCTTTGGACAAATACCAAGAGGCGTTTGGGGCCTTCCAGGCAGGCAGCTCGTTTGTAGACATGGAAACCAGTAATGGTTGGTTCACATGGAACAACAAGAGGGGGGGAGCTCATCTGGTGGCTTCTCACCTGGATAGGTTTTTGGTCTCTGAGCCCCTTCTCCGGGACACGGGGGAAATTTTGGCCGAGGTTCTCCCAGCCGCTGGTTCAGACCACTGGCCCATCTACCTTAGATGGGATTGGTCTAGCTCCGCTCTGGGGAAACCCTTCAGGTTTGAACAATTTTGGATGGAGCGCAAGGACTTCAAAAATCTTGTGCAGCAATGGTGGCAGGAGATGACTCCCCCGGCAGGAACAACTATGTACTGCTTCCAACAGAATCTTAAAGCTCTCAAATCCAAAATCCGTACCTGGAATAAGGAGGAGTTTGGCAACATTTTTGAGGACAAGAAAAGGCTGATTGCTGTCTTGGAGCAACTAAATCAGAAAGGAATGACTGAAGGATGGGACGCGGACATGCTGAAAGAAGAAAAGGACTTATGGAGACAGTTAGAGGCCCGGGAAAAACAGGAAGGCATATATTGGAAACAAAAATCCAAAGTTAAATGGCTGCAGGATGGTGAGAGAAACACCAAGTTTTTTCATAACCCGGTCCTTCAGGACTGACACTCCTCGAAGATTGTAAAACTTAAAAAGATGGAGGGTGGTCGTATTGAAACGTGCCGAGAAATTGAGGAGGAACTCAATCACTACTTCGTTGAGATCCTGAATGAAGATCACCATGACAGGGATCGTGAAATTGCCCAAATCACGAGGCTTATCCCTACCTCGGTCACTAGAGAAGATAATGAGATGTTGGTCAAACCAGTATCTATGCAGGAAGTGGAAGAGGCTGTCAATCAAATGGCTCTGGGAAAAGCGCCTGGGCCGGATGCGTTCACCTCCAACTTCTTCCATTATTTATGGGACATGGTTAAGGAAGAGGTGGTGGAAATAGTGGAAGAGTCTAGAAA
The DNA here is from genome assembly GCA_001517045.1 of Pseudotsuga menziesii. Taxonomy (NCBI): domain Eukaryota; kingdom Viridiplantae; phylum Streptophyta; class Pinopsida; order Pinales; family Pinaceae; genus Pseudotsuga; species Pseudotsuga menziesii. The sequence goes on from LPNX011104183.1 coordinate 335,669, forward strand.
CAAGAAGGGGGTGCTAAGAGCTTTCAATGCCACTTTCCTGTAGCTCATTCCCAAAGAGACAGGGGCAGATCGTCCAGACAAATTCCGACCGATAGCGCTATGCAATGTAATTTACAAAATTATCACTAAATTCATTGCCAATCGTCTGAAACCGCTCCTTCCTTCTCTGATAAGCCCGAAGCAGTCTGGATTTGTAGAAGGTCGCCAAATCTTGGACGAGGTCATCCTAGTGCAGGAAGTTTTGCATTCCCTGAAGAATTTGAGAATTCCTGGTATGCTGATCAAACTGGATATTTCAAAAGCCTACGATAAACTCAATTGGGTTTTCCTTCGCAAAATGTTGGAGGCCCATGGGTTCTGCCAGGGCTGGGTGGAATGGGTAATGGGGCTAATCTCTACCCCTTTCTTTAGCATCCTCTTGAACTGATCTCTGACTGGCACCTTTCAATCGTCTAGAGGTATAAGGCAGGGAGACCCCCTCTCCCCTTTTATCTTTATTCTCATGGCTGAAGGTCTGAGCCGCCTTCTCCAGACCAAGGTGGAATGTGGCGAGCTCCGAGGCATCCGATTGATGGATTCTCTGGAAGCTCAGACCCATCATCAATTTGTAGATGATACCATGCTCGTGGGGCACCCTTCATTCCAAGAAGCTCGAAGCTTCAAAGCGTGCCTGAACCTATTTGCCAAAGCTTCAGGTCTTGACGTCAACCAGGCTAAATCCCAAGTCTTTTTTCTCAACACTGCCCTTCCCACCCAGAGGAACATTCTTCATATCCTGGGTTTTTCGAAGGGTTCCTTTCCCTCCAAATACCTAGGGGTCCCTCTGAGCCTGAGAAAATTGAAGGGGGTTTCCTGGTTTGAACTCCTTGACAGGATGAAACAAAAACTCTCTCATTGGACTCTTCGTCCCCTGAACTTGCCTAGTAGGTTGGTCCTGATTAAAGCAGTCCTCCAAGCGATGCCTACCTATCTGTTATCGGTCCTGGCGGCTCCAAAATCCATCCTGCACGAGATTCGACACATTCAACGCATCTTACTGTGGGGAGGCAGAGAAGAAAAAGCCAAATTTGCTCTGGTTAGCTGGGATAGCATCTGTAAGCCAAAACTGGCAGGGGGTCTGGGCCTACAGGATCCAGAAATTATGGCAGAAGTCCAGGGGGCGAAAGTTTGGTGGCGCTGGGTTTCTCATTCTGCTGAGCCTTGGGCTAGGCTATGGTCCTCTAAATATGGCCATGATAGGCCTCAACCTCAGTTGATCCGCTTCAATGAAGAGCAACATGGATCTCCTATATGGAATAAGGCGAAGGCTGGCAGGCAAATAATTCAGAAACATAGTTTCTGGGAGATTAGGGACGGCAGGAGTGCTCGCTTCTGGGAAGACTCTTGGAACCAGCTCCCTCGGCTAAGCGATAACCCTCGTTGGACCTCCATTCAGGATCGGTCGAGGTCGGAGGGTCGCTTCTTGGTTCAGCACTTCTGGCAAGAACAACGCCCTAATGAGCAAAGGCGATGGTCTTTCATGATTAAACCTGATCGAGTTGAAGAGGAGGACTGGAAGGCCTTCCAAGAGGAGATGCTCAGGAGAAGTATCAGACCCATGGAAGGAAATGATGTGCTGAGATGGGGCTATCTGGAAAAAGGAACTTTCAACATAAAGGAAGCGTACAACATCTGCATTGGGAATGACGACGAGGAAATAGATATATGGACGAAGATCTGGACACTCAACTTATGGCCCAACGTCGCCACTTTAGCCTGGCTCATAGTCAAAGGTCGTATTCTCACGGGCGAAAATCTGAGGAAAAGGGGAATTCTCGGCCCATCCCGATGCTGCCTATGCTCGCAGGCAGAGGAAACCACAAATCATCTGCTGGATAGTTGTCCTTTCACGACAGCCATTTGGGACAAGGGAGCAGAAGGATTCAGAAGAAGCGACAGGAAAAGAGCCCAGCCGACAAGAACGTTGACCGAATGGAACCCAAACATGTTCAAAAATCGAATTATCAGGGCAATTTGGAACGCCTTACCTGGTATGATCATGTGGTGCGTCTGGAAAGAGAGGAACAGACGCATCTTCCAGGACAAAAGATCTAGCCCTAACAAGGTGTGGCAAACTGTGCGGGCGAACCTCCTTTCCTCTATCAAAAGTATGCAATGGCACGACGAGGACAAATCTATACCAGCATAAGAGCTCCCAGTTGGGGAATTCTGGGGACTGAACAAACTACAGATGGATGAACTCCGTTTTCATCAGAAGATCCTTCAGCCATCCAGCCCGAAATCCTGGTCTCCTCCTCCTCCCATGGTTTTCAAGCTTAATTTTGATGGGGCCTCCAGGGGTAATCCAGGTCCTGCGGGCTTTGGTGGTCTCTGTCGGGACTCTCTTGGCAGGATTAAGTTCGTTTTTCTGGGGGCAATCGGTCATGATTCTAATAACTCAGTTGAGCTCGAGGGGATGATCCAAGGCCTGCAATGCTTGGTGCGCAGCAACAGTTTCCCGGCGATCATCGAAGGAGATTCCCGGATTTTGGTCCAGATGGCTTGTCGGTTAGCTCATGGCCGAGTCAGCGGACAAGTGTCGACTAGCTGGAGAATGGCTAGTCATTTGGAAGAACTACAGAACTTGATCCATGGCCACCCCGCAGTTTCGTTCTCCCATGTCCGACGTGATGCCAACAAGGTGGCAGACCATCTTGCGAATGTAGGGGTTGAGGGGGAGCTGGTTACCCGATGGGGCCCATTGGAGATTTTTGAAGGATCCGAATGGGCTCATAACTGTCGCCAGTTGGAGGCTCGGGATCAACAGGAAGGTACGCAGCTAACTCGGCCAAGCGAAGTGGAGGGTACTGATGCCAGACGGCGCGAGCACGCCATGACGAACCATCACCTTGATGGAGGTCAGTATTAATGAGATCAGTAATCGAGGATAGAGGTGGCTGTCCTTGATCATTTATTTTACCCCCCCCCCCCCGAGTGCAAGTGGAAAAATAGTAAGAGGTGGGAAGGACGAAGGACTTGACAGTGCAATCCTATCAGCCAGATTACCCTTCATCGCAAGAGGTACGAAGGATGGGATCTGCGTCAGTCTAATGACGATGCTCTGGTACAATCCTGATGCTGCCATGATGCCTCCGCCTCATTCTTATTGCTCGCGTGTTTGGACATTGAGCTATCGGCGCCCTTCTCTGCTTTGTGCCTTCAGCTTCGTTCTACTTTGGAAGTGGTTCTTGATGCGTGGCTGCCTGGGTGCCCGAAAGTATAATCCTCACCTGTTGAGAATGGCACCGCATGGGCAGTTGGTCAAGGGGAAGGCCCGTGAGGATTCGACGTCTGTGCCGAGTGCCGCTAAGCCAACCCGCAGGGCGACACGAGCCCAACTTCAGGCCCAGGAGGAGGCAGAATTCTTCAAGGATAACATTCCCCTGAACATTCGTCGCGAGGTGGAAGACATAGCTGAGGACCTCTGGGTTTCGGTGAAAAACATGCCCAAGGATGAACTCCGGCGGGAGGTGGCGGACTGGGTTTTGGACCCTGGATCCACTGCGGGTTGGGCGACGGCTTATGACCGCCTGCTGATGCAATACTGGGTGAATATGAAGCTTGTGGGTCACTCTTTCATGGAGCGGGAAGCGAAGTTAGCTGGGGACGAGGAACCTGTCAAGGCGTGGAAGCATCACAATGGAGAATGCCACCTTATCCATCAGAAGGTTGATATTCTGGCCTCTCGCCTGGGGATTTCCTTCTATGAGGCGGGTAAGGTCCCTAAGGAGACGGCGCGACCAAGAGAATGCTGCGACGTATGTGGTAAAAAGAAAAGACGGGTCACATCCTCTTCCGGGGGGCCTCTGGCCCCTCCTGGTGTGCCTCCTGCTCCTGCTCAAGCCTTGAGGTCCTGCCTACCTTCAGATTTCAAGAAGTATGAATGATGGTCTCGATGGGCCGGGCCCCTCTGCAACTGGCTCGATGGACTCCTTGTTCAGGTATGAACTGGTTCTATCTTGTTACCCAGGGGCTATATCTGTCAGCCTCGGCTTAAGTCTTTATTTTGGTCTTTTGGTAATAATAGGCTTTAGATGTTATATCGCCAATTTTTGGCAGGTCGAGCCTGCGTTCCATCTTAGTTCAAAAAACCTAGTCTGTCATAGTGATGTCGGTATTCATATGTTCAATGCATGGCCAGCCCTGCAGGGTGTTTTTGGGTTGAAAGATGTCTTAGGATGTGTTATCTCTAGGATTTTTCACCTGTTTATTTTTAAATTTTTGATTATCCTTGGTTTTTATTGTTTTAATTTTGCTGTGTTTTGTGTCTTATTATTGA